>VYZM01020312.1:167-20540 GCA_013398915.1 Dromas ardeola | reverse complement strand
TCAGCTATTCATCTAGCCCCCTCAGAGGCACTGAAATAAAACGTTTTCCCTTTGTCGGCTGACATTACGCAGGGCTCTGACAAATGGTCTCGGTGACAGCGGTAAGCGACTCTGCTGCAGGGCTGCCTGATGTTTCATGTCATGTGCGCCGAGTGGGCAGAAAAGGCTGGCAGGGAAGCGGGCAGCTATCAGAACGGCCTTAAATCACTTCGTCCCCTTCCATCACCTGGAGAAGGCACAGCATTGTGCTTGGTCGAGGTCCAGGGAGGTGAACTCTTTGCTTGGGGTCGGCCCATTGTGCCATCCAAGAGCATACCAGTGTTTGGACCGACACAGACAGGGGTGGCTTTTGCTGATGGAGACAGAACTGAGGATGAGTGTGATACCAACGGAGAGCTGAGGGCCTCAGCCTTCACCAGTGGGGACAGGTCAACACTGCATACACTGTCTGCTGGGGCTTTTGCTTACAAACTGGGCCCTGATATACATAAATATGATGTATCTATGTGTATGCATGTGGGCTCACTCCTTCAACGACAGCAAGCCAAAGGACACTCCACAGCATCAGCACGGTGCTGAGCCCCAGCTAACCCACCTTGCTTCTCGTGGGTGCACACTACCGTGGCCCCAGCGGCTGCAGCAGAAGGATGCTCAACCAGCAAAGCCCCATCCCCACAGGCATCCTCACAGCCACCCTCTGCCCAGGCTGGTGGTGGACGGTACCCAAGATGGGCTGGGAGCGGCAATAAAAGTGACGTCTGCAGGAGTTCACTGCCAACTTCAGTGAAACAGGATCAAGTCTTCTGTCACTTGGCAACCTGCTTTATCAACGTGAACTTGTATCTCTCTCTGCTGCTGTTTTTCCAAGGGCTATTCATGGTTCAAAGCTGTAGACAATACCGTTCCTTTCTTCACTCACCGCCACCTAGTTATCTCTGGCAGAGTGTGACTCTGGAGAGAAGCAATTTGAGAGAGGAAATACACTGGAGATGGAAATAGCATGGAGGATACAAGGACTCGGCTTTCTTGTTTCTATCTTGCTCAAGATTATGTTTCCTGACTGCATCCCCAAAGTCATTCAAGTTGTTCTAAAAATTATGAAAGGAACAAAAAATTGTTTTCATGCACATTGCAGAAAATCCAGAATGATTCTGCTGACTTCCACGGTGTGGAAGTGGGAGAAGGGGTCAGCACTTGGCCCTTGGCTAAAGCATGAAATATAGGGAAAGTCCAGGGGCACAGAAGAAAGGAGTGCCATGTCCCAGTCAGGTAACTATGTTGGAACACTTCCGTCAGCATCCCAGCTCATAGCCCGTTGGAAAACCCATCTTGGTCTCTGCAAACATTCAACGTTACAAAAATTCCATTGGTGGACAGAAAGGTATTAAAATGGAAAATTCTACATATAAGACTGTGGCAGGACAGGTTTATTTGTGAGAAATGACTGATGAAACCCAAAGCCATAGGTGTCGAATCTTGGGTCTACTCCCCTTCCCTGGAAGTCTGCTGGATCAGTTCACCTGTACAGAAAAGAAGTTTCTGGGTTTATCGCGAGTTTCCTAAGTTTGCACTGGAAATAGGCTAAGAAAGTCTCACAAGTTTCTTTCATGGAAAAGTGAAATGAAATAAGTGCACACAAACATAGGACAATTTTTATAGTAAAAGCTATACAAAACTTTTCTTGAAAGGCTAAAGTGACCCTTCCGTGGGTAAATCTGATCTGATTGATTTGATTTTCTGAAAAATGTACACATAGACATCAGGTGATAAGTTTGTAATGAACTAGCAAAAAGGCGTAACAAAAGAAAAACAGAACAGAAAGAAAATGACAGGAAAGTTGTAAAAACAATAACCTTGAGAAAAAAACCCCAAAAAGTCCAATCAGATTTTTCCCCACTTTGCCAACCTGCAAGAATTAAGGCCCTGGCGGGAGGGCACAGGGGCTCTGCTTGGAGTGGTCCCCCGAGGCCGGAGGGGGCTCAGGGAAGCGCCCCATGGGGCAGAGCTCCTGCTGCTGCCCCACCGCCAGGGACCCTTGACACCGGCCAGGACACCGGTCTACAAAGTGTCACCGGGACAGGAGCTTATCCCCTCCATGCTTCTGGGGCCGTGTGTCGGAAAGCCTCACTGAGAGAGCGGCTCTGAGGAGATCCTGGGCTCCCAAATGCCCAAATTGAAACTTTTTACTTTGATCAAAACCAGCTTGATGGCAAAGACTTTTCCTGCCTGTTCCCAAATGTATTTGCAGACAGGGAAATTTATGAGAAATAAACAGCTACAGTTAAATAAACACTTGCAGGCCTCTGGCTATGCTGGAAGAAAAAAGAAAAAAGAAAAAAGGAAAAAGAAAAAAAGAAAAAAGAAAAAAAAAGAAAAAGAAAAAGAAGAAGAAGAAGAAGAAGAAAAAGAAGAAGAAAAAGAAGAATAAACAGAAAAAGAAAAAGAAAAAAGAAAAAAAAAGAAAAAGAAAAAGAAGAAACCTGACAGCAAATACTAGCAACAGATTTTTAACAGGTGGAGGAATTATCGTATGTATCTAGGAAAGAAAACAAAACAGGCACTCCTAAATCACCAGCACTGATTTAAACATGAGCTTTTAAATATAGTGTGTGAGCAGCAAATGAGTTCTAATTGAGGAAAGCTTGTAAACAAACATCAGCTTTCATCTGCAGCATCACGCGCGATACAGGCTTTGTGCTGGGGGCTGGACCGTGCTGCCGAAGCCCAGGCCTGGGAGTGGAGACGGGTACAGGCTCTAATCTCCTTAATGAATTTCAAGGCAGAAGCAACCTGGAGCAATGGGGAACAGCAAACCTGGACTCACACTTCTCGGGGTCTGGACGAGCAAAAGGAGCAGCGTCGGGTCAGTGAACCAGGCACAGCTGAGGATCCCGGGGCTGCTCCATCTCGTCCAGGTGCTGCAGAGAACCAGAGCACCGTGGTCTGGACACAGCCTTGGAGCAGTCAGCCCGCAATGAGAGTCACTTTATAAAACCAACTTCGAGAGATGTCATTAGCCTTGAAGTAAGAGGGTTGAGGGCCCTTTCCAGCGCCCGTGTTTGTGTGGGCATGTGATCCCTGCCACGTTCACTCTGCATCTCCTGCGCTGGGTGAAGACTTGCTTCGACATCCAACATCTGTCAAGCACCACGAAGAAGTATCTGAGGAGCAATCTGGGAAAGTGGGAGTAGCAGAAAGGAGGGGACGTGGCTGGAAGCAAGCCTCTGAAAGATAGTCGGGGTCGTGGTCAGGAAAGACAGGTCTGTTGCAGCAAAGCATGCAAAGTTCGTGCTCAGCCTGTGATGCAAGAGCAGGGGAGACACAGCGTGTCAGGAAATGTCTAAGCAGCGCAGATACAATCAGGCTGAAAACACACAGAGCATGCCAAGGAAGTAACCTTGAATGTCTGCTGGTATTTTTCTCTGGAAAGCAACAACAGGATATTACAAAGGGACAGAAACATGGACATGGTTGCCAGTGCTTACCTAGACGCATAAATTACCTGCCCTGGAAAGGAGCATGTAAGGGAAAAGTGTTTATGCCCGGGCCCAGACCAGGGCACCTTAAAAGGCAAGTGCCGTCTCCGCTGGCAGCGGTGCCTGGCGGAGCTGTGGCAGCCAGCTGGAGGTTTTGACAGCGGGGTGGTTGCATTCAGCCTTAGAGCTCCGCGTTTCCACCGGGTCTGCAGGGGACAGGCCGTGAAAAACACTCCTGTTTGCAAGAGAGATGGGCCGCAGCGGCCGAGCGGTGCGCACATCAGGCATCTGCTGCTAGGAAAAAAAAGTAGTCCGCCTTAATTCAGTTTTTATTTCCAGAAGTTTTAATTGCTCTCTGCTCCAATAAATGATTAATCACTCAGATGTGCTGAACCAGAAACTGGCAAATCAAAGCCGCCCTTGTTTTGAAAACACTTTGCCCACAAACCCCGGTTTAGCACCATACCCCACAGGAGGAGAAACACAAACCCAAGCAGAATATAGCACCCGCAGCTCCCAGCCCAAGTACCCAAATTTAGGCATGTAGATAGAGCAGCTTAACCCTGAGGATTGCCGGGACCCATATAGACCACCAGAGTCAATGGAAGCAGCAGGTGCTTGGAAACACTGCAAATCAAAGCGCTCATTTAGGGGACTAAATATAGAGCAAAATTTAAACACCCAGGCTGGAAAATGCTGGCCATGTAGTCCCTCCGCTACATTTCGTTGCGGGTCCCGCACACCCAGGCTGCTGCTGCACGATGCCTGTAGAAGGTGCTGGGTCTCCGCTCCCAGCACCGCTCCTCATTAACAGGTTTTTATCCATGGTGACACAGTGCAAAGTAGGTTCTCCTCCTCGCTTTTTTAGAGGATATCACTGCACTTGAGATAACCTCGCTGGTTTATCTGTACTGAAAGTGGTGTCAGCGGGCTGTCAGAACACCTTCCTGCTGACCCGCTGCATCCATGGCGCCTTGGGGCTGTGCACGAGGGTTGTCCCCCTGCCACCATGGTGGGGACCCTCGTCGGGCTGAGGTTTTCATCCAGGCACCCCCCAGCAGCCCACTGGGGTCCAGAGGAGCCAAGGCAGCACACTCAAACTTCCCAGCACATACTCAAGGCTGTTGAGAGAGAGCAGAGCTTTTTGCTACCAATGGCTTTCATTTTATTTTGGCTGTCGAGAGGAGAGGAGAGGAGAGGAGAGGAGAGGAGATCCTGCTGTTCAGCTCCAGCAATGCCTTATTTTGCCTCCTGTGGAGAAGCTGCTGCACTCACCCTTTCCATTTGCTTTCGGAAAGCGGAGATTAGAAAATGCTGCAGCAGTTGAACCTTCAGTGCCCTGTGGAGGGGTCAGCCCTGCCCAGGGGAGCTGAGGGGAGTTTCATCCCCATGGAAGGCAGGCCAGGTCAGGGATGTCACCTTGGCCAGAGCAAGGGCTGACTTAGGGTTCCAGCACCAAATGGGCCTTTCTCATGCCCCTTTACACCTCCTTCTAAGTAGTGCACAGAGGATTTTGGAGTGTAGCCCAGTCATGTAGACATACATCAGCGAAGGGACCACCAAAGAGGGATGAACTAGATAAGCCACGTGGCAAAAGGAGAAAGAGATAGGAACTGTCCCCGAATTTTCTAATCCATAAAGAGGTCAGGTCCTGGGACTGCATCTAACAAGGGTACAAAAGGAGGGACAACCCCCCTCTCCCCAACAGCTATCGTATACTATTTATAGATTATGTAACACAAAACTTTACGTAAAACCACAGCTCCTAAATATACAAAACTGTAATTCTGAGCCATTTCTGAATGGAGTTGTGTATGTTGCTGCTTTTTCCAGCACTGGCAGGTACAAGGACCTAGAAAAGCCCTGCCAGGGTATTTCCTCTGCTCCTAAAACAACTGAGTGTCTGCAGCAGTTCTTAGACGTGGCCAAGCTTTTAATAACAGGCAGCCTAGTCAGGAATGGGAGTTGCCGCTCTCTGCCAGATAACGGTGTGGAGAAGCCGTCCAGGCTGCTCTCCTCCTGGCTTGAGAAACCATGTGTCTGCCCAGGCCTGGGCACAGGACAATGTCCATGAGCCACCCAACCCTTCCTTGTCTCCTCTCCCTTTTGCCTCTCCTCCATGAATGCTGGTGGTACAGCATGAACATGGCCATTTTGGCTTCCACTTGGAGAGTGCTGTGGGTACTCTGCTTTTGAGAAAGACTTGTGCCAGCCATGACACAGCTCTTCAGCAGCAGAGAAAGCAGAGGGATGAACCAATGCAATGTGGTGCCTACCTAACTCTCACATCTGGATCTTATTGATGTAGCGTTCCCCAAAACACAGTCCTCTTCCGCGCTTCCTGATGCACGTCCTCTTCATGTCCCCCACTAGGGAGACTACAGGATTAGTTCTTCTACTAGCCTTGTGTGCATGAGTTCTGGCCATTGGCATATTCCCCCGCCCAAAATAAATGGGATCACAACACTGAGGCCTAGTGTGGACCCCCTCACTCCATTTTCCAGTTCTGCTCCTCGCAGATGGTCATGGGTAGAGTGAGCTTCTCCAGGGACCCACTGTCCAAAGCAGTGGGATTTGGACATCTTTGCATCCTCAGTCTAACAAGAATCAAGCACATGCACAGCCAACGCATGAAACAACCTCATCAAGGAACAGGTTCACAACAAACAGAAGGAAGCACTTTTCCACCCAATTCATGGTGCAGTTGTGGAACTTATTGCCACAGGATGTTATGGATGCCTAAAGCATAAAAGGGATCATACGATGCCATGGAGAAGAGGTGCCTATCAAACATGTCTGGCATAGGAAGCCCCTAAACCATTGAACGACAGAGTTGGATGGGTATGAGAAGGACTCATGCTGCAATTTGCTGCTTTCTTGCACTTTCTCTAAGCATCTTCCACCGGCCACTGCAGGACAGAGGACACTAGAATAGATGGACCTTTGATCTGCACCAGTACGGCCGTTGGCTGAATCAATGTCCGCCCACAGGTAGGGCTTTGTTAATTAGTAGGTGGGGTTATGCTCAGAGTTATGCCTCCAGGCAGATGGCCAAGCCTTCAAAGGGCCTGATGTATGCCGCTGCCACAGCAGTTTCCAAACCTGCTCCACGGCTCCCTGCTCAACCTTCTTTCATATGTAGCCTATCGGCACGGCAAATCTGCTGCAGGGAGAAGTCCCCTCCAACCCAAGCCTTCTTCAGAGGGGTGGGAGAAAAGACAGGATAGCAGCTGAGAAAGATCTACAAGTTAACAAGTCCTTCCCTATCCAACAGGGATGAAGGATTTGCATTCGGTTGGATTTGTGGGTTATTTTCAACAGAACATCTGAAAGCACCAGGCCAGAAAACAGTGTGACTCCCAAGTCATGGTCTTGCATCCTTACAGGATTGTCACTTTTACACCTGTGGAGTAATCCTTCTGCCTTACCCACCACTCAAAAAAAAAAGAAGAAATCTTAGTCTGATTTGCAGAAAAGCAGACATTATAAAGAGTAATATGGATGGAGTATCATTAATACGAACAAAAGCATAAATCCTCCTAAATGCTGCCTGTTTAAGGGTTCCATGATTTTTTTTGCCCATCTAGAAAAATTTCAAGCAGTGCTGTTGCCAGGGAAAGAAATTAACTAAAGTTCCTCCTCTGAGTTTCTAAAGACCAGGTCATTTTTCACTCAAGCCAGTTGATTTACATACTCCTTTCATGAAGATATTGCAAAGTACGCTTTGAGAAATACGTGCTCCATTTGCATAGTTGTAGGAACAGGTTATGGGTATGAACTGTGGGACTTGTTATTGGCTGCAGGGATCATCAAGATAGCATTGTTCCATAGCAAAATTACATGCCTTGTGCAAATCATGCTGATTCTCTGCAAATAACCTGGATTGTTAACTTTGAGGTAGGAGAGTTGGGTCCCTCGCCAGCTCATTTGTAAGACTGACTTGGTGCTATGAATACAGACACCGCCCTGTACGATGTCTGTTTCTTCTTGCTCCAGAAGTAGTATATACAGTGTAAGAAGGAGACTCGTATAAACCACCCAGATTTTACTGGCTTTTGCAATGGAAAAGGTGACCCAATGAACCATGAAACTTAGTGATGCTTGCAGGAAAAAAAAAATACAACCTATTTAAGAATATTACCTATGACACTCATTTGTAAACATTTAATTACAAGCAGATGTTTACAATCAAGTGTTTGAAGAAGAGAGATTTTTGCACTTAGACTAAGGCCCTGTTATGCTGAAGGAAATCACTTTTATACAGAGGAAAAGCAAAAAGTTCCACATAACCGTATAGAAACATTGTGTGCATGAGAGTAGGTGCTGTAAAAGGGATGAACATGGGAAGGATTTAGTCATATCTCACTCCCAAGGGGACCTTTTGTTCCTTCACTGTTTCGTAAGCCCATTCTTTATTCCACCATCTGTGATAAAACAAGGACAAGCGACGAGTTAGGGACTGCTTTGCAGCACTGAACAGAGCAAATCTGAGATCCATGTAATTTTTCCAATGCAAGATTCTTAGTGACTGACTCAAACACCTATTTTACTGTTGAGAAAGGAGAAAAAGCAAAGCCAACCTCCCCCCTCCCCTCCCCCCAAAGGTTACAGCTAGACTGCCTGACAGATGGGATGCTCACTGCCTAGGAAGGTTCACAGGCTGCCTGGACTCTTCTTCAGGCTCATCCTTTCTCTTGTTGCATCCAAAGGACTATGAAATGCCCGTCAGCACTCAAGAACAATGAGACAGAGACCACACATGCGACTAAATTGAACAAACCCAAATTCCTGTGAAGGCTAATTCTGTGCCACCCCAATCCCTCATTGCCCAAGGTACCTCACAACTAGCATCACAACTACTGTCCTCTGCAGCTTTCAATGCCTTTCAACTTTTAGGTTGTTCCTGAAAAAGAGTATGGGGCAGCAGCGAGTTTTTTTACTATGTGAACTAACTTTCCATCTAAGCACCGTTTGATGTCAAGAGGACCAATTACATGGTCTGAAGAACAACCACACAGACACCACCAAATAGCCAAATATTTCAGGTTAGCATCAGATCTTGAAAAGAACAGAGAAGAAAAATTAAACTAGAACTACTCATTGCTTAGAAAAATCTCAAGGAAGACCCTATTCACTAATTTACATCATTACATGCTTATCGTAACAGATACAGTTCTAGATGTAACACAATGCTTAGCACATGTGCACCTGCAAGAATTTGAGATGTACAAGTTCAAGATCTCATGTAAAAATAAGTCAAACAAACCTACTGAATGGGGTGATGTGGAGCAAGTGGAGAAGAGATGCAATTAATTTAAGAGCAACATAGAAATAAAATCTGTATAAAACAGGTCAAAGTTAAATTGTGCAAGTCAAAAAGTTTACCTTCTGTTCATCCTCTGCTTTTAAGCATCTTGTGTCACTTATCTCAGTCTACATAACTCACCCTTGGTCATCACACGAAGGTGGCATAACGTAATTCTTGGTTTTGGCAGGCACACAGCACTACCAGGTTGAACGCTTGTCCATGCTGGTTTTGTGAATCCACAGGGGAACAAGTCCTGGACACGGTACCAGTCATTGGGGAACACTCTGAGCCTTTGTTTAGAGCAGTGGGTGATGCCCACTGTTGTGACCCCATTACTTCATATGCTATTTCAGTAATACGAAGAAGCAGAACTAGCACCTTTAGGAGCAGTGAGCCAGCTCACTGCTGCACGACACAACAGCCTTATTCTGTATGTATATAAAAATTATGATTTCTCCTTTTCCCTACAGCAGCAACCCACTACGTTTATTTGTATCTATGTAAAACCTCCAACAAGGACCATTCTCTCAGCTATTTTAAGTACATCGTGAGTATCACAAATTTCTCTCTGCAGCAGATAGTCACAAATACTGCAGTCTTGGAGAGCAGAGCACCCTGCAAAAAGACATTTTTCTAACCTGGCACTGTCATGAACGGCTATAGCATTGCTCCCGCTATTTCCAAGGAGCTATTGGCAGCCACTAAGTTTTCCCAAGGCACCATGGAGTTGATTTTAGAAAGTCAACATTGAAAGAGTTTTGGTTCCCTGTCTCGCCTTTGGATTTCCCCTCCCCCATCAGCCTTTCTTCAAGGGCAGGAGACAGATATTTGAAAAATGGAAATCAAAGATAACAATAGAATTTGATTTTGAGAACTGACTTGGAAACAGCTCTCACTTAACAACATAAAGACAAGCCAATACTCCAAGGAAGATAATAACAAAGTAACTGTATGATAACTGAAATTAAAACTCCGCTAGGATCCAGAATTCTGCCGTGGAGGTTGGTAGCTACTAGGAAAATTCAACTTTTATATTCCGTATTATTTTACATAAGAGTCCACCTTTTACTACAGAAATTATTCTGTACAAAAGCCATTCAAGAAACCCTAAGAAACGTGCATAGACCTAACTAAACTGAAATTGGAGCATGAGAAGTGAAAGGTCTGAATGGCTACAGAGTAGAGGAGAAAAGTATTACTTAAAAATCCAGCTTGATTTGGCAAGAATACCTCAAGCCCCTGCATGCTCGACAGCCCTCTTTATCATCCAAGGAACCAAAATGATACTGCGTAGACAAGCCTCTACTCAGCAGCCGAGAGAAGAGCCATGTCAAAAAAGGCACATCATACGCACAGTCAGTAACTGCCAGCGAAAATCAGCCTTTGTACTTTGGAAAGAGGCAGCGCTGGGAGAGTCCCAGTTTACGTACTGAAGGTGTCCACGTCTCTAGACCCCACGTGGGATACCACCTCTGCACACACTGTTAGCGGTACAGTCGTGGGCAGAGGACCACGCTGCCAAGTTGGCTCAGGAAGTATCAGCACTTGGATGCAGGCTGTAAGCTCAGGTTACAGGAAGTGCCATGTATTAAATCAGGACTTTCACTCCCCTCCTTCGTTTAGCCTCATCACATCAGTACTCTAAACACTTTGAAAGCAAACACAATCTTAAGTATCTTACACACAATGAGGGAATCATTTTATTAGATTATGGAAGACAGCAGCATTACAGTACAAAAAGTTACAAGAGTAGCAGAAAAAAAGTGTTTTTGGTTTAAATACTCAGGATTATACTGGGGAACATGAGAAGGATAGTACCCTTTTCTAAACTAACTCCTAATCAGGTTATCAAAATAAGTTTTGAATATTTAGCACAAGTAAAAAAGTTACAACAAACATCATTATAAAATGCTTTAATAAATAGTTTCTTTTCTGAAAGGTTTTTTTTTTTTTTAAGAACATGTCAAACAAAAATGTACTAAAACAGAAGATCCTGCAAAGCAAATCCTGCATTCCTGTAAAAAATAACTGGTTTCAAAACATTCAATTCATGTTTACATTGTTCATGGGCCAGAGTTTATACTCTCAAACTTCCGCTCCTCTCACTGGTAGGGTAAGTAGGTGTATGTAGTGTTACGCTTCTTCAGTACTTAAAATAAACTTAAAAGTTTGCCCAGTCAATAGCAATAATAAAGCCTTTAAAAAAAAAAACCCAACAACGCATAAGCCTTCCATTACAAATAACCATTTCTCATGAGGTACTCCCATCTTCTGAGCTTGCCAGCCTTTTTCTTTAGAGCAAAAGATGAATAAAACACAACAGAAACAGGATTGAGGAAAATATTGTTCCCTTCATTAGGCCTGTATTTAAACGCAAAAAAGTAATACCACATGTAATTAACATATTCACAAAAGAAAAAAACAATGCCTCGCTATGTTGGTACTGTACAGTAGATGCACCCGTTAGTGTTCTTGAGATGGGCTGAACATGGGGATAAACAAACATTTCTGGATCTATTTACACGTAAGTGGTTATGTTCCTATGTAAATACAAATGACCCAACAGATTTCTAACATTGATTGTATTAACATCATTTTCTAACCTGGACATAATACCCAAAAAAGTCTTTATAAACTGCCATAAAACCTCCTTTTCTGCAACATAAATTAAAAGGAATGACATGTAAAAAAAAGACCAAAATATTTAAGTTATTAAATCAAATATACAGAGTGATTCATTTAATATGTACATATTTACAAAAAAAGCACTTTCACTATTAGAAAATAAACTGTGTCAGTTGGGGAACCTAGAGTTCTCACAATTTTACTATATTGATATGGCAGTCTTTGACAGTTGCTATAGAAAAAGTTTAATCTCAAGGCACTTGTCACATGCTTCAATACTGCAATTCTAAAGTAATTAAACAGAAATAAAAAGGCCACTTTTAAACCACAGTTGAAAGATCTCTATAATTTTTTTTTTGTTCCTATTACAAAGTGTATAAGGCAAATTTGGAAAAAAATCTTACAGAAGCTACTAACGTAACAAGTGCAGTGAGCTGCCATTAATAGAGATTCAAAGTCAAGAAAGCAGTTTAAAGTTCACACAATTTCCTCAACCAGGAGGTTTTAAAGCCACCATTAAATTAGAGCAAGTAATAAAAAGAAATACATTCTGTAAACAGTGTACAGTCTTTTGTAATAAACTTTACACATATTGAAAATACAACCTCTCCTCTGCCACACAGCGAGTGTATTATAAGTAAACTTTACAAAAATAGCAACTATCAAAGATTACTCATTTTTTTCATCTGACAGTCATTGAATAATTTATACAAGGCTAAAGAAACAAAATAAATTTTATTTATTATTTTTATTTATTTTTTTTTTTACGCAAAATAAAGAAACTATGAACATTTGACTCCAGATATTTTTAGTCCTTGATGCAAAGTGGAGATGTCAATTTTTCCCCTCCCCAGTAAGCATAGGCGCAGTCTGCCTACACTCCAAATACAGGTTAGTCTCTACTGCCTTCAAAGTTTGATGCATTCACATTTTTTACAGATCTGTTGTCCATTTTGCCTATTTGATGGGATTTCTTTACTGGACTGCTCTCAGATGTGTCAGATGCCTTTGTAGGCAAAGGCTTTGCGAGTTTGTGAGAGAGGAATTTGTCCATTTCCTCATCTCTTTCCTCCTCTTCATCCTCCTCTTCCTCATACTCTACATACTCCTCTACTGCATCACAAGTTCTTTTTTGAGGAGCTATGAAGTTTTTGCATTCATAACGAATGTCTTTGTTACTGTAAGATCTGTCTATAGGATTTCTTATGGGATTTAAAGGTGCCCACTGGTTATTGGCACCCTCTTCTCTGGGAGGACGACTTCTCTCTCTCTCTTTTCTTCTCTTCCGAGTCCACCACACACAGATGATTATACAAGTCAGCCATACAATGCTAAATACAGCACAAAGAATTGGAACCAAATAATCTAGAGGGCAAATGAAAAAACAAAACAAAACAAAAAACACAAAGTCTTGAGTCAACAGAACTAGATACATAGCACTTAACATCTGCAAGAGGAGAAGTATGCATACATAACTACAGGTTAGCCCTAGAAAGATTTTTAGGAGAAAGGAAACAAGACGTTATTACAGCACAATGATAACTGTCTGAATGCACTTGTCCATTTAGAAATGCTCTTTACTAGTTTAAATCAAGTTTAGAGTTTTGCTTGCTTAATGATGAGGGGGGAAATGCTAAGATGTTTTTTCCCCACCCAACAGACAAACTGGTTATTTAAGCATCGTCTCTTTCTCACACACCTAAGCTAAGTTGGTCCAGAAAACCTCAGTAATGACTCTTAAGAAAAAAAGTCTATCCTTGTAGGAGGTGGGCTATAAAGGGTACTATGCCTGTAAATTGCTCTAGAAGTACTGGCACTTGCAGCAGAAATACATCCTGTGTTTGGTAACAGAACAAGGAGTCCTTTACTGTCAAGTCCACAGACAGTTAGGTACCAACCATCTCAAATAACATTCAGGTTAGAGCTATGTAAGCAGTTCACTCATGCACTCTTTAGGATGCTCCCGTTTTAATTCAGAGTAAAACACTATAATATTGTCACTAGAGATAAAAGTCTTCACTGCTCAATGATTAAACAAAACGAGTTGAGGCAACTGCTTTTCTCCACATTCCCAATCACAAACCCCACTAGTGTTCTCCCACCCACACAGACCCAGGTTATTTCTCTAGGAAACCATTCCTGAAAATTGATATAAGTTTGCAAACCACCTCTAATACTAGCTGCAAGAGAAGTCAAAGTCTATCCACTTTCTTAGGAGAATCTTTGAAACTTATTGAGGAGGGAGATAAAGTAATCCCCATCCCTTTTGCCTTAGCATTTAACACACAATCAGAAAGAAGAGAGGATGAGGTATTGTCAGAATCTCTGCTCGATTCTTTATCACCACGCAACTTCTGTTCAAGACAAGAACAACGATCATACACTTCTTCAGGGGAGCTGAGGAAATAGTACATTTGCCAAGGCTTTAGCTGATGAAAGGCATTCCCTAGAAGGGAAATGCAAGGAAAGCGGAACCAGGCAATTTACTAATTGCTTGGACTATGCATGGAAGATGTGCTAGAAGATTATATTGGGGACATCTAGTAAAAAGTTGGGAGAGTCTCCTACCAGTCTAAGATTTCTGCTCTGGGGCTTAGTTGAACTGGAGCCTACTAGGGGTCTTCCGCAAGACTGTCTCCGGCCTCCCCCAGGCAGGAACACAGGGATGCAAAATCTTCAGCTGCTTATTTTGGCATAGCTCTTGGAGAGCCAATATTCAAAGATAAAGGTCTCTCCAATCACATCATATCCTTATTAAGAGGAATGAGCATTACATTTTAAGCCAGATGTGTACTAGTTTGAAACACATGTTGAAAAAGAGAACAGAGTTTTACGTTATCATGGCCAAGTATTGGAAGATAAACATCTAAACATCTTTAATTCTTGTTAAGGTAAATAATACATAAGCACTTCAGAAGAGACTTGCTATCACACTATGTCTTCCCCTTCCCCATGTTTTCATTACCTCACAGCCTCAGTTCTACACTACAGCAGCATCAAGGCTGAAGCTGAGTTAAGGTCAATGTAGGAGCATCAGAAAGAATTTGAACAGCACATGAGAACTCCTCCTGATCTTGTGAAAGGTATGCTTAGGCTGGAGAACGGTGTTGGAAGTCAGAGCCAAAACAGTGGCAAGGGTAGGTGGAGATATTACGCTAGGGATGAGGTTAAGTTTAAACTAGCACACAATCTTGATTGTAAAGCCACTTTCTCTTCAACTAGTAATGGCAATTGAAGAAACAACCCAATCTATCATTTTCCCCAACATGCAAAGAAAGGTAAGAAAAGACTGACAGCTGGGGAACAGAAAATGCTTACACACACAGGATGTATGCATTGGGAACCTTACCTGATGATGAATTCCCAACAACGATGGTCTCTACTTTGACTTCAGTTACTGCCAACATAACAGTGCTGTTTTGCCGCTTAGTGATTGCATTTACTATTGTATTAGCAGCATTTTGTATGAGACTATTATCTTGTTCATCTCGATGCGGGACAAAAGACTACAGGGAGTGAAGGGGAGAACCAAAAAGTTATTGCAATCACCTAACCATGGAAATCTCATTTTTAAATCCAGCTACATTTTAATTGAGTTCCCCAAGTTGAATTTACCTGACAGTAGTTACAAACAGTACCCTAAAAGTTTACTGTAGCAATAGCACAGCTGGCTCTATCTAAACTGCAGATGCAGTGTCAGACTTGGTGGGTAACGCGCCTACTTGTTAATATAGCATACCTCAAATAAAAGGCAGCTGACTTCCATGTTTGTTACACTGCTGAGCTAAACTTAGTCATAGTTTGGAGCACTTCAAGACGTGGATCATCTAGATAGAAGCTTGGACTAATAACAGTCTGCTCTATTTATACCATACACTTTGTTTCCCGCATCATGGCTCAGCATGTTGTTTACGGTACTGGTAGAGACAGACAGTTCAGCTTCTGCCTGGATAAACACTTTACTATGACAATTAAATTTGGATTGGAAACTAAGCAATATGCAAGCACTGGGTGATTCGGCTGTAAATGCCTCTAAAGCAAGTCTTTAGCTCAGTAAGGCAACAGTTACTTTCATTTACTCAACTTGCATCTTCTTCACTTCCCACTTACGTGTTTAATCAATATCCTGAAGCAGCCATACTCAAATGCACTTCAGAAACTCCTCCACAAGATCCAATCCAGTCACCTGCAACCACATCTCCTTACTGAGAAGGTCAATGGCCCGAGTCTTCTGACAGAACAGGTAGGCACCTGTTCACTAATTTGGGCTGAATCAGTCTTCAGAGTAATTTATCAGGAGGCTGTGGTAGCCTACCATCATTAATGAAACCTGCAGTTTCAGCTATCTAGCATTACAGGAAATTGCGAGATCACAAAATTGCTTTACATTTAGACTAAGCCACAGATTGCACTACCTGCACTGAAGTGAAACAAGCTTAAACCACCTCTTCCCGCAGCTCAAGCTAATAAGAAAACGTTTTCCTATATATATTAGTATGTCTCATACTTACAATAGCAACTTCCACTGCATTCTCTGTGGAGAAAGACAGATCACATAATATTATCAGAGTTCTGTCCCTAGAAACAGTCCTAGTAGCTGGCAAATACCGGATTTCAGAACAGATATTTTCAGTTGTAGTGCCCTGTTAGAAGCAAGGGAGATTGTATGACTTTAGTTCAAGTAAAAAAATAGTACATAAAAATAAACATCTTCAGAGTTTTTGCAGTTACTGAGACCTGATGAAGGCAGCAAAGAGGGCAGCAAAGGGCAGAAAAGTGAAGAACAGGGTTTTGGAATGAAGGGTGAGAAACTGAGCTTGCATGACTATCCCAGTACAGTCTGAGCCCATGTTGAAATTTAAGAAAATAGTTCTTTGAGGTTTAAAAAAGAAAATAAAGTATTCGTTACAAACCCTCATTTTGCCTTCCCTTTAGACAAAGCACAATTAATAGCAACAGAGAAGTCTAACAATAAATTTTGCAAGGAGTCAATGTTTCTACATTAATCTTCCCTGCTTTGACATACTTCATTAATAATTCTGTTCTCACCTGGGGGACTTTGTCTCCGTTAAAAATTAAAGTAATTCTAGCACAGTCATTGTCCAAGTATCCAGAATTAGGCAGACACTTGATATTGGCAGGCAGAGGTTCAGAGGCACTGCATTCTCCCCAGTCCGTGCACGGTGGCTGAAAACATTTCATATACTTCTCCTGGCATTCTTGACCCATGGGACACTGGTTATTTGAATTATCCCAGTGTTTGTGTAACAGACAAGGTTTTTTCCCACACCACACCTAGAAATTAAAAAGAACAAAGTACTGTTACAGTTAATTGCTCCTATGCATCAAATCAAAATAAGCAATTCACATCAGATAGTAATTATCTACTACTGACTGAAAAAAACCCCCACCCATATTTTGATACTGCTGTAGTCCTAGTAGCAGATGGAGTTGGTTTTCCACAGAACAAGGGCATTTTGCATGGAGAAAAGAGTAAAAACTGTGCAAAGATTATCCGAATCACCAGTGACTAGGCATATCTCCTTAGAGGCTTACGGATTTGTTATACAGAGGTTTAAGCATTTAAACTAGTCATATAGGCTTCTATAATCTAGAAAGAGAAACACCTCCATGAGGATTAATTTCTCTTCAATATTTATACTGAGATCCTTGCCACAGAATGCTGGAAGATGAGAAGAGCTGATGCACATCGGTGATAAGCACTGTCACTTCAACCACTCTCCCAAAAGAAAACAGTGTGCTGGTACGCCCAAGTTACTGAGGTGCAGCAAGCTTCCAAACGCAGCTCCATTTTATGATGTAACCTTTAAGATTCTATAATACTATACAGCTACTAGTTTAGGAACCTATGGATTTCTTAAAGCACAATTGTCAGCAAGAAAGCATGTTTGTTCCATTGAGCATGAAAGAACCAAACACCATATATGGATAAGCTGCATTTACCACACCACCATTTCTGAGATTCTAGTTACCTTCACGCACTGTTATCTTCTAAAGACATCTCAAATTTGAAATCACAACAACGTAAAGGGTCAAAAATAGCATTTCCAAATGACTAAGTGCAAGATCTAGTTATTTCTTTGCCTAAAGTGCATACCTCATTAAACAAAGATTAAGGCTGGATAGATTTGTAAGACCCAAGACATTTTTAAACTGGTGCTTCCAGTGAAACGTGTGAGACTGCCATGTGAGGCAGTGTTGTAAGTGCTATTAGTGCTCATCTGGAGCCGCCCACCCAGCCCTACAACTTGTAAGCAGCAGTGATCTTGTCTGTCTCCAGCTGTGATGTAAAGCTGCACAGGTACCAAAAATCCATTTAGAAATGCTATGTCAAGAGGGCTGAAAGGCTTGGAGCACATATACCAACATGTTCAATGTGCATTTAGGCTAATTTTTTTTTTTAAAGTCACAACCACCAGGATATAGTCCATTATAAACATACAAAGGTTGCAATTTCTCAATTCATAAACCTACTGAAGGACAATACAAAAAGGCAATTATTACCCACTCAAGAAACCTGTCTTCCTACGTGTCCTTTACCTTGCAACTAATGTTTCAAAAAATCAGGAGCTCTAAAATTGTGTTTGCAAAGCTTTGGCAGAGTGATCGTTATTTCATTCCAGTTCATATTTCCTTTTCTGCAAAAAGTGCCTGTCTGCTTCTGGAGAGCTGGTTCTAGCAGGTAGAGAGCAGGATAGTAGCTTATGATTATAGAGACAATCCCGTAAGTATTTTTACAGGAAGTCATTAGACACTTTTTTTTTTTTTAAACAAAGGCAGTTTGGGGAGACCTATGCAAGAATCTAGATGGAAGAAACCAAAGATTAACTTGTGCATGAAGAACATTAAGTTTGTTTCGGTCAGAAAGATTTAAGAAAATAGGTCAAAAGGCCAACCTTGGTGCAGTCAATGCGGCCATCCAAACAGTGGCAGCTGTTGCATTCTTGATCCCACCTGCTGCCATGGGGAAAGGTCATTCCTCTAAGCCAGCAAGGCTTTCCAATTCCAATCACTAAGAAAAAAAGCACACTCAGACACTTCGCCTCTTCGAGTTACTGAAGCTATACAATTTTAAGTCAAAAAAAATACTAGCTACTGTTCCTTACACATCAGACTACTGTATATAAACTCTATACTGGCTACATTGTACCCTACTGTTTTTTTTGGGTGAAGATTGATAGCAGATATGGGAATACCTTCTTGGCACCTAGGACCAATTCTTCCAGGGGGACAAGTGCATCGGTATCCGTTTATTTCATCTATACAAGTGGCACCATATCCACAAGGGGAGGACTGGCATTCATCAATATCTAGATAGAAAATAGGTAAAACTCAATGGCAAGGACATAGGACATTGTAATTAAATATTTAGTGAGGTGTAATCTGACAATACCTGCTTTCTTAACAAGAAAAGGACAGTTTGGCTTCAGAATTAATTTCCTAATTGGATGATTATACCATTTCAGCAGTAACCTCTAATGGATTTCTCATAATTGCACCCTAATTGATTGAAGAAGCAGTCATATGCTGACTCATCTCACAGAGCAGAGATGTTGGACAGCTGAAGGTGCTAATGTCTTCTCCACATTCAGCTATAGAACTGAAGTCCCACATGCTGTTCTGGCACTAATCTCAGACATTTAGGCTTCCTAGAAAAGCACACGCTTTCAGGAAGTTATCACAGTGCAAGAGATGAACAATGAATTAGCTCAACAGTGCTCAAAAAAAGTGACTTTCTGCAATACAACTCACCATAAAGAAGAAGAATAGATTAGACATTTGATGTTACTTTTTTTAATAACCTTGAAATAGTGAGTAGATTAATTTTGTACCTACACACTTAGCACAAAAGCCTCTTAAAAAAAAGCAACGCAAAACCTTCAAAGATTCAGGCTCAGCCATTGAAATCTACTGAAAAAGGCAGGGAGGCATAGCCCATTCAGATGCACAGCAACATGTTATTTGTTGTCCTGGGGAAGTGAGCAATACTAATTTATACAACAGTCCACAGGCAACAGAAACCAACCTGTCAAGTTGTGAGCCACAGGCATTAACTGCTTCATTTTCAACCATAACCATTCTCTTCCAAAGCATCTTTCAATCATTGAACATGAATGCCCACTCCAACCCCTCAGAAAAACTGTTTAAACACCAATTCTTGAATGATGCACAGTATCAGCTCATATTCTGTGTTTAAAGGACTGGACTTAGAAAGTGAATGTGACAAGTGGCAGTAGTGAGACTATTACCCACACAGGCAATGGAAAATACCAAATGAATGTGAAAGCGCTTTTGGTTCTATTCTAGCTTCCTTCAGAAGTGCTCTAAGATGAAGTTTTATGCAAATACAGAAGTATCGAAACTACTACAGGGTTTAACTACTCTTTCCTCCCCTCTTCAAGCTCTGTTGGTTTAAGATTCTCCAGCCTCTGCACACTGATAAAAATGACTGTTAACTCTGTTTCTGTTATCAGCCATAAAAGGCATTTTTGCCAGAGCTACTCCTTTTGTCTATACCACTCTAAACAAGAAAGAAAACAAACCTGCAGTTCCATTAGTAATGCACAGTATTTATCTTTGACTACAAATAGTCCTCTCTGCAATTCTTGTCTGGAAAAGGAGAATTCAGTATCCCTCACTGCGTGTCTATATGTAGATACATGATTATCCGCCATCCCTGATTCTATATCCAGAGATCACTAAGTTGATGCTACCACAACTGCTACGTCACCCTCTGACTAGAGGTGTTGGCTCATTTACTATCTGCCAGAATGAGGATGAAATCTCAACTTAAAAGCACACCACCAAACTGATGGAGTGGGAGGACCAAGCCCAACAGCCTTGAGGCTACAGAAGCCTCAAAGTGTGATCTTCTGAAGAGGTAGAAATAAAGTGAAAACCAAGGTATCTATTACATGCAAGTCAAAATGGTAATATTCCATT
>VYZM01020311.1:38952-97030 GCA_013398915.1 Dromas ardeola | reverse complement strand
AAAAAAAAAGAAAAATATCCACTTGTCTCAAAATAGGCTGTGAGAATCTGATATTTACAGAGGATCAGATTAGGTCTGCTCACTGGCCGTTACAGAAGAAAAGACAATGCAAGCCCTCTTCCAGATCTTAGATCTGGAGAGCACATCAGTCAGTGGAGGGATGTGCTTTTTAATAAGGTGGTAAACCAATAGATCTCTTTATAGTAGGAAGAGCTGAACAGCACAGTTGTAGTCTCTCCTGTTCTTTGAATTTATTTGGGATATTACTCTGTGCATATTCCACCAGCCTCTGAAAAACTCATCAAGTTTCTTGTCAAAATCAAAGCTTCTATAGACATCCATTATTTAATAGGCTTTTTGCAACCAGCTTCCTATGGAGTATTTTAAATTTTATCACTTGCTTTTATCATTTTTCTGTTTTGTTTTCAATAGTGAGGGCATTTTTATTATTATTTTTAGCTTTATCTATGACTAATTCTAGTTAACATCTTATGCTGTCTTATTCTTTTACATATACACTGTAGAATATCCATTATCTGACAGCACACTCGGCGCACCAGATGATACTTGCATTGCTTATTATGATTAATTTCAAAGTTGTTCCCATCAGTTTTTCAAAACTATGTGAAGAAAAATCTCTCTATTCTGCCTCCAGCAACATAAAGCACAAACTATATTATCCCTTACTTCTCAACGCTTACCATGCAGCTATATTACTATTAAGAAAAGCAAGACAAGAGTTGATATAACTATCCTGTTGAGAAATTTACGCTATATTTAATGTAGTCTATAGGTGAATATCACTCTTATTTATACAGCACTAAATGGCACTTATGGCTTTAGAAACTGTAAGAAGACACAGAATTCACCTGACAGAATGTAGGAACTCAAAGAAGAAAGTAAGTCAAAAGGATGAAGAACAGGATGCAATGCAGGAGTAGAAGGGAACTCCCCAGTCATCAGGTGAGGTCCTCAGCTCCAGCAGGCAAATCTGTCATGGAACAACTTTCATTAACTGGCCAGGCTTTGCCTTCATACTCTGGTTCTCTTCTGCTGCTGAAGGACTCTCCTGTAACCTTGTTCCTCAAATATTTAGAAATCATTTTATATTTTCCAGTCTAAAGACAATGAGTTATCCTCGTTATTTGGTGTCAACAGTTGATTTTTAACATATATGTTGTGACTAGATGGAGCTTAGTGCTGTTCCTAGGCTTTCCTGGAAAATAGTCTCATATTGTCCTACAAACGTAGGAGCACCGTAAAGGAGAAAGATGACAGTGGCAAATGAGAAGGGAAATCTAACACAGAAGGATATAGAGCTTAAGAGGAAAGGGGTTTCAGACAGGCTAAAGAAAGGACGATGTTCTTGGGAATACCCTAGGGAAACTGGACTCCCTGAGAGAAGAGAGAGAGTCACGGAGTAAACTGGGGCCAAGCAAAGGGGGCTTCACCATGTAGCACAAAAATATTCGGAGGCCAGAGTATGAGGGCACAGGAAATTAAGGGTGAGGAGTCCAAGACAGGAGGACTGAGAGAGGAAGGGGAACTTGTGCGTGTCCATAGGGATTGTCCCTGAATCCTGCTGTTACACACAACCTGCCCCACGCTTACCGCTGGGCACTCTTTTCTCCAAACTCACCCTTTGCTGTTGTGGGTGCTGTGATCCTAAACGAAGAATTTCTTGCATATTTGTTTTTTTTTCCGTGGATCTATGTAAAAAACAGGTGGACCTGTATTTTATAAGCCCTATATATATAAGGGCTTTATAAGCTCCCATGCTAGTAAGATGATTGATTCATAAGACTGAGAATGCTAAAGTATAGACAAATATATATGGAGAATAATAACTTTTACTCTGACTGACTCAGCCCACCTGAGAGTTTGATTAATTCCACTGTGTTAAAAGGAAATATATCCTTTGTGTTTTGTGGTCCACAATGTCTCCACATTTTACTGTATCTGGTAAGAAAGAAATCTTTCATGGGCACTTTTCACTTTGTGAAGATTCATGCAAAAGTAGCAGACAAGAATTTTTTTTGCATGAGATCACAGTAGAGTAAAGCAAGAGGTTGAAGAAGAGTGTCCAGCAACCTGTTTGGTGCAGGGTTCAGAGACACTGGATAGAAGTATACAAGTTGGTACCAAGATAAACCAAGAATCTCCTGGCCCAGAACCCACTCCCGTTGTCTGTTGTTGACTATGTATAGCTAATCGTAAAGAGAATATTTTCACATGTACACAAGTCACACTCTTTTCAAAGAAATGCATGTCTGGGAATGTTAAAATTCTGTAACACTGGGATTTTGGCTTCTGGATGACTTAGAAACTTTCATAATAAAACTAAATATAGAAACTGTGTGGCTCTCATTCCCATTGATTAAGACCTTAAAATTCCCGTTCTGTTTTTGAAAGTCATTAAATCACTTAGGCACTTTTATCACAAAGTTCCTTTCTACACCACAACATATATTCAGTTTACAACTCTGGAAGGTGCACATATTCACATTACCACCTGCACTGGAGTTGGGTATAAATATTTATTACAATTCAATCTCCACTCAGAGCATCTCACAAAACTGCAGATGAAGAAAACCCAAGATGACAGGACACAGATGAATGTTAATACATTTGAATTTTTGCTAGCAGTAGTCAGCTTTGATATTAAAACAGTCCCTTCTTTTGTCATGCTCAGTATATTGAAAAGTTATTTTAAGTGTCTAAGTCTAATAACATCACCAGTCATAATCCATTCCAGAATTTGAGGAAAGTCATTGACTTTTCCCCCCCTCAGTCATCTTCATCATCTGCCTAGACTGAACAAGACAAAATTATTTTCACTTACCAGGGATTTCATAAATCACTGATGCTATGATAATTGCCAAGTATCACAAGAGTTCTGCTGGTATTTAAGGAAGTTTAACTTGAAATTCATGCCATTGATGAATGAAAAAGAAGTTTTCAGACACTGTTTTTATGCATTTTTCATCAGACCACTGTCATATCACCTTGACCACAAAAGAAGAAACATGATTTAAGTAATAGCCTTTATATTACTGAATGCACTGATTATAAGTTGGTATTAAGGCGAGTGGGGAAAATTTAAGAGTATTTAACAATTACATTGTAATAAATTCTGCACAACTGCTCTGCTATGACTCTGCCCAATCTGGTTTCCTATTTATTACTACTAAGACAACGATGTTTACTACAAGTCCTTTTATTTTTAGAGCTTGCCAGTTTTGTTACTAACTACTCTGGAGACCCCTGAGAATTTCCATCCATCTTTTTCACAACTTCTGAATGTTAGTGAGGCAGGTACACCTTGCAAAAGATATAGAACACATCCACCACCATATCCTCGAACTTTTACATACTCATCCCATCTTTGGTATTATATCATTCAGCATATATGAGATTTGGCTTTTTTTTTTTTTCTTTTAAGAGTTCTCAGGATATGTTTCTGGTCTCACAAATTGCATTACATTTTGGGCTAGCAAAACATCATTTAAAGCAAGTATGTTAAATAAGAAAAAAAAAAAAAGAAACTTAACATACTTAACATATAAACCCAGTATTTTGAAACAACAAAAAATCATATATAGGTGTATAAAAAAAATATTTCAAATGCCACAATATTTAATTAATTTACCAGTGAAAGTACTCTGTCCTCAACCTATAAAGTGCACTTTACTTTGAGAAGGCAAAAACTGTGAGTAGCCAAGTGCATCACACCATGAGTATGCAATAAATCATCATAAAGATTAATACCAAGCAAAGCCCATCAGTTATTAATTCAGATAATAAGTGTTAGCAGAGTACTTCACAAGTGAGTCAATTAGAAGTCATGGTGCTCTAAAAAGATCAAATAAATCTACAGTCTTTGAGTAAAACATAATCAATTTTATTAAAAATAATCCTCGATCAGTCTCAATCAAGATTAATCAGGTAATTGTACAGGGGAACACACCAACTAAGGAATTATAATTTACCAACAAAATTTAGGGGAAGAAGAAAGAGGTATGTCTAATGTTTTTTTCCTACAGTATGTAGACAATAGCATTACTGCCATGACTTAAATTAGCAGATTTGTTCCCAAGACACAGAAAGGTAATCAACAAGTATTTGACTGAATGGAACAATAACTTAAAACTTATTTTATTAGCTTATGCACTTATCAACTGCATTGTCTTAAAAAAATAGTTTTATCTGCAACAAATATCCAGTAAAAATGTGAGGTGATATCATGTGTCCAAATTACAAATGTAAATGTATAGTAAGTACTTTAAAATATTAAAGACCTAGTTCTAGACTTAAAACAGAAGAAAACAAATAAAGAGAAACCTTTAGATGGGCAAAACTGCAGCAGTGTTAGTCAATTAAATGGTTCTGGGATTCTGGCAAACCCTGGAGACCACCTAGCATGTGCCTGCACACACATACATACATTAAACTCTTTCGCTGTTTAGACCAAGGTGGCCACATCCAAAATGACTCCTCACATTAGACCCTAGCTTTCGATACATTCTAAGTTGATGCTAAAGACGGTGCAAGAGACAAGAAGTCGGTCTGGACCAAAACCATTTTCCGGGATGTTAGTTACAGCAGCTCAGCAGTATAAGCCGCCTTCTCTAGGAATGGTCTATTTTAGCCCTTAAGAAACAGTTGACTTCTCTGAAGTCTGTGTGTAGTTCCCAGGGGTGCCCTTTTTCACTTTGTGACCCCAGTCAAAGGACTAGAGAGAGGGTCATCTCATTTAGCTTTAAATCCCAACTGTAGCCCAATTGCCTGTGCTCCTATAGTAAAGTGGTGCCTTAGGGAAGCAAGTCATCTCAGCCCAACACAAGTGGGATGAATTTCAGTAGGTTACCTATCTATACTCATTATCTATAGAGAAACAGAAGACAACTAGCTTAGGCTATATGTCTAACCTTTAGGAGACTGCAGTTAGGTGGAAATATATTCCACCTGTAGTCTCATTTACTTAAATGCTAATAATGAGGTAAACACAGGGACAAGATCTGAGCCAGTGGATATTGTATGAATATATGCTATAAATACGATTCTATGTTACATATACAGATGAAGTTTCAACACGCTGAAGTGGCTTATAATACACAACACTAATTATTATAGAAAACTGTGGACAAACTGACTCATGGACCAAGTTGAAGCTCTGTCACTGCTGCTATGTGAACCAGCATATCTAGTCACTTGCATTTTGTAAGCTTATTGAATGTCTCCTGTTCTTGAAACGATTTAAAAATAAACAGTGAACAATACCAGACGCAAACAAATTTATAGTAGGGTGTAAGATCTCACTTTTCCTGTGCTGAAGTGCAGAAGAGCCATTTATTAAAAGCATCATATTACTGAGTTGCTTGCAATAGGAAGGTGCTTGGGTTTCATGACCCAGCAGGTGTCCCTTATTCATATGTTCCTAACAACCAAGATTTTGTATAGACAGAGTTCTGAATCTTCTCTCCTTTCCTTCTGCTCCTGGATGTAACTATTTCAATGTTAGTATTTGTTTATACGTAGAAGTTGCCTATATTGATTTCATTTTAGTTCCTCATCAGAACTAACAACCAGATAAATATGAGTGAATTATATGATAAGTCTACACTTCATGAGCCTAAAATAAAATTAAAATTCAGTGAACAATGTTATTGAATTAAATGCAGGTGTTCAAGAGCAGTCTGTCAGATATTATATGTGCTTGTAATGATGAAGGCAGGTGTAGTTTGATAATAACTTGGTGACTAATTAACAGGGTGTTGGATTTTTTTTTGTTGAGTGGAATAGTATGAAACTGGTAACAGTTACTAAGATAGAGATAGTTTTTTTCATCAGTGGGTTTTTTCAGTACTCACAATTCCCAGGTCTTTAAAGGAAGTTAGCTGCTTCTGCCTTTAGCTGTGTTTGGGTTAAACCCTTTATGGCCTAGTATTCCTCTCTTAGGTCCTTCTCTTGTGAGCTCAGTCTTTTGTGACCAAGAGTGATTTTGGTGGGACTCTGTGGCAGAAATCTACACCGTCTTCAAAAAAAATGCCCTGAATTTTCCTCTGGATCATGTGGCCTCTCCATACATCCTTTAACATGATGATAGACATAGCAGAACACTGTTCTTTCATACCTGTGTGCCCAGGGACACTCAGTGATAGTTTGCTAACTCTGCAGATTTTTCCCTGTATTTCTTCTGCCTGCAGTACTCGCACCGAACCTGGCGGTCCCATCGGTCAGCTGCCCCTCTGACTGACACTGCTGCACAAGCTGCGGGATACTCAAAGTGCCAGGGTGCGTCTGCAGGGGCTGGCGAGGAGCATCCCGAGAGCTGCCACATTGTGAGCAGTCCCCAGACACAGCTTACCTCCATCAAAGCGCCTGCTGTGTCATGCTACACTGCGAGCGTAGGTGCCCACGGCTCCACACAGCATTTGCTGCAGTCGTTTGTTCCATCCAAGGGTCTGGACAGCAGCCTTAGTCTTTCTTCAGTGTTGGGCTGTTGGGTTTTTTTTGTGATTTTAGCAATTAAGTGTAAAATCTGGGCTTTACATTTGATCTAGTTTTCAGTTTAATCCTGACAGAAGGCTGTCCCAGACTTCACGTGAGACAACATCAGCCACTGAAATGGGAACAGATTTCTGTGGTGATTTCAAAGTAGGAAGATGTTATTTTTTTCTCAATCTGAAAAGCAAGTGTTACATAAAATATCTGAAGCTGCCAAGCTTTTTGGGCGACATTCCCAGTCATTTTGCAGCAAGCAGTCCACCTCCTGGAAGGCAAAAAGCAACAAAATTCCCACCCAGTAGGAGTGGTAATGATGAGCTGCTGTATACTCTCGCTCACTACCATCAAGGAAACCGCAAAGCAGGGCACATAATCCATTTAACAAATAATTAAGATTGCTGGAAAGATGCCGTTGTTAAGACAAAAGCTGATAATTCAGCCAAACTCTCAAAGGCTGTACAGCCCCTTGAGTATTCCTTACTATGGTAAATAATTAACACCAAGTGTAAGCCTTGCTGCATGATGAAAACAAATGGAGTGTAATAACACTGAAGGCAAAATAATATGTCTGTATTTCTTTTTTCTTGACAGGTGCAACATTATTTTGCAAAGCTGAAAGTTAGGTGTTCAGGGCAGCTAAAAAATTTTGAAAGATGTGGTCCCTTAGAAGCGTAATCTCCCCAGAAGAACACAAAGCCTCAATTTCAGCTTTCACGTAGTAAAGGTGACTTATTTTAAGCATAAATAGGACCTTTGTGATTATCTGAAAAGAATGCGACCAAGCCTTTCCTGCATCATTTCCCAGTAACAAAGTAAGGTATATTTATGGCGCCATTAATAACCCAAGTAATAATTTGCTTGCTTTTATTTCAGCAAATGATTATTTTATCTTTTGAACTACCTACTGAAACTATTAAAATTGACTTTCCAAGCTTCTCTCCCAACATTTACGTGGCTCAGATAGAAATATTAAATCACTAATGCCCAATAATATAAAATGATTTTATTAGCATATATTAAAATATTAAAAGTATAAACAGTTGTTAATATTACAGCTATTATTGTCTGATATTATTCCATGACAAATAATTTTTTCCATGCCTTTCACTCTTTTGGCCAGCAGTAATCACAATGCACTCAACACACAATAATAAAAGGAGCTCCTAAAACCCTGATTAACTCAACTCAGCACGAAGCACTGGTCTGAGTACAATCACAGAAGACAGAACTTGGTCTATCCAGATCCCAAGCCTGCATTGTGAATAATCCTAACTCTGCATGTGCTTAAAATAATTAGAAATGTCTTTGCACTGAGTCATTCCCATCAGTCACTGAGTAGTCAGGTGGAGTAATAAGCACTTACCTGTAAAAATGTGCTGATTTTGCCAGCTTTGTGGTAGTGCTGTTGAACCTTTATTTCTCTAACACAGAGTATAACATCCTCAAATACTACTTTGGTGTACCTGGGCAAAAGATCTCTGTCAATGGGGCAATGCCCTTTGCCTTCAGCTTGTGGTGACTAAAGTCAGGAATAATCAATCCACATGTTTATAAGTTGACAAACATTTCCAGTAGCACTGAGTCAACAGTTTTCATGACGATGATTATAAGACAGGGCAAGTTTTGGTTGTGAGTTGTCGTTGCTCCCTCCTTCTTATAATGAATCCTCAATCTCGTTCTTCACTGATAACTTACTCTAGCCCTTTCTCCTTAGAACAATATCCACAACAGGGTTGTCCTGGGCGAGATAGGTAAAATGAAGCCCTACTGTACAACAGAGCCCTAGAGGTGGTGGAAAATGCATGCACCTGTCTAACTTCAAAGGCAAAATCAACAAGTTCAGGTTCACATTCTTTTCAGATTAATTTAAAGCTGTAAGTACGTAAGAAGGAGGAATCCTGCAATTTATAATGCCTTTCATAAAACGAACAAAGTTCTCCTGAAGGTTCAATAAGGCTAGTTATTCCCTGTGTCTACCAGAAACACTGTTCAGATACAATTTATTACAATGGCTATGCATTGGCATAGCTATTTTGAAATAAAGCTTGGTAGTTGCCCTTTAATTTACATTCTTTTCTTGCTCTGATCATTCTCTACCCTTTCTAATCAATTAACTGTCTCCTTATGGCAAGAATTTCCATAGGCTTTGGTTAAGGTCTTGGGCAAAGGAATGTGTTCACTAATCAGGTCCTCAGAAGCAGATTTAGAGCACTAATTACAAGCAGCTGGACCCTCTAACCACTTATAGTTTTGATTACACAGCAAGTTAGACAAGCAGCTTCCTCTCTGATTCCTGCTAAAGGTTAACCAGGTTGTATTGCCTTCCTGATAGCTGACTAATCTCTATCACATTAACTTACAATGAAGATCTTTCACGGTAAACTTTTCTCGTAAGCAAAAGTGGCTATATGGATACTTCACAAGTTCCTCAATATTTGTTACATAAGCAAATTAGAGTTTATCAATCAGTTTCCACTACTTTCAGTGATGGATAGATGAAACAAAAAGAAAGTTAATATTTTTATTTATTTCTTTGATATTCTTTTGGGGCTTGATAGAATGGAAGATGATTTTATTATTCCTTTATACAAAAAGCACAGAGATCACTCAGATTACTGAAATTTGATAATTCCTAATTATACTTCTTTGCTTTTATACTGAATTTTGTCCCATTTTTGTTGACATAACTAAACACTACCTACAGCATATTGACAGTGTGGTAGTCTTAATTAAAAGTTCTCCAGAAGAAATGAAATGCTTGGTATGAAGACAACAGTTTTGCAGAAGGCTTATGATTTTTTCCTTCATCTTAGAAAAGTCCTTATAAAGGCAATTAGACTTTTTGTGGTTAAGTAGTTTGCATATTAGTTAGATTCAATATTTGAAATGAGGAGCCTTTTGTAATAAAAACAGTAAACTTTTATTTGCAGCTTATACAGTACAAGTCAAACTGATTGTCCTTTCCTACTAATTCTTTTCCTATGAGATGATTTTTAAGGCTCTGATGTTAGATACAGTTCACTAACACCTGAATTATTTTTTTAATCACATTATTGAAAAAATTAAGAGGCTTTTAATATATTTTACTAGTCTTTTTTATCTAAAAAAAAATTACAGGAAATAAAATTTTCTCAGATTTTGACTCATACCGTAGCACTTCCACTTTTCAGCAGCCATTTTACAGTGTCCACCAGAATTGACAATAGCAGTCCAGCCATGAGCTCATGAACGTTGACTTGATGGAGAAACAGGATTTAAATACATCAACTTTCAAATAAATTGTCCTGATCCACTATCTTCTGCCTATCTGGGTTAAATCCAAGTGCATTTCAGGCATGTGGATCGCTGACAGTGAATGACAGTCTGGAGGTGCAGGAAAATTGTTTCTCGTGCTACCACTCAGAGAACAGCAGGGCAGGTAGGTCAGGGATACATCTATGCTTAAAAGCAATGAAAGTCCTGACTGCGTTTCGTTTACAAAGGCAGAGCACTTACTTCCATCCTAACCTTATGGTGGTTGAAAATTATCTCCTCCTATCCAGTTAAAAATTTCTCTTATGCTGCACAAGCTGACCATTCCTAATTTCTGAGAAATTTTCCTCTCCACCAGTTGTTGTCGTGCAGAGAATATGAACTCATCAGTCTTTATCCCGATCATTCAGTATCTATTACTGAACTGCTGGACCAAAACAATTCATCTATAGAAATGTGAATTTCCCTCTATGCATAATGAGTATATGTACACATGTAAAGCCCAAATCTTCCTTATTTTGAAGTAGGAAGCTACAAATGTAAAACACAAGAACAACTTGGAAATAGAATACACATAGTTTTCCTGGGATTTTCTTCATGACTTCTCGTATTCCTGTGCCACCACCAGACAGTGTTTTAAAAGAGAAGGATATTTTCTCTTTATTGCCAATGAATAGATCTCCTGAATAGTGGTATCCAACCTTGAGTCAGTGCATCCTTGTCAGGAGGATGGAAAAAAGAGTTAAACCAGATCCTTGTTCCTTGGCAAGGGCTGCAGTGTCTTGGCTATTTCCTTAGTGACAATTACCTCTGTCACCCTGGCACTGTATGCAGGATCCAGTCCTGCCAACACAATGTGGGTACACAGAATGTATGATTACCAGAGCTGGTACCAGACACCAGTTTCTAGATTTTATTCATGCTTCTCTAAGATGACAGCTTTAGATTTCAAAATCTGAATTTGCATAAATACATAAATATAGATCTATCGCTGAAGTTTCACTTGTGAAAAAAAATAGCACACACACTTCCCTGGAAATACAGTGCATATGTCATAGCTGTGTAATATCTGTATATGAAATTTTAGCTTACAACATGTAAACTATTTCACTTCAATCCATAAGTAGTTGTGTTTGGAAGCTGTATTCAAGTTAGGCAATATGTTTTTTAGCAAAAAGATATGTTTTGTAAGAAATATAGAATTTTATTTCATATTTTTTTCCAGTTCCCTTGAAGCCCTTACAGAATCTGTTATGGTTAACCAGGGGCACTATACACGGCAGCTTCAGTAGTAAAAGGAAAAAAATTAGGTATTCTGTTGCAATAAGTAGGAGCTTGCTTCCTTTTTCTCTTGCCTGGGAGCATATAAATATGCTGTTTTTCAACTTCTGTGCACCTTGCTCCTGTAGGAATTGTACTACAATAAACATTCATGATTTCATTAATACACATGTATAAGTCACATAGCATTTTACCCAAATGAATGCTGTGTGGCTTCCTGTAATGTTTTTTATTTTAAGCAAACTAAGCAGGCTTAAATAAAAGCTGGAGGGACAAAGAGAAGTATGAAAGTGGATCACTGAGATACATACTCACCGAAATTAGGCTCAGTGATTGAAGAACATAATGGGTTAGGTTCTGTCAGGTATTGCCTGTTTGTGTTAGGTTTGTACTCAAAACAAGCAGACATAAACTATATAACAAAATAATAATTGGTATGGCTGATAAATTGGATCATTCACTCTTAATTAAACGCATTTGAAATACTCCCTCAAAGCAGCTTTCAACAAAATCAGGTTTTCAAAGGAACTTCAGTTTTAAATCCCATCATTTGACTAAATTAGGGCTTTTTTTGCAAAGACGCTTGTCTCATTTTGATAGAAGTAATTCGCACCTTCAGTTTCTGTTCATCCATCGCTCTGCCTGAAAAGAGTGAAACAACTAATTTCGATGGTTTTCATTTTTCAGTTCATTGGGAAACCAGAAAAGTTAAAAAGGTCAAAGTTCCTTTTGGTCCCTGGAAAAAAGCATTCTTAAAAGAACAAAAAGATCTATCTTTTTAAAGCTTACACTTTTATAAATGAATATATTCTCTGTATTTCCATTTTATTTATCAGAATTATTCAAAGTTCAAAAACAAGCCATTGCAAAATCGGCCTCGTCTATCTTACGTACGTTACTACAGTTTAATGAGTTGATACATTATAGAATCACTCCTCTGCATTTATTTTTTTCCTGAAATAGTTGTTCAAGATAAGAAGTTGTAGTCAAAAGAGTTGACTACTTCAGCTTCTGCTTAGGCTGTACGGAAATGCCTGTCACTGGACTGTGGTTTTATCCTGTGAGTGACCCCACCCCTGGTTTTCCTACTCTTATATTTATTAACTTCTGTAGGCAAACAGTGGCATGAAAACGGGTAAGAGGATTGGTGCCACTCTGTGGCACTTCGGGGGTGAATCCCAACTCTTCTGACTATTTTACTGATGCTTTATTGACCTTTAGCTGCCTCTCTGCAAGGCGGTTCCTCTGGATAGCACAGACCATCATCTCACCGTCACCAAAATACAGTAGCTTTACCCGGGATGTGGATCTGGCCCTGTGTTTCCCAAAAAAAACAAAGTTCTGTGTTTAAAATACAAAATGCTATGCAGAGATGGAGCCTTTCCTCAGGCCCCGGGCCCAACACCGCTGCCTGCCTGGCCTCGGTTGCCGCAGCCGCTGGGCCACACCAGGGCAAGCTAGAAGGAGCCGTGACCCTATCTCTCCTGGAAATTAGGCTGTATTATTTTCAAACAGTATTTTTAAGATACTTTAGAGCAGCCTGTGTACCGCTAGGGATAATGGTATTTGTCTGGGTAGCTCTGCTGCCTATACAGACAAGTGTTTGTATTCAGCCAGCTGTCCCTTTTGGCCAAGAGGCTCCCTACCTGCCAGGTGTCTGTCACGAAAATCCTGAAACAACTTCTCCCCTCTTAATTAGGTTACTCAAACAATGTGCTTTACCCCTTTCTTCTCTACGTGGCCTTCAAATCCTGCTCCCCTGACTTTGCCCATTTACAGTGCAAAGCGCTGCTGGCTGACAGCAGAGTCGCCAGCTGACGGACCTTCAGCCATTCCTCCTCCCTCCCCTTCTCCCTCGTCACATCTTTTCCCACCTCTGAGCTGTCACCACCTTTCCCAAAGCTACACCAGGGAGAAGAGGAGAAAATTAATTGTGTCATTTTCACATAACATCTTTCTACCATCGTAACCCTGGAAATGTTATCTCCTTGCAATTACAGTGAGTTTGGATGGGTGTAACTTCATTTGTTTAAATAGACCTACTTCTGATTGACACACGCAAGTATGTGAGGAGAATCCTGGCCTACTTCTTTGTCATTGTGAGTTATTTCAAATGTAAGAACATTATTTACTACTTCAGTTAAATAAGGATAAATATAAATAGACCCATCTTGCTGCTGTCACTTCTCCGCAAAAATACAGAATTAATGAGCTCGGACCAGACAGTCTTGGCTTGTCTCAGGTGAGTTTTGTGGAGGATTTGGGGGCAATAGGGACAGCTTTTTGTTGAGGGAAAATACTTTGACTAGTTCAGTTTTAAATTTGCTATAAAACTTCAGTTACAGGTGATTTCTCAAACGATAGCATGAAATTTTTGTTTTGCTAGAAAACTCCTCCTTCTCAAATCTGACCTGTGGCACAGCAAAGGTTTTTTTTTCTGGTGCTCACCTTGTTTGTGGCTGGATCTTTTCAGTCTTGGAGGGCTCTCTGAGCATGTGGAGTTCATCACAGAATCACAGAATGGTTCGGGTTGGAAGGGACCTTAAAGGTCCTCTAGTTCCAACTCCCCTGCCATGGGCAGGGACACCTCCCACTAGACCAGGCTGCTCAAAGCCCCATCCAGCCTGGCCTTGAACACTTCCAGGGATGGAGCATCCACAACTTCACTGGGAAGCCTATTCCAGTGCCTCACTACCCCATTCATTTGTTCCTTTGTTGCATTCCAAATCCCGCTATAGGAAAAAGAAAACACACATTATATGCAAAGCCTGAAATTTATTGCTGTGTCAAAGAAAACTTCACAGTCAAAATGAAGAATTATTATTAGTCCAAGACCTGATTTAACAGAAAGGGAAATTAAAAATAAATAAGAAAGAGATTTCCCCTATAGGAATAGTCTTAACAATAACAATGCAACTGAAATTGTTATATTCAGGCTTCCTAGTATGTGAACACTAACCTGCTCTAGTGTCATGCCACCTCACATCCTACGGTTGTTGGTTTCAGACTGGGGTGGCTGGGGACTTAACAACGCTCCTGGTCTTTCACCAGGAGGAGTATGACTTTGATACTGATGGTTTCCTTCTCCGTACGCTAGGGTCCGCTTGCATGCCTTTGTATACTTCCTGACCCTTTTTTTACCTTGTTCGTTCTGCACTGATCTAAAATGCCATGTTAAATCTCAATTTACTATGTACAGAGTGCAAGTTATTCTGAATACATACTCTTTGCTCTCTCTTACCCTCATAGCCGGTTTTGCTCAGGTCCCTAAATTGGCATTTCTGCAGCTGACCTCTAGTGAGCTGTTCAAAGGCTTGGGGATGCAGGATCCTCCTGTGCCCAACCGCTATCAACCCACACCATGCCCACCCCACACTGCAGCCTCTGCCTGGCTTCCCGTTTCCAACACCTTGCCCTCATCCCATCCCTATCCTTTACTCTGCACCATGACAATACACAAATATCTTGCTCACCTCAAAAAAGCTACTTCCTACTAGCATTAATTTTAAATTTATGATATGGTTATACACCTCAGTTATAAAAAACTATGCAAAAGTAAAACAAATTTGGTAATAAAAAATTTTCATTGTAAAATTGCTCTTACCAATAAACAAAGTAAAATAAAACTCCAGGTGGGCGAAGAAAAGCCTAGACAATAAGTCTGACAAGTCTTTCTTCTGAGGTCTTACAAAATTAGTATAAGGCACATCAGTCTTGCAAGCATAGCTTTCTGCCAGGAAATAAAAAACAAATGAAATATTCCCTACCAGTTCTACACTTTGCAGAGCAATGCAGTATAGCATAGCACTTCAAAATACCTTTTGACCAGTGATTGACTACATAAGCATTAGCATAGATCAAAAATTTATGTTATTAATGAACAGAAAGAAATAACTAGAAGTGTTAACTTGATATGGTAACAAATGTGTTGGTTGTATCCTGGTTTTATGTCTAAATAAAATATGACACTTCGTTGTTACCCGTTTTGAATATTTTTCTTGGAGCAACAAACCTGAACAATTTGCATCAAATGATGATATATCACATAAATGGACATTTTTTGGTATACTATACCAACCTAATATTTCTTGTTAGCTATTTTCTGTTGGTTTTCTCTCCATGGTTCTGTTGAATAGGTAAATGAGTGTTTAATTACTGAGCTTTAGATAAATATAGATTCACTGATTAACTTTAACAAAATGATGGGGTTTTAAGATGTTTGGCACTTTTTTACATAATCATTAATTATCACAGAAACTAGATGAGGTGTAATACCTATTGTTTCTGTAACAAAAGAAAAGTGATCTGTGTGATCCTATTTATCATTACATTTCAGTACTAGACAAGAAATACTGTACAGAATTGAAAGATGTGTCAAAAATAGCTGATATGTCTGTGTTACTGAGCTGACATGGTCTAGTATTCTCTCTAGCTCAGAGAAGACAGCATCAAAATATAACATTTCAAAATGAAGGACGTAAGTGAAAATAATATCAGTTTTGGTATCTTTTTAATTATCATTTCAGTAGATCACCTTACTTTATTATAATTAGAACAGAACAAAAAGTTTGAACAAATTAGCTTTTCCCCAATTTTTTTTTTTTAAACGGTATGTTGGGGAGGTAGTTGTTATGAAAAGTGTAAGCTTTCTTAAGAATTCTTTTCCAATGGGTGTATGTTTTCCCTTCATTGCTTTGGCAAATTTTATGCAAACAAAAATATTATTGAAAGGGTGATATTGTTTTAACTTCACAAGAACTTAATTATCTGTTTTATTCTTCTGAATTCAAATCATATGAAATATATTTTATAAGAATTCCAGAAATCATAAGAATTCCAGAAATATTTCCATTGGTAAGAGAAATTAAAAAAACAAAAACAAAAACAAAAAAACCCCCAAACATAGAAACTTTATTCCCATTGTATGAATCAGTGAACTGATTTTTGGGTAATTTACACAATTTTATTTGCTTCTTCTGTGTCAATAAAAATACTTTGTACCAACTTCAAAGAATGGCATCTCTCAGAAATTAAAATGAAGTAAAAGTTCTTCACAGTGATTGTCTTGATTTTCAGTTCTTCTAGGCTCCAGGAAAAACTGTTCTGTAGTTATTTATATACTTGAGTATATAAATATTAGATGTAATGTTAGATGGAAAATTAGATGTTAGGTTCTGATTTTATAAGTCTTTGTTCTTACCATACTAGATTCTGTAATGATGGTGACGACAGATGGATGTTGATGTCATTTGTTTCTTTATGATATTTTCTGTGTGATCCCAGTAACTCGTCAAATGGATACACTCTGTTTTTGGTAAATTTCTGATTATGCTCAGAGGTTTAATCTCACAAATTAGCCTAGCATCCTCTTTTTTTTTTTTTTCTTTTTAATGCTGAGGACAGCCCTTTATAGTTTCTCAGCATTAAGGACAGTTAACTAGTCTTAATCTAGTTGTTAGATACATTACTGAGCTCTCAATCTCAACCAAAAATACTTGAAATCTGCTATTTTACTTCCTCATCTGCCATTCTTTCTCTTACCTCTATGCAGTTTCCATTAGCTGACCTACTTCTCTTTGTTCAGTATTTGTATGTCAGAAAAGAAAAATTGTATTTTTACATAAAAAAAATCAAAGACTGCTGCACTGAAATGCTCTGACTTCTCCAGCTATGTTCATAAAGGTGGCTCAGTATATGAAGATATACAGAAATTGGCTAATGTCTTTCATGCAGAAGAGCTGCTCAGTTCATGTACTTAAGAATAAATCACAGTCTAAGTTTATTTGTATAGCAGTGGTACGTAATTAATTGCCAACGAGTGAATTGCACCTTCAGGACTAATATCAGCAATATGACAGATAAACCACAATACTAGACATATACAAAATGCTAATAAACATGACGAATTTCTAAGCATCTTTCTTGTAACTATTCTCCCTTCTTCTAATCACACACACACACAGAGTGATGGGCAAGCGTGTACCCTCCCTGTGTCCGTGTGGGCTTGCACGTGCATCGCCTTTCCTGGGATCCTCCCTTTTCACATTATACACTTTCATCTCCCACTGGAGATGTGGGTGGTCCGAGTCTGCACGAGCCCCTGCAGCTCCACACAGCTCACTGGGGCTCATGCTGGTGCAAATTCCCCCGGGGCACACTGCGGCATGGGTCCTCCGTCTGTGCTCCTCCTCCCCAGCTCCCCAGCTCCATGCGAGTGGCTCGTGGTGGCCCGCGACAAGGCTGCAACGCCGCTGGACAACTCCTGGCGTTGCCACACAAAGCTCTGTCTGCTGCTCTTCCCACTCCAAGGTCCCTCATCCTGTTACAATTTTCTTTTCTACTTCTTTTCCAGCTGACCCCTTCTTTGTTTCAGTCTCTCTGAAGTTCCCTGGTTACCTTTTAACCCTTCTGGTGGTAATCTTTCACTTTAAATGGCCAGCCTGGGGCAAACACCCTGCAGGTAGTTCTGTGTGTTTGATCCACGTGCAGTGTCTGCATTCACAGCCGAATCTCTGCAGGTATTGCTGTCCAGGCTACTCACCAGTGGCAGCAATGCAGAGTCTCACAATATCTTTACACACTTCAAGAAAAAAATTGAATGTGCTCTTAAATATCTCTCATAGTCTAGAGGGTAAAACTTCAAACATTGAAAATAAGGACACTTTTTTTACACTAAGAGAAAACCTTAAGAAATCAGAAGATACTGTGTTTTGAATTTCAGCAGACAGAACTATGAGTGTTATCATCCTTGCTTTCCTTGACTGTTGATTAGTTGGCACATGCCCAGATAAAATCAGAATCTTCTGGCATCTGAACTGGGGTCCTATGTACCCTTTTATTTTATGTACACTTTTATTTTAACTTTGTTTAAATCTTTTTATAGTAAAATTTACTTGGATTGATTGTTAGTTTCAGCTGCCTTAGAATGCCAGACAAATGCATCTGGCCTTACTGAATAGATCAGCGTTGCTGAACCCAGGAAGCACAGTGTGCTTCGTGTTGTTTAAAGTCTGATGTCTGAAGAGCCACAAAATGCTTTACAGCTTCTAAGGCCCGCTGCTCATCCACATGGCAAAAAGCATTTTGCTTCTCAATTGCAAATCCAAAGGTCACTTTAATTTTATTAACAATAATAGCATTATAGTGTTGATTATTACAAAACTATCTTTCCAATTTTGCTGGGTTTTTAATTTCTCCCTCTCATCACCAAACAGCAATAACATACAAGAGCTTCTCCAACTTCCATCTCACAAGATGAATTGATTCTTGCATCAAAAAATTTTCAGCAGCTCAGTTTTATACAACATCAAAGAAACTGTGTAGGACACGTCTTTCAAATAACTTTCTTTTTCTCCTCAAACTCTTTTGGTCTGCTGTCCATACAACATTTCTAATGCTATCACTTCATGAAGCTTTGAATATTAAAGATGTGAAGGACAGAATTATTATTATTATTGTCTTGGAATATTATCTTGCATAACTCATGCAAAGTATCTTCTCAAAGAAATATCCTGAACTAGGAAGAAAGCCCTGCACCTTATAGTTTAAATTCCTGAGGGTTTTTTTTTTCCTTTGGTATCAAGGAAGTGTTTATTTTTAATAGGATTAGCTGTCCAAATCCCTTCACAAGAATGTGAAAATTGGTCAGGGGGATGTGTGTGCAAAAATTCTGACTGCTTGATTAAATACTATATTGCGATTTTCTGATTCTTTTATTATTTTGGCCATATTTCTTACTAGGGTAAATGGGAGGACAGAATTTCAAAATAGATGTTTCTCTTTGCACCAGAAGAGAACACAAAACTTCACTTCTTAACAAGGAAAAATGGCATGGATTTGAAGGATAATGAAAAAGAATCCTAAATACTTTTAGCATTCATTTTAACATGAAGTGTCTTCTCTCTGGAAAAACTTTGAATCAAAACCTCAAATTTTAAATATTTTTTTTCTCGGTAGTTCATTTTTAATCAAGTCTAGTTTAGATTTAGAAGATTTATTGGCTTTACTCAGTTTAGAAATAATTAAATCATATCCCACTATTATTACCTCTGGGTTGAAAATGTTCCCTTCTGTCTCCATTAGGCTTGTACCCAATTGCTCACATCTTTCCTCACTGGCAGTAATTGTTTCATGCAGAGAGTCCAGCTGTTAGGCCATAATATCATTGTCCCAATCTATCATACTCAATGAGTTCTGGAATGTTAAATCACTTCTGAAGTCTACAGTGAGGAGATATCTAAAGATAACTTTGCTTATATAGGACAAGAGGCTTTTACTGATAAAAGCGACATTTATTCTTATTTTCATCAATCCCCAAAACTAGTTTCACAAAAAGCCCATGTTCCAGCTTGTGAAAACACAGATTTTATTGTTGCACTCATGGAAATTGGTACTCTTCTGCATTTTATTTGTAGGAAAATGTTTTCTCTTTTACTACAGAAGGAAAATCTTTCAGGGTTTGCTGAAGACAGTCAGCCACATTGTATCTTACTTTATGGTGTGGAGTCAAAATCTGCAATGATGACTGATTTTATATGGTTTTGACCTTGACCTCAAAATTGACATGTTTGGAAAATTCTTGGATTTGACCTGCTTTGATATCAAAAAATGATATAATTTATTCACAGTTAATATTGTTCTTTTATCTTCTTAAAATAATGCCTTTGGTGATAATATTGCAAGTGAAAGGCAAAACCCTCGTGGATGGCCAAATTTTGATCTTTGGGAAAGTGACTTCTAAAAATATTGACTGTAAAATATTTCAAAAGGTTTTAGATTTTAAAACCTTATGTACATACAAGTTATTGTTGTTATCATTATTATTAAACAAGTTTAAGCAGCACTAGATTCTAACTGTGATGATGTATTATAAGTTTATAATATCATATCTTTTTATCATATCTTAACCTTTATAGAACTAGGTGTTGACATGATGCTCACTTAATATTCTTCACTCATACTGTTGAAGACCTAAGGCAGCTTGTCATCTGAGGTGTATAAACCAACATGACAGAGACTATAGGGATATTTTGACACATGTCAAATCAGGGTAATAGCTATATTACCCAGGCAGCATAAGGAGATGATTATGAAATTCCACTGTACTGCAAACCTGTCACTATCTGGAATAGAACCTGAATTTTTACAGAAAAGTTGTAGGGTTTTTTATTTTTGTAAGTACAAATATTTTAAGGAGGTATTACGTATAACTCAGACAAGGTATAGCTATATTTCAGGTAGACTTTGATGCCTTGCACCAATGGCATTATTCTTTAGAAAAAGTAACAGTCCTGTTGGGTTGATTTTCCTGAACTGATTCCGAGGGATGAGTATACTGAACACTTATGCCTTAGATTTTCATGAAATTGTATAGGCAAATAGGCCTATGTTGTATAGGCCCTGTTTGAAGTAGATTAAAAGACCCCAAAACAGCAATACGGGGGTTGCTCACATATTCAGATAGTCAATGCTGCTGTAAGTGACTATTCAGATATGTTTACTAGTAATAGGACAGATTCACCATGTCCCTACAAGCAAATTAAACATGGCCAAGTCACAGGCCCAAGAGCTACTGCTGAGTCCTCAGGGCTGTTGCACACTCAGCAAGATCTGGAGCTCTGTTTTGGCCCGAGACAACAGCCCTCACTCGACACGGTGGAGAGCATGATCCAGTGAGGGACCACACCAGCCAGGGTGCCTTTGGTCGAGTTCGGCCATCCTATTTGGCAGCTGTGTGAACACAAGCAGAGCCATGGCACAGCTGGCCTCGGAAGCAGAAAAATCTCCCTGGCCTGTTACACTTACTAATATCTGCTGTTTCTGTAGAGCAATGCTGTCTTCTGCCATGGGTTGCGTGAATGCAAGGGGAGCCCTGTATAGCCCTACATAGCCTGCTTCTTGCCATGCAACTGCCCCACTGTATTCGCCCCACGCCGCAGCCTTCCTGCCCTCTGAGAAATGCCTTAGAAAACCATAAAACCCTGAGGCACAAAGGCAGGCATCAAAAGAGCAGATGGCGAGACAGCATTAAGTCATTCATATCAGAGAGATTGGTCACTTTGCTATGAAAATGGAGGGAGAAGGGGGTAAGTACTAGTGTAAAGGAGCTTCATTTGAGCTATTATTTCTCTCTAGCTCAGGTTACTGACAGTGCATATGCTACTCTAAGGATGCATGGATCTTGTGATAGGCCTTTTCACAGGAAGGGGCCGAGTTCTCCCAAATACCATATAACGGATTAAAACACGATTGTATGAGCTCTAGTTACAACCCTGCTCATAACATCAATGTAACATATATTTTCAGAAAAGTAAAGGGAGAAAACAAGGTGTTCAGTCCTTAACATTTCTGTGTATGTCCATGTCAGGGGAATCTGTATTGAAAATTGCTGCTCGCTGTATGAATACTATCTTGGTTTTGCATGCAGATGTGAATTAACTAGAGGAAGAAAAGGGAAAGATTTTACTGCAATATATATTCCTTTACCATGCGATACAGCAGAAAGACACAGCGGAGCACATTACGCTGAGGTGGCATCCACTCCTACGTCCTGCTCAGTTTCTAAAAAAAATTTATAATTTCCATATGCTACCTATGCTGTCCTTATTAAAATTCCTTGGAGAAAAGGCCTCTTCTCCTGCATTATTACATTTGTATGCAGTGATAATTACTGAAATGACAGAATGGAGTAGATATGGATTGCTGCGTGGGCAGGCTAGGGAGAGTCTCTGAGGTAATATCAAGTACAAGATATCGAAGACAGATTCCTTGAGCCAGAACTAGTTAGACTTCTTATTTATGGTATTTTGTCTTTTGATTGTCACTTCAGATATTAAAACAAAGTAGCTGATGATTATTTTTTTTCAGGAATGAAAAATCTCAACAATATCTCCTTTACTTTTTTTCCTGAGAATACGTAAAATACAAGATACCCGAAAGTATTACTTTGTCTACATTACTAAAATGAACATCACAGTCTTTTGTTCCAGTAATTATGTTAGCATAATTTTAGCAAATCTTCTGCCAAGCTACTGTTCCCTATAGTGTTTTGAAAATCCTGCTTATATAAAGACTTGAAAATAGTTCGCATTTAAGATTGTTGCCAGTAAGTCCATTCATTAGTAGAACTTTGGAACCATTTATTTAGGGCCAGACAGACTTGCATTTAGTCTTGCAAGTTATCACAGCAGCTAATACACAATGTAGGTGCAAACCTGGCCCAAAATAAATAATTTCATGTACTGAATAACAAAGATTTACTAGCAATAAACTCAAATGCAAATTATTGAGCTACTCACATGAGTAAGTATTATTCAACTTGAATGAGTAGGAAACTGGCCTCTTTAAGTGTCAGCATGGCAGCAAAGAACTAAGAAAACAATATAAATCAGTCAACCATAGCCAGAATTATTAAGAGAAAATTGATTTTTAAAAATGCTGAAAATAAATCTTAATAGCTATGTACGCCACTGAAATTAGCAAATTTCTCCAATAGAATAAATTGATAAATCTAATCCACTTCACTGCCAGATGTTACTGAAATTATTTCAGGATCTATAAGCAAGAGTGGTGTATGCATAATCACATGTTGTCAGAAATTTGGCAGCTACTCTCATCTTTGCTTCATTGCATTGCATGGTTCCCATTTGTCATTTAGTGTCACAAACCCTCAAGCACGAGCCATTAGAGCGCTTCAGCTAACATGCTGCTACAATGGTTTAAATGAAGATCAGAAGCTCACCTTCTAAATATAATCCTCAGAGGCAGACAGGTAAGATTACTCATAAATGCCTAACACAGTTGATTAACAGGTATGTTTCCAAGACTCATCTCCATAAATTAGACCCCAAAAGTACAAAAATGTACCTTTATCAATTAAGCTAATCCACCTATTAAAGCTCCCTCTTGAAATTAATATAAACCCATTTAAGGATGATTATTGTACCTTTCTTTCATTCTACTTTCTATTTAACTTGTCATTAAAGTCTTTTCTGTCTCTGATTAGTTTTGAACTCATTAATTACAGGGCACTACACTGAAAGAAACTGTTTCTGCAAATGAATAGCTAAATGGATTTTTCTTTTAAGGCACAATCTAAAATGAAAAAGATAAAAGAAATATTTGGTTTGGTTGTTTTAATTTCTCTGGGGACACTGTTAAAACAAAAGCCAAAGTTTCAATGTTTTTCTTTTTAAGATGGACTTACCATGTTTTAGAATGCAGTTTGTAAGATTGTCTACAAGGACTTTTTTACATCCACACATGCCATGATTTATTGGAGAAGAAGAATCCCTTGCTTGTGATTTTAAAACTGACAAATTCCCATATATAGTCAAAACATATTTCAAGCAGAACTCACTCATGTTTGTCTACAAACACATTCATACATAGCAGAATTTGCTGTCGTGTTTGTAACTTGCTCTGCAGGGGTGGCTGCAGAGCACTGCAATACTATAGTGTTTCAGCAGATGGTGAATTATTTTATTCTTTTTTTTTCTACTACCAATCATGATACTGCTCATACAAAATGTACATAAGACTGTACTAAGATTATTATGATTATGCCATGCATCCTTCTTTCTTCTGTATCATTTTGTTGATTTCACTCTTCATTCTCTCTTACCATTAAACTAAACTCATTGACAGTTATCGTAAGCTTGTTCTTCTCCACTATTTTTTCCACTGGAAAGTACTTGTCAAAAATATGAATTGCTTTCTTCTCGTAATTAAGAGGAAGCTAGACTTACATACCACTCACAGCATCTTTTACATAAAACTACTGTAACTATTACCACACTTGGTCATTCAGACACACTGAATTTACCAATTCACTGACGTTTCTCTTACAGCTGTATATTTCTGGTAATTTTTGAAAATCTTATAAAGTGACACTGGTCTTCGTTCTGAATTCACTTACATTAATAACAATTTTCAGCGGTTGTACTGCTAATTTACTGTGGTATACATAAATGTTATTACGTCCCCTATTTTTTCTTTGTTCTTTTGCATAACATCTATATTAAACCATTGCTTATGCTTTAGGTGCAAAATAATATACTACACAAATAAATAAAAAAATAAAATAATGGTGAGTCAAAAGAATATGACTATGTTCCAAATCTCATTTGTGTTTATATCAGGCAGACAAATAAACCGATGCATAACTCCATTAATCATAAAAATAACTGTTCTGATTCTATAAGACCTTTTAAAATCAGAATGATGTTCATAATTTCTCCTTCTCTTACTTTTTGCTGTTTGCTCAGCTGAGCGGAGTTTTATGCTTACCTGAGCTCTACTCTTTTTTGCAGAAATCAGATGCAATACAGTTTTGCAATGGCAAACTTTGCAAAGGAAACTGTACTTCAGGAAAAGAAGAATATATTTTAACTGAATTCTTACATACTGTGATTTATATATACATTATGTATGTAAATATGTGTATATATATTATATTGTACATTGTAAATGTATATTTTAATTCTGAACTCAAACTGTACTACAGATAAATAGAAAATGAGTTAAATATGTAAGCTGTATGGAGAGTTTACATGTTAGAGGAATAAATGAGTATTTCAAGCTCTTGTTCAAAAATTAGAGTTAAGATATTGTGGCACAGTAAATAAAATCTGTTTCATACAAAAAGATCTGTAACGCTTCGAAGAGAGCTAGAATACTGTAGTTCATTTGTTTTAGAGAAAAATGTTACACTGCAAGTGGTTCAATAACGTAATTATAAATCAGTACACACAAGGAATAACTTGGGATGAAATAGGCAAATAATTAGTGGTTCAAAACTCAAAAGCCTCACTTTGGGGGTCTTCGGACGCCACTTACTCATCACAAACTCAGCAGCTCTCTGGGTTTGTCTAAGAGGGTACAGATGAAGTGCGTGCTATGGAATAAAGTCAGGCAGAAGAAAAATCATAACCTGTAATACAATAAACAACAAATAAAAATATATTTTCTGTATTATACCACCACAAACAAGCTGGTGCATTTGGATAAATATTTTATTCTTCTTCTGTTCATCATTCTTGGAAATTAAGATCTCAAACCTGCAGGTGTGCAGTGATGGCTAGAGGGGAGTAACAGCTAAGAATCTACCAAGAATGTTAAATGCAATGTAAAAATAATCCAGTTTGCTCAGTCACTATGAGGACCTGCAGTTCCTACCTATGCTATTTAAAGTAACGGAGGTTCCCTTTACTTGTGTACTCATCACATATGGTGTGTGACATCATGGAAGGCATATCTTAAAGGATGTTTATGCACATGACTTCACTTTCCTTACAAACTAGTGTTGGATTGCTCTCATGTACTCCTACAAAAGAGAGACTTCCTGCCACTTCTCACCACCTCAAGAGCATTGCCAACAAGTCAAAGAAAGTGATCCTTCCCATCTGCTCAGCAGTGGTAAGAGACATCTGGAGAGCTGTGTTCAATTCAGGGTTCCCCAGTCCATGAGAGACATGGACGTAGTAGAGTGAGTCCAGCAAAGAGCCTCAAAGATGATGAAGGGACTGAAGCATTTGACATATGAGGAGAGGCTGAGAGAGCTGGGACTGTTTGACCTGGAGAAGCGAAGGCTTCCTATCAAAGTGTATGAATACCTGATTTGTGGGCATAAAGAAGTTGGACCCAAACTCCTCTCAGTGATGCCCAGTGAAGGACAAGAGGGAAGGGGGACCAACTGAAAACCAGAAAATTCTGTTTAAACGTAAGAATGAAACTATTTACTGTGAAGGTGGTCAAACACTGAAACAGATTGCTCAGAGAGTTTATGGGATCTCCATCCTGGAAGATATTCAAATAGAATTATAGAATCATAGAATCATAGAGTCATAGAATGTGTTGGATTGGGAGGGACCTTTAAAGGTCATATAGTTCAACTCCCCTGCAGTAAGCAGGGACATCTTCAACTAGATCAGGTTGGTCAGAGCCTCATCAAGCCTGGCCTTGAATGTCTCCAGGCATGGGGCCTCCACACCCTCTCTGGGCAACCTGTTCCACTGTTTCACCACCCTCGTTGTAAAGAACTTCGTACTAATGTCTAATCTAAACCTACCCTGCTCTAGTTTAAAACCATTGCCCCTCATCCTATCGCTACATGCCCTTGCAAACAGCCCCTCCCCAGCTTTCTTATAGGCCCCCTTCAGGTACTGGAAGGCCGCTATACGGTCTCCCTGGAGCCTCCTCTTCTCCAGGCTGAAAAACTCCAACTCTCTCAGCCTGTCAATACCAACAGGACACAGTCCTGGGCAACTGTTAGGTTTTGTGATAAAAGATTATCTGAACCCACAGAGGCCCACAGGCAGGTAGGGAAACCCAAACGGTGCCTTGCCCCTGATACTCCAACACAGGAGAATGATCAGCCCATCAAAGGTCCATCTCAACAAGCCTAGAGAGGCACAAGAACACAAAGCCAGACAGGAACCCAAATTGACTCAGAAGTTACACCATTCCTGTGCCCCTCCCAGGCCTTTCCCAACAGAATCTCAGACCCAGTGTTCAGGCACGAAACCCATCAAGATGAGTCAACACTAGACTTGGACTTTTGGACTATGGGAGGTTACTGCCTGGGGGTATGGGGCACATGCTCTGTGTGTGTGTCTCTGTGTGTGTGTGTGTGTGTGTGTGTACAGCAGAGTCTGTGGTGCCAGCAACTGGAGTCAGACCACAAGCTGGAGCACTCAGGTGTCTATGGTGCAAGCAATTGGAAAGACTGGAGTCAGTGAAAGAAACCAACAGCTTCTGAAGTGGGACCAAGGGTCAGAGGCCCTAATGTTCATTGTGCCAATGACCAGAGTGAATGTGGGTGTGTGAGTGAGTATGTGATCACTGGCGAAGATGAAGCTGGAGTAGTTGGAAAGTAGGTGAAGTAGCCTGTGAGTCAGGTGTGTCTCTAAGGGTGAGACCACAAGGCAGTTGGCTAGTGGGCAGTCGAGGTGTCCCTGCCAGTTTCTGGAGGGTGGTGTGACTGTGTGTGTCTCTGTGTGCAAGTGTCCCGAGGGGTAAGGCACCTGGAGAAACAAAAGATCCAGGGGCAGCCACTGGGAAGACTGCGTGTCCGAGCCCAACTACTGGAGGGATCCATCTTGAACATACACATATATGTATTTTCCACTAATGGACCTCCATCCTGCTCAGCTAGAGAGGAAATAAAATGAAGCTGTTGGCGCTGTTTGTGTCTGTGTGAGCGTGGACGGTGTCTGTCTGTGTTATTCTGTGTGGCCATCCATGTATATATGTATATGTGTTGGATATGTGTATTTGTATGTGTACCTACTGGGGATATATATTCAGCCTCACTACTGGTTGCAGCTGGGGACACGGAACTGAGGCATACTTGCCCCCTGGGCTGAACAATTCAGCCCCCTCAACACCAAATAGCTCCAACAGACCCTGCTCCAAGCAGGGTGTTGGACTAGATGACGTCCAGAGGTCCTTTCCTACCTCATCTATTCCATGAGTCTATGTTTCAAGAAGTTCTCTTCTACTTTGTAGATAGGTCAATTTATCTCTGTGAAATGTGAAATGCCCCTCAGTATGAACTGCACATTTTGCCCTTTAAGGACCTGCAAAGAAGGATTAATGAACTGCTTGGCAGGTGATAGTATACAGTGCTGAAAGTGAAGCAAAAGAGTTGGGAATGATGCGGTGGAAACTGGAGAGGCAGTTCAACTTTTGCTGCAGCTTTTGCCTCTTCGGGGGCTCAGGAGGAGTTTGGATTTGGTGGCTTGCACTAAAGGAAGGTACCTCCTGGCAGCTTCTCCTCTTTCCTGTGAAGTACCTGCAAGCCCTTTGGAGCAAATGGCTTCAGACAGAAAGTGTGGTGCCCATCTGGGTGCCCATGGCTTGTTAGGTAGTCAGCAGTCATCAAGAAGAATGCCACTGGGCTGGGGATGCCAAGTCTGCTGTTGCAGTGTTAGGCAACTGTGCAAGGAGAAGGGAGGCAAAACTGATGAAGACTCATCCATGCTGTCATTTGGGAGCAGTCCTAGTGCGAATGACATGTCTTGATGTATTGTAGTTGAAAGAAAAGAAAAAAAACCATGAAGACAAAACCGCTTTTGTGGTACAGCGTCTTAAGTACATAAATTTTTTCTTAGAACAGGGTCTTTTTTCTCCTAACAGCCATGAAAAAAATCATGAAGTTTTCTGTCTACACATGGTGTGACTTTATGTGGCTATCATTACCACAGTCTCTGAACACCTCATGGATTTTTAACATCTTTACATTAAAATGTATTTATCTTCAATGCTATAAATAATTCTGTTCTTACTACATTATCCTCCTTCTCAATTTTCTTACACACTCCCACTCCCAGTACTCATCCACACAGTTCATTTGTCAGTTTTCTCCATAGTCATTATTTCACTGTCCTCTTATACATAGCTCATTTGTGTGGTACGACTTCCAGGTCTTATCTGTGAGACTCATAGCTATTCCTCATTAAACATTGCTCATAGACCTATTGCAGCGTGCTGCCTACAAAGGAATTAATGTTATTCAAAGCACTAATATTAAAAGTTTAATATTAGATCTCAATACGTCTGTTCCCTGTTCTCTAACCTTTGCCTGTTTGTCTACTTACCCTTCACCACATGATTCTCAAGAACCAAATGCCTGTTCCTGAATGATAAGTACCAAACAGACATGAACCAGTACTAAATAATGGATAGCTGTGGTAGAGAAAATGAGATTCAGGTGTGTATCCAGTCAGCAGAAGCTTGTGGTAATGCCTGAATTCGTCTCATCTCCTACCGTAAGGAAGTTCACCGGGTTTTCGTCTTTACTATACAACACTGTTTATAGGAAATTGAACATTATGTTCTATGAAGAAACTGTTAGCTATTACCTTTCAAATATTCATTTTTAGTGGGGACATTGAAAGACAGGAATCCTACTCAAAGTATTTGGCCTAATCTTTAAACAAAACCAGTGGCTTTCCTGTTGAATTACTTCCTTTGAGCGCACTGTTCAACTCAATAGCAGTTGCTCGCTCCAGGCAACCATTAATGATGTCAAATACATGCTCTACATCAGTAGTTACTGAATTATTGTGAGTATTGAATGATACAAAGCTGATCACCTGCAATGCAGAGCTATTTACACTTCTCATGACATTTCAAACTTTAGCTGAAGGGAGCATCTTTTGATCTCAAATTCATTTTAAATTTTACAATAATATCACAAAACTTTATATTAGCAGTACCATGGCATATTTGTTGAGTGATTTTTGTGGGCATTATTATTGTATGCAGCACTAAATGAGCTTTCAGGCAAATCTTAAGATAACATTCCTGCCTCAGCCTTATAATGTATATAATATGTCGTATACTGGACTCCTCTCTGCCTCCCTCAGATAACCACATGAACACCTTTACTTTTTCCAGACAACAAAACTGTAAGTGACAGGGTGATATCAGCAAGACTACAAAGATCTCAGGGCAGACCATGGCTTCTAAGACATTGATTTCTATGCTTATTTCATCTTCGTCTCCTTGTCATCAACACCACAATGACAGAGCCTGCATGTGCCATCTGACAATATTGTGAAATGCTACATAAAAGGTTGTGTCCCAGTTGAAGTTATTGTCCTGGTTTGAGCAACACAGGACTAATTTATCTTCTAATGCTTGGGAAAGCTGCACTTTTAGAAGACTGAATTTTTGAAAATATTTACTTTATAGCCAGCTATGGTATGTGGGTTTCAAGGTCTCAGTGTTTTCGAGTTAGCCAGGTGCAGGGATGGGGAGGAGCAAGACCCAGGCACCTGAATCAGGCTGGCCAACAGGATTATTTCATATCATGGACATCACATTCAGTATAAATTGGAAAGTTTGCTGCATAGTGGTGTCTCTCTCCCTTGATGGTGGCGGTCCAGGGAACTCCTTGCCCCAGCGGCGGACCCCTGAGCCCTTCCCTTCCTCACGAAGCTGTAGCGCTCACAGTGTCCGACATTTACTGCCGACGGCTGGGCGTGCACAGCTTCCCCCTAATAGAATTGGCTGAGTATAATCCTTGTATATTTTATATTGGTATTGGGATCAATACTGGTTCTTTAGTATTATTAATGTTAATTATTTAGTCTTATCCTATTAAACATATTTATATTTCAACCCTTGCGTTTCGTTGTTTTTCCCCGATTACCCTTCCCAGGGGGGCAGGGGTCATTGGGTGATAGAATAATTGTCTAAATGATGATAAATTGTTGTTGGTTTCTCAAAATATAACAGTTATATAAGGCTGAAAAGAAATAAAAAGACCATATACCTTGAATCACATTCTCATTAGCTCCGTTTTCTGATCTCCAAATTCTGCTTTCTTAGAATTTCAGGCAACAGAGTCAATTAACTTTTAGGTCAATGTTTACTTCAGTCCAATATCTCTCTGGAACAAAATTAAAGAAGTTGTCATCTATTTTTATCAATCCATCTTTTTGTCTGCCAGTGAAAATATTAATATAATTAAATCATGATCGGAAGTAGCCAATGGCCTTTGAAACCTTGCAGCATTAATTGGAAGAGGTGGCCTACAAGTTTGATTCATGGATTACTACCACAAAAACGTAGATTTTCCCTCTACTTTTTCCCCCCAACTTTTTCCCTCTGTTTCTAGCACACTGAGGAACTGCTGGGGATTACTTCAGTGTGCGCTGTTTGGAGTGAAGGCTGTGACAGGAAAGGCTAATGGATTGTTCCCCATGGTACTGAATGATTTTGAATTTTAGTACTCTCTGCAATTTTCTCCCACCCAATTGACATTAGAAAATGAGGAAATGATTTACTTTATTCTATAAAGGAAAAATCCGTGGAAAATACGCAGTTCATTTTGTTGTAAATGTGAGTAAAGGAGTTGATAAACCTGTGGATACAGAAGGTAAATGTCATTGAAATGAGCAGTACCTTAAAATAATGAATTTTTGAGGCTTTACAATAGTTGGTATTATCAAAGGATACACAAAAGTTATATTATTTCACTTTGTTCCTCTCTCTGTTTATCATCATAATAAGGGCATAGCAGTTATAACCCTCCTAAGAAAAATAGTCTGCGGATCACCAATTTACAAAACCAGTAAAGACAAGGCACAAAGAACAGATGTTTCTGTTTGTTTAGGAAAATTATTTCAACTTCTATGTGCTATATTTTATTATATTTCTGAATTAATATCTTATAAAGATGGGCTGAACATTTGTGAACTTCAGTAGTGTGTTTTCACTGAATTGAACGTAATTATAGAATCACAGAATCATAGAATGGTTAGAGTTGGAAGGGACCTTGAAGATCACCTAGTTCCAACCCCCCTGCCATGGGCAGGGACGCCTCCCACAAGATCAGGTTGCTCAGAGCCCCATCCAACCTGACCTTGAATGTTTCCAGGGACAGGGCATCTACCACCTCTACGGCCAACCTGTTCCAGTGTTCCACCACCCTCATTGTAAAAGATTTCTTCCTTATATTTAGTCTAAATCTTCCCTTTTTTAGTGTAAAACCATTACACCTTGTCCTACCACAACAGGTCCTGCTAAAAGGTCTGTCTCCATCTTTCTTGTAAGCCCCCTTTAAGCACTGAAAGGCCGCAGTAAGGTCTCCCTGGAGCCTTCTATTCTCTAGGCTGAACAACCCCAACTCTCTCAGTCTGTCCTCGCAGGAGAGGTGTTCTCCATCTCTTTTCCTACCATTACTTAATTAGCTGCTAACGTGGCCAGTCGTAGACGATACTCAGCACTCAGAGTCAAATTTGTCATAGCCTCAAAGGTCATGCTGTCTGGTAGAAGCTAGATCATCAAAACTTCGTGACTAAACTCTAATTCTAATCCTGAAATTCCTGTAGCTCTGTAATCCTAATCTTGTAGTTCCTAATCCTGAAGCCAGCCCTCTTCAAAAAACCTATGTTCTGGGTACCAAGGCAGCAGAAATGCTTTTTTGCAGCCCAAAGTGAGGAATGTGAATATTAAATGTAGGATATGCCATGCTGAGTGTCTTATTAATTTGGTTAGCTGTAGGTGATTTTCTGCTTGCAGCTCAACAATGTGACAGCTCTGATTCCCACTAGGATTTCAAAGTCATCCACTGCATAGGGACCAAATCATTCCTAGTCCTAGATTCTACCTGTTTAGTTGCATGAATCCTTTACTGGGACTAACCTACAGTGGTTTAACGACGCAATGATTTACAAGGCATATATATTAACTGTGAAGTATCTGCATTTTTCCGTGCACAACTATTAATAAGGAATAGAAGAAAATATCATTACATTTAGAGTTTACAGGTTATTTGTTGAAGTTGATTTAGAATTCATTCAACCCAGATAAATTCCCAGTGGTACTTATGAAAAATTGTATTCAGAATAAAAATGTAGTGATTTCATATTGTTGCTGAGAATCCTTCCTTCTCTACTAATACAATTAATTTCTATGCTTATTAGGATCAAAGTCATTTGTTTTCTCACCATCCTATATTGGCTAAAACTGTGCTGTAAAATCTTAGTGGCCTTTTCTTTACTGTTTCTACTAGCATGAATATAACAGTAAATAGATTATGGTCTAATTGATGTGTCATGGAAGTGTCACTACTTTTACTTTTGTCATAGGTTATTAGGTTCAAAGATGTGGCTCTTCAAGTACTTCAATATAATTCTTCTGGAATTTTTCTGTGGAGCAACTGACGGCCTCCATGTGACAATACCGATACCCTTTCATGTGATCCTCTTCCCACATTCGTATCATACATAATTAATTGTCAGCACCATAAAAGTAATTCTTAGTCCTTTCATCAACATTTTCTTTTGTGGATAGTGACACCAAGACTTTCTTACCAGAGTAGCATTGCTTCTTTATACATGGCTGATGAGGAATGTCCCCGAAGAATAATTTCTTTCTCACATCCCTTTGTTTCAAGAGATTTAGTTCTTTCCCTGAATGTTCCATATTATAGGTTTATCACTCACTTTTAAACCCCAGAAAACTTAAGGCAGAAATTGATCACTGAGATGTGATCTTCATATTTTCTTAAGAAACTAAGAGCAGAGTTAAGATATAACCTGAAACTATTTGAAGAAAAAAGTGGTGGGAAAGTGCTATTTGTTCCTTCAGAAATTCTGCCCAAATGAAAAATGTAACAACTAAGAAAATACTTGGGGAATAATGAAAATGTATATTTATCCCAAAATGTTGGGGAATGTTCTACATGGAGTATACCACTGAGGTGCAAGTTCTCAGTTTATCAAACTCCTCCTATTGCTCATGTAAAGAGATAAACAGCCTCAGAAAACGATTTACCCACCTATCTTAAATCTTTTTATTAGGCTAAGATAAAACACAATCAGGACACACCACTTGCCATCTGTCTTTGCTGACTTAGGGGCCTTAAATTCTTGACTGTTCACCTTGTCTGTTACACAGTTTGAGACAGACAAAATGAATCCCATCAACCTAAGGCTGCATGTGCTTATACCACCCAGTTACCAAGAAATACACTTCAGGTGAACCATTTTTGGCAGATAAAAATTTGATACAATTAAAATCTCTGCAATTAAAGAGATATGGTAAGTCTTGTATAAAAAATTTCAGGGCTGAAGCAATGAAAGCAGGAAAAGCAGGTGTAGCTTTTGTATTAAATAAAACCTATCAGCATCCATTGGTGAAGAAAAAAAAAACAAAAGCATGTTTCAGGAAAATATTCAGTGATTTTGAATTCCAATTCAAAATTTTAAAATATTTAGTTGTGCTATCTTTAAACTCTGTTTTATCTCCAGCTGTCTGAAAATCTAAAGCTTCCTATGCTTTTAAATGCACTGAGTGGATTTTCAGTCTCCAAAAGAATTAATATTTGATCCCAGTTACTAGGAAGAGAGTAAGTTCTAATAAATAAGTACCTTTGATAAGGCACTCAGTTATTCACTCTGAATCATGTCTGAGTAAAGCGGTTAAAAGAGAGATACTGTATGGATTTAAGAAAGGCATTTTACTACATAAATACAAGGGATAATGTGTGCCAAAATTAGTATTTTAAAAAGTTTCTAAAATTGAGTGAAACTCAGCTTGAATATCCATAATTGTCAGCCCCTTTGATAATTCAAATCAGATTCTACTTAATTGTTTTTCCATAAATTCAATCTTATAATTAAGAATATCTCCAATTGAAGTAGATTAAAGCATTTCACATATTTTCCATATACCAATTAAACTCTGTATGTTTTACACACCATTTGAACAGTCTATTCAATGTTATTGACTTTTTCCTCTAATGATATAGGAGCATATTACACAAGTCCCTCTGTTTAACTAAGGTATCACACTCAAAAGCCCTAAGTGCCTGAAAAATATTATATTAAATGAGAAACATTATATTAAAGTCACATTTAATGAATCTAAATTCTTTTTTCTTATCTGGCTATGTTAAAAACCAGAACAGTTACAGAATTAAAACACATCGCTGAATAACATCTGAATTCCATACAAAGCTAACTATTTCTGGGACTATGGAGTCTGTTTAGGCTGCTTATATCTCTCTAGCTCTTTTATAAATATAAAAATATATTAAAAAATCCCTATATTGTTTCTTCTCTCAGCTTAGGTCTTCAGAGCCATATGAACCGATCAAACACATTCAATTAAACTATTTTTTATAAGGTGAGAAAAGTTACATCAGAAAAATTAACACACAATTAATTAGGTCAGGGTTTGCAGCTCCATATAAATAGCAATTCAGTTAAGCAGGTTGCCATTTAAGCCATGTCTGAATATAAGCCTTTCTCTTATACCTAATGTTTAGTCTGACAACATGCATGAGTTTTACCATGAACTCACCACCAGAGACTTAACAAACTGCCTAACAACTTTTAAATGTGATACACAGACATCTTTATACATCTTCTTCTTATAATATATAGGAACTAAAAATCTTTTTGTGATTGTAATAATGTATTTTCTGCCTGATTCAGAAGAAGGGAATGAAACTGAAATACCATGTGGGCATGAAGTGGGACCCATGGATATGCCATTTGCCCTGTATTTGGTCCAGAAACCTGGATGAACATGTCTTAGAGAAAAAACAGAGAAAAAGATGTATACCCTGGGAGCATTGCCCAGCCACACAGCATTTACCTCATGCATTGCAGGTTGCTTGCTTCTCTGGGCAGTATTTGTCACAGTGTTTACAGAAAGAGGTATACTGGAGGAGCTAGATATGTTGGAAGAGTAACTTTAATTTTTTAAAATATTTTCCTTCTTCTTTAATATATTGCTCCTATATTTCTAGAATTTCATTTAAAACCTTGATAATCAACCTACCTTTTTATTACTTGAAAGTGGTTTAACATTGATGGCATCAGGACTAACACCAGTGTATGAGATTGGGCTGGCTCTGTATTTCTGTGATCCAAAACATGATAACAAAATCTATGTCAGTCCTGAGCTCTCCAGCTCTGTCATTGCCTTGAACAACACACTGTTACAGATCATCATTTAGAAGTTTCTTCCTGTAGGTTGTATCACTAGTGAAAATATTTTTCTACCAATGGTTGGCCCTTGATTTTGTTAGAAAGATTACAGCTTTTGAATATTTTGGCCTGATTTAATGAATCTTGATCTCTAAGCTCCCTTCCAACCTAAACCATTCTATGATTCTTTGATTCTATGCCATTCAGGGATCCATTTTGAACAGAATTCCTTACAGTGTAGAAATATTTGTTCCCAAGAATCAAAGATGTATGCTTTTGATCCATTTTTCAACCTCTATATTCTTGAAGTGATGATAAGATCGGTTTTAGACATCATGTGGCTTTTAATTCAATTGCCTCTTCTAAACTGGTCAACATGTTCTTCAAGACTTTTTTTCCCCTTCAGTTAGATAAATGATACTTGAATCACGTTATTTTCCGAGTTTCTATCTTTCCTTATTGGTCTTAAATTCAGTCTAATAGCATCTATTTTATTATGTATTAACAATAAAAATCATTCCTCTTGATCAAAAGATTGAATATAGGCCAAGTTGCTGCCTCCTTTTTGGCTCCTCGTTTTCCTGGTTCTCCGTTTGGGTGTGATCACATTTAGCTCTGAACAGCCACTGGAAAAGGAGCTTTGTTCAGCCTTTGTGTCCGATGTTGGTTGTTCCACCAAACTTGTGGCCAGCAAGGATGGACTAGCAAACACAAAATCCACCCTGTCCAGATGAAAATGCACTGCTGGCTGTAGCCTCCATAATGGCATTCGTCATGTGCAGATGTTTGACAAAAGGTAACTGCTCTCTCACTTATGGAGCTTTGCAAACTTGGAAATTGATAACCTGGTTGGAATGTGCTGCTATGAAGGACTGGGAGATATACAGCATAGAGGCAGAAGTTCTTCCCATACACTTATGAAAGATACAAATGGTCCTTGGAGATAGTAGAATAATATAATTCAATGAAAGTGGAAGAGGTACTTTCAGAGAATATGCTTTTTTTAAATTGAAGAAGTTACTTTGGAAGAGCCAAACCTGTCACTGATGTCAGTACGTGGTCAGAAATCTGAAGAATTCAGTAAGAACTGGGGATCTTCCTAGCTCCAGTATAAACAAAGACATTCTTCACAGTAGTGTGCAGCATATCCATATTTATGATTTGTTAATTTGTAATTAGTTTCCAAAATAATCTTACATGTATTGTCAAATGCATCTTTGATTTACAGTGTATACCAACTAAGCAGTCAGCTGCATAATGCAGTTTGTCTACAATGTTCATGCATAAATAATCACCGTCTGTAATTTTGAATTAATTTTGAAGAACAGACTGCAAAAAAATCAGTTACTATGCAGATGAATGGTATTTTAGTCATTCCATTTCACAAGTATGCATACCTATTCAAAATAATATCAGCCAGGTAATGACATATCTAATATTAACCTTCAGTACACAGGGCATGCAAAAAGAGGTGTTGCTATGGTACACAGCAGTCATGCAGGGTTCTCTAATACCAATAAACTTTGCATCATTTCTCCACAGATACAGATTTGAGGTAGTCTACTTGGCATAACAAAGTTATACTGACATGTAGCTAGATTACATAAATCAGGGCTGGGTAGGTGGCTAATAAAAGCAGAGCCTAGTTTAATTTTTACATTAAAAATGTTTTGAGCTTCAAAAGATTATTCCGTGTTTTTAAAAACCTGACAATTTCAACTTTTATTATTGATGTTGATTACACTGTTGCCTGAATATGAACAGAAAATGTACTGCCCCATCATAATTTTTAGGCTTTTTGTAAATTACTTTGATTTTTATCTTAGTCTAAACCGAGGAAATTGATCAAATAGAATGATTTTTTTTTATTATTTTAGGGCTTCATATTTCACACTTGATCCTGAATTTTATCAGAAATGTGTTAAAAGCACATAAAAAAGTAAAATGAGGGCAAGTTTTTTGGGGAGTTTATTGCTGTCAATAATTTCTGAAAATGTTACCTGCATTTTACGGAAACCTGCACATTCTTATATGCAAAATGAATTTTGGAAATGTTTGTTATTATAAAAGACAGTAAAGTTTGGCAAATGCTAAGACAAAATTTAACAAGATGATTGCCACTGGAGCTGTAATCAAGCATCTGTAGGTTTTTAGATGCATTTCTAACAATGAATACATTGTGCCCTAAAATTAGAGAGGTTGCTATGATTTCTAATTTTTCACATTTTGCCGGAGAGATGGAGAAACATTATAAGATGATGGGGCAACTTTTATTTAGCGAATAAAAAAGCTGAATTCATGAAGATTAACATTTTCAAACAATGTATATGTTTAGACATATAGCTTTTACCTGTCTCAAGACCAGCCCAAGAGAAGAGAAGACCAGCAAGAGAAGAGAACATATGCTTACAAATATGAAAAAATATAAAGAACAGAGCAAGCAGTCAGTGGGGAAAAGGGAAAGATTTTGGTCAAGGCAAAATGATTTTCCATAATAAAAAATCTGTGAGCAGAAACTGGTCTTACTAATTTATCAGGAAAATGAACATTTGCCATAGTGACAACAGCATTAAATGCAATATTTATTACACTGCTGTACATATAAGTGCACCCAGCACTTATCACAAAGGTCATGAAAGCCCTAGAAAGGGAAAAGGTTCTCTGAAGCATGACTAGCTAGTAGATGACTTTCAGCAACTTAGAGTGTGACCACCTGATCCCTGGATTTTTAGGTGACTGAAAATCTGATCATCTTACTGGATGCAAAAGTGCACGTCCTTAAAAAGTCTCTGACTTTGAAAGATTGGCACAATGAGGCAGTTTATACTTTTGAAGCAGGGGTTGCAGAAAAGACAAAAAAAATATTAGCAGAATCCACCAGTTTTGAATCCACATATTTTTTATATATATTTTCCCTTCTTCCAACATTATAGGGCAGCTGTCTACATCTAATTGCAAACAGATAAGGTGAATGGGACAAAATGTTTCAACATGAGTATGACTGCAAAGACAATTTTATTGATTTTAAGTATAAAAAATGTTCAAAAAGACCTTAAATAATGCATTTTTGTACCTAAGTAATGTGATCTATGTATCTTTTTCAGGCAGCGTCTTATTTTTGATGTACCAAAACTAGGCAAATATATGTTAGTCATCTAATTCTGGAATGTTTCTGTAAGTAGCCTTCATAGACACAAGAAACAAGCTTTGTGATATCTTTATAAAAAGGAAACTGTTAGACATCTAAAGCCAGGTGGCATGAAATGATGTGAGTTTTTCTAAGTGCATTTCTTTCCTTGAACTATTTAAGGCTGGCTACCAGCAGACAATATATTAGGCATAGAACAAAGATCTAACAGCCACACAGTCTGGAACAGGAGAGGAGTTTTCCTAGGTCATAGAATGCAGTTTCCAGCCTAGCTCATCACCTAACCTCACGCATAAATTTACCAACATCTACTTTAATATATGCAGGTTTGTTCCTCCTCTCCTGGTAGTTGGAAGCAACTCCAGAATGAATTCCCATGAGGTTTAGAATCAATCTTCTAATTTATAGTCTATACCAGGCTACACCTATATAAACAATGTGCAATGAGAGCACAAACCTTTTTCAGAGAAAAATACCAATTTATAATTCCACCAAGTTATAAATAAGGACTGTGGTTGGAAGTGGAGGCATTACATCTCCTATACTGCCTGTGGAGACATTACATCTCATCTACAACTCCTTGTATTATTGCAAACTTTCAGAATAATTTCTGACAAACACTGGCTGCATGACATTATGATTTTAATGCAGATGAGAGTTTATCTTCATTTTCCTGTAAAATATCATCCATTTTTTTCTCTTGAGTAAAATGTATGTAAAAATGTTATAAATTTCTGGTTTGATATTTACAGCATTTTTGTTTCTTAAATACCTTCCCCCTGGAGAACTGCTGTAATGGTATGAGAATATTAAGAAATCCTAATCGTCTTTTTACAAAAACAAAACCAAAAACCAAAGCCAAAAACTTCAAGCATGTCAGAATTTACTATATTTATAATTTTATTTGTTTAAACAATAATACTTAATATTTAATTGATAACCCCATCTTACCCTAAATTCTCATTCTTGAAGCAGAAACATGTCAAAACTTTCATCAGATTATGTATCATAATTCTCCCTGGAATCTTTTTCTTTGGTTTATAACCTGGGTCACAAATCTGGTATGTGCTGGCAATCCTCTCTTTCTATGCCAGGTCAAGACTAGGTGATTATTTGGGCACATTCTTGCTCAGGCAGCCTTCCCCCTTTCCTTTTTTTTAATATTGAGATTGTTAAAGTTTATAGGTATTATAATCTCCAAATGATAATTCACATAACTGGTTTTATTGGGTCACTGAGCTGGGAATTCAGAGCTATCAAATCCTGCTCTGAAAAGCACCTGCTTTGGTAAGGTTTGGATTTATTCTAAAAGGCATTTCCCCTTGCTTCACCACTATAAATTTATTTAAAAAAAACCAAAGTCTGAGAGAAGCAAAGTTCTTTGCTTTGTCAGTTATTCCCCGTTATATGCTATTACAAGCAATGCAAATTCACAAAAGCTCAAACTGATATAATTTTAGATGGAAGCTCAGAAACTTCCTACCACTGAGACTAAGCCCATGATATATCCTGTGGGATACCATTTGAGTCTCTTCTGAAATGTATTTGAGATATAAATGGAATGACTGCTGTAACACCATTAATATTTACCCTTTAAAATGGTATTTTTATTTTCAAAATACTTTATGTGCCAAAAAATATAATCTCGTGTTCCTCCTAAGCAGGCTTTAGGAGAGATGGACAAAGCTATGCCAAGATCGGCAGTCAGAAACTCTTGATTCCTCATCCAGTGTTCAAACTACTGAGCCAGAAACTGCAGGTTTAATTTAAGCTATTAAGCAAATCCTAGAAATGTATTGTTCAGCATTATCATCTTGGACTAGACTTGAACCAAGCCTTGTGAGCAATGTGTCGCCCAAGGGACTCATTCTGTTACCTCAGGAGATTAAAAAGTTAAAATTAAGGCCAAGAAAGATAAAGCAAAGCATAATGTAGTATGAAGGTTATTTAATCAATATTGCTGTTCATGGGCCAGGAAATAATGGGCATCACTGGATAAGAAACTGAATTTTCTTTGTGTTGTCAAAGCATTTACACTGATTCCTTCATAGAACAGAAATGATCTGTGAAAGACTAATGCCTGGAAATCCCAAGATTACTGAAAAGATTGTGTTGAAATGATAAAAAATATTTTTCTCTTCTCTGGAAATATTTTTCTGCAAATGTAAATTTATGTCAATGTTCCATAGATGATTATTGGGCAGAATATTGAACTGCAGTATTAAAAAAGTTAACAACTGAGAAACGTGATTAAAAAATATTGCAGCAACTGCCATATACTCCTCTCTAAAGATCAGATCAGAGCAGATTTCATCTTTCCTGAAAAAATCCTTATGGGAAACTGAAATATTTCAAGGTTTTTGACCAAGGGTTTCAATCTCCCCAGTCAATATCTTCAACTGCACTTTTCACAGAATTAAAAGAAAGACGCCTCATTGTATTATTTGATATCAGCCTTTCTTTTGTGTGTTGTGCTCACAGGAAAACAAAGATGCTGTATTTCTTAACCTTCAAAACTGAAGTATCTATATGGTAAATACAGAAAATGCTGTTGCCAGTCTTCTGCTAGTAAACCACATGAGGATTCTGTTTTTATGGATAATTTGGTGAGGTATATGCTTGACACTTTCATCAAAAGAGCTACATGCATGAAAGGTAGCCTCCTGCTTTCCCTTGCTGTGTTCTGTGCTGCACGGTGTCAGTCAGTTTTGCTCATTGGCTTTGACAGCATCAGTTTATAATCACTGGCACAGCAGATAATTTTTTAGCTGCAGTATCCCATGTTGTAGAGCTAATGCCACACAGCTGAAGACTTGCTTTTAGCATGTCTGGTTAACAATTCATTGGCTGACCTCTCAGCTGTTCACACATTTTAAAATAAGAAAATAGCTCTGAGCAATCATTTTTCTGAGATAAGCATCAGATGCTTGGACCAGTGTAGCTCAGCCCTGGAGGAACACTGCCTCAGTACTGCTTGGGATCGTATTGTACTATACATTTTAACACCATTAAAGGCAGAAAGATAACTCACATGGAACTGGCTGGAAGGCTTGATGTGAAAAGTGTTAATTTGTCCAAGTATTACAACCATAGAGAAAAATGGTGACAATCACACAGTGCACATTAACATTTGTTTGAAGTCAGATGCCCTTTTAATTCCAGACATGCTGATTTAATCTCTCCAAAGCTACACTAGCTTTTGCTCTCCTCTGTGTGACTTCATCATCAAGAGATGCTGCCAGACTGGCAGAGTTTGTCTACACATTTCCATACTGTGTTGCCAGTACATGTGGCTGGGAGAGACAGAGGCAGGACCGCTGTTTCCCTCAGGCTGAGGTGCAGGTTGAGATGCTCAACGGTGCAGACAAAGCAGCCATTCAGGCGGTCTGCAGCCTCTACCAGGGGCAGCCCTGTGCCGGCAGGGCCCACTTGCTCTGTGGTATTTAGGTCAGGTCAGAGTCTCTGCAGGTTGAACATGCACCGTCCACACTAAAGGATGTGGGGCTACATAGCATGGTGCCTAAATGTAAGAAGAAGTTTTTCTCACCGCAGTCTTATACTAGTGGAACAACGTAGCCTTACTGAGGACTATGTGTGACAGCAAAAGACCTTAGCACTGCTGCTTACTTAAAGATTGTTGCTGCCATGTCATTGTGAAATAAGTGAACAGTCCGCAAGTTAATCTGGATAGCTAAATGAAGTGAAGCTCTCTCCAAGAAACCCTGACAGGTAGTCACAGCGTTGCCAGAGGGCCAAAGGCTTTCACTGATTGACAAAGATGACTCACAGATCTTGCTTTTGTTCTGCTCGAATCTCGAATCTTCAAGGCTTTAAAAGTCACATGTACCATGCCTTAACACTGATTTTCTGAGGATCACTTTCAGCCTCAAGCTTGTAGAGCTCTACTGCAGCAAAGATTTCCCCAACAACTGACAGAAATTATATACCCCAGTCATCTTACCATGATGGGACGGATTTCAGTTTGAGAAGGTGGGTGACATCTGCATCCTTCAGCTACTGTGGACTCTCATTTAACACATAACAGCGAAGAGCAGCAATCATTTGTGATTAAATCCTAACCTCCAGATTTGTTTATTTTGGCAGAAATGTCAGCAGTACTTAGCCTTGCACTGTGACATCTGTTTCATGGTTTCAAAAGCCTCCAGCACAGTAGATGGTACTGCAGTTTGCTGCCCACTGGATTTCACTTGTCATTCCACCAGAGATGGAAGATGGGGACTTGCATACACTGTCGAACATTTCTGCTGGGAATTCCTCTCACTCCCTAATAATATTTGGCCATCTTCACTATGGAGCAGCACAACAACAATGGGGCTTTAGGGACATATACTGATTTCAAGAATTCAGGGAACTATTTGAAATTTTATTTGATCAACAGTTTCTTGAATCTCCTCCCTGTGCATCACTCATCTTCCAGGACAGGAAGCTTTTCTTGTGCTTCCTTGACCTGTGTGTTGAGAAGGTTTATAAAAATATTTTACCCACCTTACGAAGTACATGCACACAATAGTGAACTGATGAACCTGCCATTTCCATTAAACCCATCCTGAGTGCCGTCTGTTGCAAAACAGAGGTATTTTGCTGGGGCATTCTGCAATGTGTCTTTGAGACCTTTCATTTTCTATGATTCTGTATTTTAATAGATGAAATAACAAGCTTACTTTTCAATCATTTTCTTTTTTGTGACTGCCGTGTTGAATGACACAGCGTTTAGTATTTTAATGAGAATTTGCTGTCTGTTCCGCAAGCATCAGACAGTGAGGGATATTGCACTGCTCACTAACTGATGGTCTGACCAGTAATCTGCACCAAATGTGGTCTGAGAAAACATGACGTGACAAACGGGAAAGAACTTTACTAGGACACTATCAACAAGATGCCATTGCTGTGATCATAAATGGTTGTCTAGCACCTTACCAGCGTGTTAGTGTCAAAGAAGTTTCTTCACCCTAGGTTTCCAGTAGCAGAGCCTCCAGCAATAATCCCCCCAAAAATAATTTATTCAAGTGGTACAGCAGCAAGGACAGCTCAAGCTGGGTGCCTGCAGTGAGGGACACAGAATAAAGAAATTCCTGGGCAACTATACCCTTACAATCTACGCATCCACCCTTCACGTGCTCTTCCCGCAGCCTGCACACGCCCCTTGGTCCAATAGTAATTTCTGGTCTGGGGTCTTCTTATTCCTCATTGGATTGTTTCTCTTTCTCCAGGCGGGCCATTAACTGTTCTCATCTTGTCAGGTTGCAGCCTCTGCTGACAGCAGTAGCTCCCTTATCTCCTGGTTTGTACTGGTCTCAGGGCCTTCCTTTTTTATGTAACTAAGTAGAAATTCAAAACAAGTTCAATTTATGTAGGTGAAAGTCTGCAGCTTGCAGCCAAAGGCTTCAGCAACTTCAGCACTGATGCTAAGCGAGTTCTATGTAAGTAGTATGCCAATGTTGCCTAACACTAAGTGATTAACTCTAAGCGACTGATTTTATTTAAACTGAACCACTAATATTTCATATTCTTCTAGGTAGAAAACTGAACACTATCTACTGCCAATTTTCCACTCACAACATTAGCAGTGGTGTTGCTGAAGTTTTTCTAATTAGCATAGACGTGGGACCTTTCATGAAGTCCCCACAATATATTCATGAATTTATCACTTTGTGGAATTAATTTAATCACATTTGTTAAGTAAAACTATGACATAGTCATTGGACTGGTACTAATAGAGGTGCCTGGTGAAGCTATAAAAGAACTGTTTTGCATATCAACTGGCATTTAAGCACCTGCATTGTAAATCCAGCGATAACCCTCCCCTTCTGATTACTTTTCCTTGGGCCTCTTTTATCATGAGCAAAGAAACTGTGCAAGAGTATAGACAATTATATATTGGCCAACACACACAATAGATAGTTATGGCTAATGAGCTACTAGGCTAAGCATTAATATACTCACCACTGCTGATTAGATGCTAGATGAGGATTTGCTGGCCAGAGAGCTGTCAATCAGATGGGGAAGGATCACCCTCTGCTGCTTTTCAGAAGAGACTGCGCCTTGATATTGCAGAACTGCAGTTGCTGTGGATTCTCTGCTTTTTTGTTGCTTTTTTTTAACTTGGGATTTTAGACCCTTTTGTGTCTGAACATTTTTTATCATAGCCTTGAGCTGCTAATTATTACTGCCTCAACCGTTACACTTGTATCACTTTTTCTTTTTCTTGTATGACTTTTGTTCAAATGGTTTCTCATATCTTAATAACACTTAGTAAGATTCAGCCAAAGTCACAAAACAGTGCTGCGCCAAATTTGGTGCTAGATTACAACTGACTTCCTGGAATGAGGGACACAGATCCCCTTCTTCATGATGCAGTGTCTTTTGATCATAAATGCTTGGTGTGGGGGTCTGGCACCTGGCCTGAACCCCCACTTATACCTTTGCCTGCTGAGTTGTAGCCACCAGCAGGGTGAGTTTTGCTAACACCTGCTCTGTCAACAAGTTCAAAACAAGTTTATGGACCAAGAAATGCTGTACCCCTTTCAGTTTTCTTATCAGTATCAAGAATTCTGTAAACATTGTCTGTGCAATCCAGTGTGAGACTAATTTACTTGGCTAATGTAGGTACGAAAATATGCCCTAGTTATTAAATGCCCCATAACAGTCAATGAAGATCTAGTTTACATAGCCAATGGAGTTCAGAGAGTTATTCAGCTAACCAGCCAGGGAGAGGAACACACAGGGAAGTGCAGAAGAGAATGAACATATCATTTTTTAAAATATCGGTGACTTAAAAGGTGAGAAATTTGTCTCACCTAATTAGAGAAAGTAGTCTGGAAAAAAGATGGCTGAGGGGTGACCTTATTAATGCTCACAAATACTTAAAGGGTGGGTGTCAGGAGGATGGGGCCAGGCTCTTTTCAATGGTGCCCGACAACAGGACAAGAGGTAATGGGTACGAACTTGAGTGTAGGAAGTTCCACCTAAACACGAGAAGGAACTTCTTTACCTTGAGGGTGGCAGAGCACTGGAACAGGCTGCCCAGAGAGGTGGTGGAGTCTCCATCTCTGGAGACATTCAAAACCCGCCTGGACGCGTTCCGGTGCAACCTGCTCTAAGGTGACCCTGCTCTGGCAGGGGGGTTGGACTAGATGATCTCCAGAGGTCCCTTCCAGCCCTATGATGCTGTGATTCTGTGATTCTGTGAAATTCAGTATAGCACCCTTAAGAGTGGCAGAGATTGCTAGAGATTAGCATTAAATTTTTGTATTGCATGTGCCATACTACTCTGTGACAGCTATACCAACTATCTCAGGGGACACTTAGAAAGCAAGAAAGCAAAGGGGAGCAAAAGTTAAGGAAAAACTAGCAGAGAGTGCAAACAGCCAAAAGATTACACACCAAACCAGTTTAACTTTTTAAAAGAGAATGACTGTTGCTTGATTTTTTGTGTTGTGTGAAACCATCTTCCCAGATACGTTACCTTAGTTCAGTTTTTTGGGAATACCTCACTGAAAGGATTGTCAAGCATTGAAACAGTCTGCCCAGGGAAGCGGCTGAGTCACCATCCCTGGACGTGTTTAAAAAACATGCAGATGTGGCATTTAGGGACATACTTTAGTGGTGGACTTGGCAGTGTAGGTTTGCAGTTGGACAGAGTGATCTTAAAGGCCTTTTCCAACCTAAATAATTCTATCGTTCTATGCTTTCGGCTCTCCACAAACAGAAATTTATTATTTATTTTCCTTTACTTTTAAGTATCAAATCTGTGTAAGGAAGTTTTATCCAAGAGAAAAACACTTAATGCAAGAGAAAAAAATTTTCAGGGAAGTGCAGGGAGAAAAAAGGAACCGATCAAACTTATGATCTTGAAAGACAATATTAATGACATAGTGGCAGTGATCCTCTGCTCAATTTTCTTTATAAGCTACTGTGAGAATATTTGATACAAAGAAGTTCCTTTCAAGTGCTTTCTTTGTACACTTGTTATGAGCAATTAGTGAAGCCCCTCAGTCGTGTGATCTGACTTAGGAGGTTTTATTTTGTTTTTTCTTCGGTGAATTCAATGGCTGATGAATGTTCCTTTCCCTGTGATCTTCAGCTCAGATGTCTACACATCCATTTCCATTGGGTCTAATTTACTGCTGTCTCACTCTAGTTCTGCTCTGACATAGCTCCATAGATTTTTTTGTTAAGGGAGAACTGGAAAGAAATAAGGACTTGCCACCTGAACTATTCCCAAACTGAACTAGTGAAGAGGAATAAGAGGAGAATCTGAACACACTAAATTTCACCAAAGAAGTTTTTTATAAACTAATCAAGAAAAGAAAATGCATGTATTTTTTATTTTTAGCAAGGAATATTGCTAATGAAACAAAGTCTATGAACCCAGATTTTAGGATTAAAGTTTTTACTTTATACAGAAATATTTTTTATAGTTTAGATAGTTTTTCCTCTGAACACAACAGCTTGAGTGGAAGTAAAGCTTGAATTCTGGTTTCTGATTCAGCAGAAGATCTAATAAGTAACCCTTACTGTAAACAAATACCTTTACATGTCATAACTGTTTACCAGCTTTGAAAGAGATGTCACTAGTCCCAGATGGCTTGATTTTAATTAAAGTAAGTTATGTGTTTGTGGCAACACATCTTCCCTTTCTCAAAGAAACCAGGAGAGGCAGCTGCAAAAACTGCTGTTGTATTCCAGATGGTTTGTACAGAAAAGAAGAACAGCGTATTTCATACTGAAAGTCTATTAAAAACCAAACCTCATTCACACTGATTAAAGGGCCTGTTAAATTGCTGAGCAGTTCACTCAGAGCGGAACACACTGAATATATAGGGTACCACAGAGTCTTGCATGGTGTTAGGATGGTCTTTTTTTTTTCTTGTTGTAGTAGCATAAATGGACACCCAGTTGTATATATTTTCCCAAAATAAATGAAAAGACAGAGGAAGATAAGTCAGTAGAGATTCACTGAATTATGGTATGGAAGCAAAGAGATGCAACGCCTTTTTGTTTCAATGTGGACATTGTCCTTTTTTTTTTTGCGTTTTAGAAATACTGATTTCTATTATCTTGATTTACCTTTTGAAACATGGAATCCAGCCATCATATTAGATTCATCTCTTTGGAAACTTAATCTCTTAAAAAACATGTTTGGTAAAATTATTCATATGTAGATAGATAGATTATATCTATTTTAATCTCAGATAACCAAACTCTCTTAGTTATTTTTTTTTTTTAATTTGATAGATTATATATTTTGAATATGCTTGTTGTAGCAAAATGCTAACATTCCATCTCATTCATATAAAACATAATGAAACCGAGGGAAATGTAGACAGTATATGATTAAGCTCAGCGAGTCCATTAGAACTCTGACTGTTTAAAAAAGCTCTTGCAAGCAGACGGGTACCAAATGGCAAACATGTGGATCTCTGCAGTTTTAGAAGGGGTCTTTCTCTAATTTTTCATAGCAACTGAGTGGCTAAGTAATATAAAACCAACATTTCTCCTGCAAAATTGATAGTTAGAATTAATTTGTATCAACTCCAACCGAGAGCAGAACTCCAGGAGTTTTATCTTTGGGATTTGTATTTGTACTAAAACGCGTAAGTGACTTATTTATAAGGACAGAAGATGAACAAGTATCAGATTGGGGATATTATAAGCACACTGATTATATTACCACTATCTTGAATCTGAACAAACTGGGTTCCTTGATATATAATAATTTTTAAAATATATCTTTCAAATCAATATCTAAGCAATTACTAGGGTCTATATCAGGAGTTTTTCTGTACTCAGAGATGGAAAGCAGACAAAGCTTGGGGTGTAAACAAAGCAGAAACTTTCTAAAGCAGTGCTGTTGCAGACAGGACGGAGCAGATTCAGAGGACAGGCTATAACAGGACCCACCATAGCCTGTCCCACACGCTGACAGCAACAAGCAGTAGATGTCTGCACTAGCTTTACCTTCTCCCTTCTGCCTTGTCCAGAGCAACCTGACTTTCCCCCTTTTTTGACAACAATCTGTGCAAGAGAAGACCCCATTCAACCTCAGCTGCCTCAATATTTTACTGACCCTCAATCTCACTCTCCCACATTACACCCCTTGAAATTATAGTGATTCATCCCAGGACCTTTCCCACCGACCTAGCCCTGACCCCCTGGCTCCTCCTCTCTGACTCCACATCTGCTATGTTACAGCTGCATAATTGAATGCCTCTGAATGATTTCATTTTGTTTTTTCCTTCTTCTCTGAGCAGAAAATTTCCATGCAGACTCGCTCCTGGGAAGCCTTGAACTTACTCGATGTTTTGTAATATAGCAAACAAGCCCTTCAAATTTGCACACTAACTAGCAACGTCATTTCTTTCCATCTCTTGCATGGAAATTGACAGAATTTATTCTGGAAGAAAAGAGCTGAAAAGACAATCTACTCATTGCAAACATCTAGGTAGTTTTGGCCTTAAATTTTGAGGGCATGAATGGGAAAGGAGGAGGTGGAGATCTGCTCCTTAGTTCTTTTCCTTCTGGGAATTACTTTGCATTGTAAACTTCTGAGGAGAGGGAAATAATTCCTATAACCAAAAGACTAAAATAAAACAACAGCACTAAAGGATATATTTTCCAGATGAACTTTCCTCATTTTTACAAATTTGATATGAACAACATGAAACAATAATAAATGTCTTTCCAGCAGTATCATGTCTTTCCTTCTCCCCTTCTTTCTATGATGAGTATCATATTAGAGAACTTTTGACACAACAGGGGATCCCTGTTTTGGAGGGATCAGGCACGAGGTGTGCGACCACAGCACACGAGTGCTCAGAGGGGAACATCTCTGGCTTTTTTCCTCTAGCAATCCCTTGCAGGACTACCCAGAATGATGATCTATTTTGTGCACAGTTACAACAATTGCAAATGTAATATTAGATACAAATGGTCTTCTACTCAGAGTGTTTTCTGTAGTGTACTCTCTGAAACCGTTGCCTAAGGGCTTTCTAGAAATCTGGAGATCGGAAGAAGATTGAATTTAAAGGGAAGATAATTTCACATTTATCTACTGTAAATTACTTAAACTTTTTGAAGAAGCATCTGATAATTTTTAGCCAACATTAAACATAATACCAAAGTGACCAGACCGTCGGTTTGATACTGGCTAATTAAAATAACTGAACCAGGATTTAGCTTAACTGTTTACTGTTACCCCATTTCTTATGCACAACTCTAGATCTATGGGTGATCTGTAAAACATTTTGAGAAGGAATTTTTATTCTATATTTTGAGATTTGTGCTTAAGAAACACATAAACAATTATTTGCAAGTTGACCTTTTGTCTTGTAGCATCTAAACTGGAAGAAACTGTCAGGTATGCTACCCTCAATTCAGATTTACAAAACCAAGTTTTGGAGGACATTTCTTATGCTGTCATCATTTCTCCTTTCCCTAGTGTGAAAGGGTTGAACACTGGCAAGGAAGTTTATGGAAATGGTTAGACTTTTTGCAAAAACAAAACCTTTTGATATATTATCTAGATGCATAAACCAGGACCCGAACATGGTTCCTTAGCCATAAAGCTTTGGGGAGTACTTCTTAGGACTTAGATATTAATAAGTAAATAAGGTCTTTTCATAAAAAGTGTGTAATGGTAGTTTAACCACAAGGATGGCTGCACCATGTTGGGTCAAATCTCTGTTTAGCCTTTTATTGATGTAGCCAATAGCATTTGTCTAAGGATGTAAGAATTAGATGGTCAGGAACAAGACAGTCAGATAGGGAACCAAACATGTTATATCTTATCAAGAGTGCTGAAACTAAGCTCCTGAAATAAAGAGTTTTAATAATTTGCTTTGAATTTGTAACAAAATTTTTGGCAGTCTTAGTATTCAGAGGCTTGTTACTTCTGATTATCCTTTTCATTTCAAATATTTATGTGAATATAATATACTTAATAATCAGGAGAAAATGCTTGGACCAAAGGAAAAAATAATCAGAAACTAAGGCTTTTTGTAGATTTTGCTCTAGAAGTCCAGAAGTTTCCTACCCATTTCCTATGAAATTCCAACACATTTTATTTCAAGTAGAACCAGACAACTCTCATTAACTACAGAGAAGAAAAATTAGCCCTAGAATCTCAAACAAATAAAATGTTTACATCTATGAACATACTAGACTGGGCTTCTCTTTTGTGATTAAAATAAAAAACTGAAAGACTGTGACCTACAAAACATAATGCACTGTGTTAATTAAGAATTTAAACATTGAAAGAGTATTTTAGCAATTGAATGGGACAAGATTGGCAGATTATTTCAATGAACAATGTGTCATTGTTTCCTTGAAGGTGCACTCCATTTAACTGGAAACTTTTGTATGAAATGTATTTTATCTGCATTACTACTTGTTCTTTTGTAATCAGCAGACTCATACTTTCAGATTAGAAATAAAAAACAAGGCACAAAGCCTTTATCTTCTATTTAAGAATTTAAATAAGGATCTATAGGAGATGATTAAACTACACCATGCAAAGAAAATCCAATCTCTTACAAGTCTTTTAAATTTTGTGAGGTTAAAGTGCAATTAAAAGCAATACAGCAGAAGAAAAGAGTCCTTTTGACATGATATTTTGTTTCTTAATTAATACTGGCACAAATACTTTTCCTTGCCTAACCAATCTAAATTAGTTTTTTTTCCTAAACAGAAATTTACTTTTCCTATTCTGAGAAAGTACCATTTAATAGGTAAAGTATCAGTAACAACAAAACACTCTCTTAGGATCTTGTCATCTTTGTTAATTAAATTCGTTAGGTCAAGCCTTGGCCTATGGCCATTATTCAGTCATGGCTAGGCTTTCTCAATACAATAAACTAAATCACATGCAACTGTTCACTTAACAATATACCACTAACAGAACAAAATTATTATTATCTTGCATATTTTATTTGCGCACTGTTCACTATTCAGATTTGCTGTGGACATTGAGAAATTTTCATATTCTTTTCATATGGGTAGCTTGCAATGATCTAGAATCCAATAATGTTAGTATCTAACTTCTATTATTCCAACACGCATTGTTGAAGACTGGTCAAAAAATTACTGACAACATTTTTAATGGAAATGTGTGAATATACCAATGTGAAAATACATGCATTCATGTTTTGTGGAAAATTTAAGATTTTTCTAATAAGCTAAACAATTCATTTAATCAAAAGCCATTTATACAGCTGTAATTCTTTTGCGTTCACTCAAAATTAATGTAATATGTTCTTTTGTTGAGCTAACTTCCTGTAGTTGCTTTGAAGATTTTAATGTCTTTTGAAGCACGGACTCAATTCCTATTTTATGCACATTTTGCTATTTTCTGTTCATCTGCATTTTCATTTCATTCTTAATATTTTGTTATATTGAGCAAGCACGCCCAGCTCCACTTCTGACACAGCTAGTCTCAGATCCATGCCAATATTTTGTCTCTCACACCAATTACTTAGTTTCCTTAGTAGCCTCTTGTGGCAGATTTTGTCTAAGTTTTTTTGATAATCACAATAAATTAGCCACAGTATTTGCATACATTTAATGGGAATGTCAATCATTCTTCTCATTTATCTATTCTATTTTTAAGTATTTGCTTTATAAACAACACACAAAGAAACAAATCCTCAACTACTGTAAATCATCGCAGCCTCAAATTATTAAAAAGCAGACTGTTAAACTGAAAAGAATAATTGACAAACTTACGAAAAGCATGCAAAAGCACCATCCCTATCACATTTTGAAAATTAGAATTATTATGCAAAATTTATCAAACACTAAAACACACATAAATGAATCTTTATGTCTAATTGAAATGTAACTGTCGTGAATTCTATTGATTTTAAAGAAAAATGGCCAAGCTGAAATCTCCAGAACTGTTCCATTGCTTGGCAGAAATGTAGTTTAGCAAAATATGCAATTTCATCCATATTTTTTAGTCTTTCTGGTTAAGTCAGATATTTATATTTTTTAAAGCAGAAAAAATTATTATTTTCATAAGCTTCCTTTATCAGCATATTTACCAGTTAAGTTTTGAAATTAGATTTAATTTAAAGATTTATAGTGCATTCTTTAACATCACAATAGCTGAAAAAGCAAAATAAAAGAAAATGCAGGTAGAGAATTTTAACTCTACTTGTTCAGCTGGTCATTTTATTATGTTTTTAACATATTTCATGTAAGTCTTGAATGTATCAGTTCTGGTTTGCACAATAAAACCTATATGAGTTGATTTTTGTGATCCCCCTGTATGATACCTCTGTATGGTACTTGACATCACGGTCCATCTTCTCTGTTCTCATTACTACCACTAAAATTTCATTCCTTTGATGACAAGTAATTGGCCATTAATGAATTCTTTACAGTTTTGAGGCAAAAGCTAAAACAAATGACTCACCTGGTTATCAGCTAAACAAGTTCCCAGACAGTCCTATATGTAAACTGGGTCTGTTGGGGCACCAGCAAGTTGCAGAGCCTCAGCCTAGGTTCCTCTTCTTTCTCAAGTTTGGAACAGCATCACAAGGTAGAAGGAGGAGAGGAACACGCCAAAAAAAGTGGCAATGCCAGCAGGAAGGCAATAGATATAGATGTGGGTGGGTGGCATTGCCCTAAGGGGAAGGAAGGTAGAGGACCAATGATTTTGAGGAACATAGGTACGAGGAATTGGCTGCTGATTGGGGGTATTTTAGGAGTGAAGGCAATAAGAAAAGGGGTTAAAGAATATTTCTAAAAGCTAAAATTCTTTTTTCATAGAGGCATTCATGGAAACACAACAGTTTTAGTTAACATGAACTTAAGCAGAGCAAAGGCAAATACCCGCAATGCAACTTTTCTGTGCACGCCAGCCACACTTTGCAAAATTATAAACTGCTGAAAGCAAAAGCTAAAAATGGGAAGTTTGTACTTCTCATTAATTAATATGACCATTATCTGAAGAAGGGGGTTGCCAGACTCATCCATTTACATATACACAGAATATTTCACTGCTCATTACAGATTCTGGTTGTATTGAACTATTAGGACATGAATAGAATAAATCAGATATTTCCTTTTTAGTAAAAGAGGTCAGTAAGCAAAATTTCTAAACTGCTGCAGTACTAACTGAAGTTAGATGGTTCTGCAGAGCTTATTTTTTAAATTATCTTCTTTACTTCCACTGACTTCAGCGCATTTTTAATTTTTTTTAATAAAACTATTAAAACTATGACAGAGTGAATGTATTTCTGTTCTGCAGAAATTTATAAATATATACTTCATATATCATTAGTTCCAGTTAATATATCTACATTACCAAATTCTAAATGTGTCTGAGAAAAACTTTTCTACTCCCTGAAAACCGTTATATCATTTCCCCTGTTACCACAGGACTATTTGTTCTAGTCCCTGATGTTTACTTTTTTGTGTGTTATTTTTTTAAAAGCAGTGCTTCCAGCACTTTTCCAGTTTTTCCTGTTTCTTTCACTGTGGTTGTTCTTGCCTTTACTGAAGGATTTCAGAGCTTCTCAACCACGTGTTGTAATAACAACAATAAAATGCAGCAGACTTTCATCCCAAGGTGTGGGTGTTTAAATCCTGATCCCGTAACAATCATCAGACATTTAATAGGTTTCAGAGAAATGGGGGGAGAAAAGGAGCTCTGATATGATGTTACCCCTTTGTTGAGGTAGTCGAATGGATAAATGTCCTCTCTCTATTCTGGAGCCAACTTTCAGCCTGCCAAACCTCCCCATCTAACTTCTACAGCAGAGCAGATACTAAGTGCAGTATTGGGTCAGTTGATTCGCCTTTTCTGCCTAAAGACACCATCCAAAAAATTGCAGCTTCTCAAAATAAGGCAGTACTGTGGAGGTAGTATTGATCCCTTTTAGGCCATCACAATTACATGACTGGAAGGACAGAAAAAACCCTCTTTCTTGTATTTTTCAAACATGGGCAAGTTTCCACAGTCGCAGTCCATTTTTATTTTTGATTCACTGAATGGATGACTGAAGGCTGATCAATATAAAACATTCCAGAGATTCCCAGAGAAATCTTCTGCACATAAAAATGCTTCAAAAAGTCAGTAAAATGAAAAAAACCAAAAACTCAGTGGCAGGAATATGCTGATATGTATGGTAAGTAATTTGCATATAAAGCATACTAGACAAAAAAAGTTTATAAAATCTGCTTAACTTTCTGTCACTTTCTTAGTGGATTATATGAACCCTCAGAATGTGGGTTATACTAAGAGCTTTCTGAGAGTTTAAGGTATATTTAAAAAATATGAAAATGTGTAAAGCATAATTTTTCTAGGTTCTTTTCTAATTTTTCAGTAATTCTTGCTTGGATTCTTCAATCTGTGTTCTGAGAGTTTCCATTTCACTTGGAAGCATATTAACACATTACCATCCAGAGTGTCACGACGTTGCTACACACTACAGAAAAGGGAACACGTCTGCACCAACAGCATGAAACCACAGCTCAGTTTCTGCTTTTCTCTGCTGCGTACTCTGGGCTGCATAAATCTCTGCCTTGGACAGTGTTCAACATTCCAGCATTAAGAAACAATAAAATCTGAGCTGCAGATGCTCAAATGAGGTACTGCTTGTGGGGACAAACCAAACAAAAATAATCCCGTTTTGTAAGAAATACAGATTTCATATTTCATACCCAGTACTGCAGCCATTGTTGTATCAAACAACATAGGCAGCTTAGATTGTTCTTCAGCTCTCAGGTTTGAGAAAAGAGAGATAAAGTCCCAAAGAGAGACACTGTAAAACCTGAACTTCACAGTAGATAAAATGCACAATCTAATGGAGAAAACATGCAATTACAGAGGAGAAAATGGAGGTATTTTCCTCAATATATGTGTTTTTACAATGCCAGGCTACAATTCTCCTCTTATTCAAGTGTAAAATAATTTAGCGATCAACAGACATTGAGATTTTCAATGATGTCCATATAGAATGAGGTTTGAATAGAAATAAAAATCCTATATATATTCTGACAAGCATACTCTCCATAGGTTATAGGACAATAAAATAGGCCCCGGCAAACAGTCTGCGTAATGAAATGTATGATGCATTGTTATTTTCACATAAGGAAGAGAAATGAGGAAAGGAAATAGAAAGGCATTCTGTTAACAAACTTTGTGTCTGCATTTCCCAAGTATAAATGTCTACTTTACCTAGAAGTGCACTTTTATTAATGAATGTTGTATCTCTGGTTCATACTATTGTTTCTGGAGCCATCCAGCTCATGAGATGGGCTCGGGGGTTGCCTGTACTTTGAAGCATACTGCAGAGCGCACTTCCCATCTGTGCAGACAGAGCCAACATTGTGCGCCACCTCCGTTCATCACATCTCCTTTGCAGCGACATCACATATCCAGCATCAGAAGGACAAAGCGATACAGGGTACTTCTTAAAAGAGGCTTAAATCACTGGCCAGGGGGAATTATTAGGCAACCCAGATTTATTTGGAGTTCAGGTCATGTGCAATGGCAATACGCACAGCAGGTGCTGGATACTCTTAGGACATGCCCAGCTCAGGTACAGTATCAAGTAAACACATCGGAGTTTGATGTTCTCCAGCAATTCCAAATAAAACATTCTTTATGCCATCATTGAAGCACCCCTGAAATTACTTTGCATGTCCATCAGATTTGAAGTCATTCCCATGCTAGGAGTTACTTTCACATTTTCAGTTGTTATTAACACAGAATCATAACCTGATCTTCAGTTTCAATCACTATTTCATTTATATGACAGATCATTCCTGTATTAATGTATTGTATTTCTTACCTTTGCCTCAGGTAATCTACATTATTTTAACAACACTTTTGAAAATATATGCAAAATAGAAGTTACAAGGTAGCTAGGGTGAACTTTCATGATTTTCAACTCCTTCAGAGGTATCAATCATTGTAGTTACAAACAATACCCAAACAAAACTTCAGAATACAAATAGGAGCTGCATCGCTTCATACTCTCCTAACAGTACATCAAATAAACACAGGGACACCCACCGGAGAGGGAAAAAAAAAAAATAAAAAAATATTGCAGCACAAAATTATTTTGCATTTGACAGGTGCAGATTCTGTGTCATAAACTGAAGGACCCTAAGAATTATAATGAAGCTACAAAATACCTCGGAAAAGAGGTGAGAGCTCGTCTACCTGCTATCTTTGATGCACTTAAGTTGTCCTTTTAGCTTGCATTTCACAGCTCATTTACAATTAAACACAAAACCTGTCTTTATATTTAATACTAACATGAAAAGAGTAAAGATAATCCGCACCAAAAAAAAGAAAAAAAACCCCAAATCATACCCTGCTTTGACTGATAAAATCGTATCTGCCTTGTTGGTTTTTTTTTTCTAATGAAAAGTGAATTTAAAACCAGTGGTTCCTGGCTGTGCTGTGTGTCAGTACAATGGAGCCTTCATATTGCATCCTCTGATAGTGTATTTTCGCAGTTATAAAAAAGCACACAAACAAACAAACAGAAAACCCCCACACTCTCTTATTAAAGTTACATACTGAAAGACTCAAAAACATACTAACTACAGAAAATAAAGATTCCAGTCACCATAAAATACTATTTTTCTAGCTGAATTCAAAACAGAAGGAGGATCTCCATTTGAGATTCGACATTTGAATAGATCAGGGCAGAAAAATGAGTTGCTAATTGTGAAGGATGGGACAGGTAAGTAACAATGGTCTTTCCCATAAGTAGTATGGAAAAGAAAGGGAGGATTGTCATGGACGGGGGAGGGGTGGGGGAATTGCCATACTCCTTATTAATGTCAGTGGAATTGGGAGGAACTGTTTACTTCTATCAAGGTGCTCGCTTGAGTGTCTGGTATTGGGAGAATTTGCTATTCATTGCCCTTCTAAATTTACAATTCATCAAGAAAATTCTCAAAAAAAAAATTTACAGGCAATTTTATTTTGTTTTAAATATATCTGAAGAAAGAGGAATAAAGCAAGAGGCAACATGAGTTTATTTTAGCACTAAGTTTTCAGTTAATAATTAGCAATGCTGTTTTGAATTGTTGCATGTCATGTTTTATTCAATAGTTCATTATTTTTTTTAGAGACACAATAATCCATAATATAAATGACAGCATGGATAAATACAATGCTATCTCTTGGCTATGGATACATTTATAACAAACAAGGCTGTATTGTGCATCCCCTTTTCCCCAAACTATTTTGACACTGAACATAAAGTGTTGAAATAAATGGCACATGATGCCCAAAGCATTGAAGTGTCAACTCTCTGTGCTTCGTACATAACTTTATTACAATGATTTGTATTTCACTGGGTTTATTTTGTACATAGGAAAGGAAAAAGAGAGAGTGAGTCAGTGAAGCTAAAAAAATTTTCAGGAGAAATAAGCAAGTACCTCAAAGACTTCAAAC
>VYZM01020311.1:210-22030 GCA_013398915.1 Dromas ardeola | reverse complement strand
GGAAGAGCAGCTGGAGAGCTGCCTGGCGGAAAAGGACCTGGGGGTGTTGGTCGACAGCCGGCTGAATATGAGCCAGCAGTGTGCCCAGGTGGCCAAGAAGGCCAACAGCATCCTGGCCTGTATCAGGAACAGTGTGGTGAGTAGGACTAGGGAAGTGATCGTCCCCCTGTACTTGGCACTGGTGAGGCCACACCTTGAGTACTGTGTCCAGTTTTGGGCCCCTCACCACAAAAAAAGACATTGAGGTGCTGGAGTGGGTCCAGAGAAGGGCAGCAAAGCTGGTGAGGGGTCTGGAGAACAAGTCTTACGATGAGTGGCTGAGGGAGCTGGGGGTGTTTAGCCTGGAGAAAAGGAGGCTGAGGGGAGACCTTATCGCTCTCTACAACTACCTAAAAGGAGGTTGTAGAGAGCTGGGGGTCAGTCTCTTCTCCCAGGTAACAGGCGACAGGGCAAGAGCGAATGGTCTCAAGTTGCACCAGGGGAGGTTTAGACTGGATATTAGGAAAAATTTCTTCACCAAAAGGGTTATTAAGCATTGGAACAGGTTGCCCAGGGAAGTGGTGGAATCGCCATCCTGGAGCTATTTAAAAGACATGGTTTAGTGATGGTTTTTGTCAGTGTTGTGTTGATGGTTGGGCTTGATGATCTGAAAGGTTGCTTCCAACCTAGACAATTCTATGATATCCTTTTGCCCTATGCAAATTAATTGCAAAACAGCCTCTTAAGGATGCAGAAGTTCCCTATTCCCCTCTACCCCCACCACCCCCACATACATGTACAAATATTGCTTTCCACTCATTCCTGCCCTTATGTTACTATGTGACTGGCAGAAAGTTAGAATTCCTTACAGATTTTGTGCAAATGAGCGAAAGAGAGCTTATAAGAATCCCATTTGAGGGAGAGGTTACAGTGTGATTTCACACTTTATTGGACAACAGAAAGTTCATGAGGTGAACACAAGACACAAATCAATAGGAAATGAGGTTTGATTTGTTTCAGTGTTGATGGAACCACTTGTCTGACCTGCTCCTGACAGCGAAGTATGTTCTGGTGGGTGCCCAATGTAGGGCGCACCGGAGTACTGGCAACACAAATGCTTGCTAAGGCATTGACTCATATGCACTATCTTACTGGGATGGTTGAAAAGAAACATTGCACTAAGTGCAGAATGAGATAGGGCTAGAAATGGAACACATAGGACAGCACAGTTAGCACAGTTATAAAACAAAGATACAGCTGCAATGTGATAGGCACATTGTGCTGTTTTTACCATATCACAAAAGAGGATAAAAGCTTGTCAATGACCAACATAGGGTAAGTGATATCACTGTGTTTTTGCCAACCACCTTTTCACCAGTACATATCCCTTAACTCCTGTCCTGATAATCATTAGGCTAAGTGTGTTGGAACTGTGCTTGTCTCCAATAAATTTTGGCCACTGCAGAAAATCTAGCATCCCTCAAGTCAAGTCAGAGTGCTGAGATCTCTTGACTGCAGCTTTGCTGGCATCACAATTTTCAAGACCTTACATCAACACATCAGTAACTCCCAACAAGGGCAACAGCAACAACAAAGAGGATGACACCGATTACTGAGTCTAGTGACCACTGACAACCTGGCTGATACTGGTAATTCCAATTGATGATTCAGTTAATAGAAAATTGCCCCCCTCATAGTATTGCAACCTTTAATGGCAGGGAGTTATGAAATCTCCTTCCCAGTCTTTAACAATCCCCTTAGAGATGAGTGAATTATGGGCACAGAGGGAAATGAAGAAAAGCAATCCGTAAAGGTTTTAAAAAGAGTCAAGGGTAACCTGGGAAGGAATTAAAAAAATCTATGACACAATTAGTTGTTTTAAAAATAGCAAGAGTAAAAAAATGTAGGATGCTGCAGATAATTGGGACACTTCTCTGTCAAAAGCTGCTTTAGTCATCAGTGTTAGCAGCGCACATCAAAATAAAAGGGGGAAAAAGGAGTCAGACAAAACATTTTAAGTCATGGAGAACTGGAAATCTCAGTCGCTACTAGCAGACAGCAAGCTACCCACATATGATAAATTACAAGAAGGGCAGGAATAGAACAAGAGGCTAGAATAGGCTATTGAAAATTTAATATAACTCAAAGCACCGCTCTCTATTAACATAACATCCAACATGTACACGCAGAAATGGAAAAATACAGCTCTAAAAAAATTAAAAACTGAGCTAATGGATGACCGTGCAAAAGAAATTTTGCAAGTCTTGATAAGGTGCTCTGCAACCTAACAGTTCTCTGCAACAAAAGATGGGGAAAGATGCATAACTCTGCTTCACACTAGTCAACAGCCATCTCAGTGAACACAGTTCTCATATTTCAAGTGAGACAGCACTTTACAGCTCAGGGCTAGGGGAACAGCTTTCTGTTACTGATGTGTTATAGTGTCATGGTTCATAAGTTTTGCAAGATGGTATGTGGGCTGTGAGAGGTTCAACATGAAAGTGGTCAACATGAGCATGCTCAGTCCAGCTATAGTGCATGTGGCCAGAGTCAGAGTAAAACAATGGGCTTATCCGAGCACCCTGCATGACATGGCATGCTTTGAAGCTCATGCTAAAGACAAGCAGGAATGTAGTTTCATGTATACAAGATGGAGAGTCATTAAGTTTTGACCTGAGCGTTGGTTGAACATATGCTTTGCCCATAGCACAAAAACAGACATAAAAGCATTCAGCAAGTTCTCAAACACCATATAGGAAACTATACAGTGATAAGCCTCAGGTCTCAAAGTTGTCCCAGAACATGAGAATGCTGCAGTCAGATAAAAGCATATGACTGAGATGTCCTGACAACACAGTGGCCTGTCGTTACCTGCGGAGCCTGTGGGCTGCCAAAGTCAGACAAAGATCTAATTAATACCACTATCCCACCACTTTCACACTCAGGATCTCACAACATTTCTCTCTTATATTGGACAGAATCACATCCCCATCTCCTTGTTTGCCTTTTTGGTAACTGATACCTCGGAAGACATAAACCTTAATCGAAGTTCTTTTTTACACAAAGTATCCATGCAATACTCTCTCCTTCCTAGGCCTACTAGCTGCAAAATGTCTTTACCAATTTAATATGTAGTCTGGAGTTAGTAAACTCTGCTGGCAAAATGAGCCAGGAAGAAGACTTCCATCATATTCTCCTCGCAAGGTAATGAAGTCCTCAGGAAAGCACAGCGACAAGATAAAATTTTCTTTAGAGTCTTTGCTACTTATCTGTTTTTATGAAATAAAAGCATATTTGATGAATACCTTTTAACTAAGGATTTCAAAATTCTGTACTCAGCTGGATAAGTGTAATTATCTGCATTTAGGATAGAAGTACACCTAACTGCTGTGAGAAAAATGCAACACATGAGCTCAGCACAAGTCTAAATCCTAACTATTTTTATTTTAAATTATTTTTATAAAAATAACTTCTAATTTCTTAAGATACAAAAATCTAACAGATAAGTAACCCTATTCTGAATGAAGAGCAGGCAGCAGTAACTGCCTGAACTGCAGGGAAGGCAGGATAGTCTATTATATAGCAAAGTTATCCTGAATAACACTGATCCCATGATTGGTGGTCATTATGCTCTCTCTTGCAAAAGGTTATTTTTATGATTTTGAATCTTCTCTTCTTATAAGGATTCCAGACTTGAGTACAAGACCTGACCTTTGGCTTAGAAAGGAAAGATTCTGGTAGAGCCTTTGAAACTTTCTGACAAATATACTTAGCATATATTTGTCGAAGTTGCTACGCAAAAAAGTTATGTATTATATAGCAACAGACATTTTGAGAAACCTGCTAGCCTAAACTCCGTTGTGTTTTTTTTCCAAACTGATGAAAGTAAAGTGTGATGCTAACCTCTTTTTAGTTTGTCTGGCTACTGTCAGGGAATGAACTCTTTAATTTATTTGATCCAGGACATTGGAGAATGTTAGGCAGATGTGACCAACAGCACTGGGGTAGATTTGGAGTACCACTTTTTACAGCAGCCTGAAATTAGATTAGCTCAAATGATATCCAAAACCATCTCTATCTTGAATTACCAGTATTCAGAGAACTAGAAGCAAAGAGCAGAAACACTGTGTATACCAATACACTTTACAATATCTAGTAAGAATTCATAGCATACAAGCACCAAGTAATGTTCCCTTTTCTTTAGCTAATGGCAGTGCTAATGGAATGGTTTGGTTCAAAAGCCCATGATTATGCAGCCGGTGCAGACACAGAAGGAGGACAAATAACAAATATATTGGACTATGTCCTTGTACAATCATTTCTGAAAGAGCCAATGAGTATTGATAAGGTTAAGATTTAAGTTATCCGAGAGTAACTGTCAGGCAAAAAGTGAAGAAACTTCATAACAGAAGGAACAATCTTGAAGAAGGGGATATGTGTAATGAGGGGACGATAGACAAGCCCTGCACAAAACAGCTCAGCAGTGTGGTAGCTCAACTTACAGCTTGACTGCTGACTTGCTGTTGACCCTCTGCTTGGAGTCTCTATGTGGAGTTTCCAATAAATGCAACAAAGAGAGGGTGCTACTGGGAAACAGTGTGAGAAAAGAATAGGACCCTGAACACTTTGTTTGCCCAAGGCTACTTAAATAGCTATTGACAGGTCTACAAGTATTAACCACATGAACAGTCCCTGCCCCGTTGACATGTAGCAAGAGATTTTGCTCTAGACCCAAGGTGTTCGGAGGCAATCGATCAGGGAAGGCAACATGAATATGTGCTTTTCTATTGCTGTACAAGATGAAGTACTCTTTGTTCACATATCTGTCAAAAGATAAGGCCACACATCTTCAGCCATCCTCATCCTCTGATATCCTTCCCTCTCCCTCTCTCACTTGACCAAGAAGTTGTTATTACGATTCCTTATCTTCCTTCCTACACCCTTTAACAAAGGTAACTTTGTTGTGCCCTCAGCTCCAATTGACCTACCCAGAATGAACAGAGGACTTCCTGGGACAGTGATATGGATGTCTAGTATCACACCAGAAGGGGACAGGGATGCAAAAGTTTTCCCCTCAGCACCAAGTCAGAGGATAGACATGTGTTTAAAGATCAAGTACACTTTTCTGTTGCAAAGCTTAAAAATGTTCTCCTGAGCAAGCTTTATTGGCCTCTGTAGAGAAGAGGTTGCTGTTAAAAAAGGAGACTGAAAGGCTTATCAAATGCAATACCATCAACATGGATACATTAATGCAGGAGCCCTCTTCAGCCTATGACTAATTGGGAATTCTGTTTGGAATTTAATAATTGAACAAAACAGAGAATTTTGGTTACTCATACATCTGTTACTTAGCGGAGAACAGTTTTCAGGGCACTTTCATCCTGGTAGGTTAAAAAAACACTGAGACTTTGAAATGAAGTATAGACTGGAGCTGTAATCCAAAAAAAAACCAAGAGCCATTGTTTCCGTCATCTAATTCGCAGCTACATCATCACTACTGCCAGCTTTGGGGGAAATATGTGAATTCTATCAGGGTGAGAAATAAATCTGTCTTAAAAGAAAAACATAAGGATCAGCACAAGCCGTTTTACATTGTTTCCCAACTCTTATGCTTACTGGCTTAGGAGATGGGAAATGCTTCTGTACATATTTGATACAACAGAAATTCTGCTTCTGAATAAGGCAATCTTGAGACAAACCTGCTTTTTACAGCAATAACTTTCATCTGAGACCATTTTTGGCAACCACAGCACCTGTGGTTTCTCATTTGAAGCAGCATAAAATTCAGCCTGATAGCTTCCTTTTAATGTTATCTCTGAAACCCATGCCACATCCTACTAATTAAAAATAGGGAAAGTTGGTGGCAAAAGAAATGAGAAAGGAGAAAAAAGGGAGAAAGTATAAGTAGAAGAGAACAGAGGGATTAAATAAAAATAACAATAGCTGTCATTTCCCCCTTCTCTTTCTAGAGCATTTTTGTCTTCTTTCAATTTTGTTTAATCATATGGAGACATTTCCTGTCTCTCCTCAATTTCAACATTATTATTTGAATCACACAAACAGAATAGACTTCTTCGTCATTACGTGGAAATATTAGCCACCCTGTAGTTCAGGTGGCAGCCAGCTCCCATTATAAAGCTCTATTCAGCAATCTTGTGAATTTGGCAAGGAAAATGGGTCTGGCATGAAAATGACTATGCATACTGTGAAGGCTCAGAAGAGTATCTCCAAAAAGTCTGAAGAAGAGCTATCAAATGGCTTTACAGTGGGCGACTCACTCTTACTGTGAAGAGGAGGACATGTAAGAATCTTCCTTCAAGCTATACATGATGTTGCAGCAGGCCATGACAGAACCTCTTAAAGAAATTGCCTCAAAAGGCCCTATTTAAAGTCAATTTTAAGTTGAAGACACTGATAGTTTCCTACTTGGTAATGTGGTCTGCAGTACGTGTACAAGAAAGCCACGTGATCAAAACTCCATACCACATGTAACGGATAGGGGGAAAAAAGTCAAACCTGGGATGTTTGTCTTGAGAGAATTCCAGTAGATCCATACAACACAGGTGAAGCTGCGTGGGTACTATCAATCGGAGAGGTAATCTAAAGTACAATGCCAATTACAATATTTCTACATATCTCAGCCATTAGGTGGAAAGGTGAATAGATCTGCATTGCAGCCATCTCTCATGGGTCATTGATCTCATTCCCCCATTCCTCCCCTGAGAGAAAACAGATCAAATTACTAGAGTAATTTTGACCAAGTATTCGTTAAATTCTCATCTCAAACTATTTTGTTTCCATATGCCATTAATTTATGTGCAAGTCTACTTTTTCAGTTATTTCTTAGTATTTGAAATGTACGGCTGTAATGTATGGCTGTCTCTGGGCTTATATATCCCCTAGGTTACAGGGATATGCCAAACGTTACAAAAATCAAGCTGTTTAGTATAACAATGCGCCACTCAGCCCACTCTTCTTACCAGCTTGCAAGAGATGAGTTTAAAGCTTGGTCAGAACAGATTCAGACTTTAAACCCTCCAGACAGACAGAGAAGGGAGCACCCAATCGTGGAACACCTAATCAACTCATAGAACACCTAATCAACAACAACAGCCAAATTTGACTTTGAAAATTAGCGCAGGGTCAATTGGCTGAAGAACCCCAGTCTGCAGGTCAACTCAGAAAGTAGATAGAGCATTCTGCACTGCTTCCACCTCTGCTCGCTCTCAGACCTGGCACCATGCAAAGCCCATTATAACACCCACGTCTTGAGGTTACAGAAATGCAGGTGGCAGGTTCTGCAATGAAAAAGACAGGGGCCACTCCTCTGTCTGAAGTCATGAGAATGAAAGCTGTGGAGCCACATCTGTTCCCAGGCCATTCAAATGTAGCAGCTTTCCCAAGTTTTCTGCCTGTTACTGTGGAATAGGAATAGGAAACTAATCATTTCCTTAACAGCTCACACCAAGATAAGTTCTGCCAAGTTTTCTGGCTGCTTCCTTCATCCTAATTATCTTCTTCTTTACTGGATTAAAACCCAGAAATTTACTTCATCCAAGCTCATCAAGGCACTAGGCACTTTGTTCTAATAACCATAATTTAAATAACTTGTTACTATTTTTTATGCTTCAAAAACTACTGTTAATAAATTGATCTTTAAAAGGATACTGACTTCTGAAGAAAAGTACCAGAACATCAATTTGTTCAAACTGATGTCCCTTGTTTCCAAAGATGACCACCTATTTTTCTAACCAATATCAATTTATCTTTGTCTAGATAAATATTTCCTAAATAGTAAATATTTTCTTTACAGATTCAGAGAATTAACTCTAGTCTTTCCAAATGGGGATGATGAATATATTATACTGTTATACTTGCAGGGACAAGGAAAATCTTTGTTCTGTGTTCTAATGTCTAGAACAATACGATCCCTGGCTACCAGTCCCAAGAGTTCTCACAAAATAGTGCAGAAATGGCTTCCTCTCCATTTAATGAATGTAAAAGTGATTGCTGAATTTCCCTGTGTTGAATGGAACACCCTTTCCCTGCACTACAGGCACTGCTGTCTCTGCTGAAAGAACTCAGTCTGCTTGGCCATACCAGAGTGGTGGCAGCGCTAATACAGCTCAGAATTGTGCCTGTGGACTGCTGAGGGACCTTGCGTTGCCCGACAATGTGCCAGAATTGGGTAGTAACTTCACAGGACCCTTCCAGTATAAACCTGAATCCCACTTGAGTCCTACTTCACACAGGTAGGTTCTTGCCCTAAATTAAGCATCTGGGAAAAAACAGTAGGATAAAGTTCTTGGTACATCCTGAAAACCAATAGAAACAAAGAATAGAGCCAATATAGGTTGGAATGGCCTTGCTGTTACCACCTTTTAAAGTCTGTATCAACAGAAATATTTTATCCATTATTATACACCTTAACACCTATTTCCTGTAACTTTAGAATATTAATTAATTCTCTGGTCTAATTGTTTCAAATCTTTCCAAGGAGCTACCAAAAGAAAAATATACACATGCAAACACTGAAGATCACAGAAGAGCAGAGATCTCTAAGAATTAATTTTGTTCAAGACACAAGATTAATATCATTATTACCTAACAAAGGCATAAAATATTCACAATTTATTGTGACCTGAATAATCTCCCCTTATCTGAAGCAATGAGAGAATGTGGTTAAAATACTAAGTGCTTAGCACTCTGTGTACAGCAGTATCCCACTTAGAGAGAAACACAATGTCAGTTATGCAAACAGAAACATGTCTGGCATTTAAAAATATATATTCCTATTGTATCATAGGAAAAAAAATATTCTGCTATGCTTAAAGTTTTCTTTTCTCAGTTTCATTAATTTTTCTGTTATTTATTAAAGAAACAAACAAAATAGACAATGACTAAATAAACAAGATTGACCCTTTTCTGTGTTTTACAGAGTTCAAGTAATGATACCTTCAGATTATTTTTATTACCCACAGGCACAGCAACGGGCATCACAGAATTTTATTTTATGATGAAGCAGCCAGATCACATCACATACAGGGCACAATGTTCGTGTATATTCAGGCATTCACACAATGAAGACTGGATTGAAATCTTAAACTAAGATACCACTTTTTTTGATGCTCTTTTAAAGAGCAAAGTATTCACTGTAGATTTAGGCTGGAAAAAAATAACACCAGTGAAGATAAATTGCTCCTCTTGCTTCTCAGTTACAGAAGTGAACGGACAGGTAGACACCAAACAATTACACTTGAAAATCCTATCGATTAGGGAAGACACTGTGACTGAAAGATTAGATTATCTATTTAATACCAGATTAATACCTTTATCCCCAATAAATAGCTTTTGGAGTTTTCAGTTACTGTAAAAATGTCAGCTACTTTACACATCCTGTGGACAGTGCCCTCTGTGAACTTCTTTATCTGTATACAGTCACTTTGCATCCCACGTTTGACTTGTCTGAGGCAATTTCATGGATTTTATACAAAAATAATGCAATTGGTGAGCTGGACTATGGCTCTATTATCAGAGTGCGACGGCAGGGAGAAGAGAGGTGAATTGCCTCACGCGCAATTGCTGGAGACATTTCCTACAGAGAACAGAGGTTGGCAGGATATTCCTGTGGGCCCTGGAAAGACCTGCCGATTCTCAAATCTGCAGTCATGAAAGGGGACTGAGACATCGCACGTTTCCTTTCTGCACACAGAATGGCTGCTTCAGACTGGCCGCTCTCCTTGACACGAAAGGAGGTAGATTCCTCTGGTAAAAAGAAACTTACCTAACAGAGGCAGAGACACATTGGTACAGGCTTTACCCTGCTCTTGGTATCATAAAGAAATGGAAAAAGAATGAAGTAAACCCCTCAAAAATGTTTTTATCTGCACTCTGCTCATGCTTGCGCCATGCTTCTGTCAGTCAACAGGAAAAGATTTAAAAATAGTGAAATCACAAGAAAAGACTAAATAAATAAAAGAATATCAAGGAGAGATTGTTCAGTCCTAATACCCTGAGGCTTCTATCTCTTAAGAGGCTTTTGTGGCCAGGCTCCACTGACGATTAGGACTTCAGTTCTCAGTAGGTTTTGTGGGTTTTTTGGGTTTTTTTGGTGAGAGAGTAGATCACATGGCTGTTCTACTCTATTTTTCTGCGTGTGCATATAGGTCTAAAGTGATCACCCAGGGTGTGCTTTTTGTTCCTCCTCTCCAGATGGTGATTATTTAATATATGTCTGTTTCCCTGAAGTCACCTAATATAGATTAGCATAATAGAGAAACACAGCTGTATGAAACAGCGACACTGTTATCAGCCTCACAAAAAGCTGATAATCGCTGATAAAGACATACAGCACATTATTCTTTTAATACTAAGAGCATGGATCTGCCTGGTTTAGGAGGTTTATATCTCCATTGTCATAGCATCTGAACATCTCATTTTGATTACAGGAATGAAAGGGAGCTCCTTCATCATCAATAATGTTTATTTCATGAGGCAACAAGAATACTCAGAAAATATGACAAAACACCACAGTGTGTCTAGATCTGTACTAAAAGGCCACAAACCAGGGTTACAGAATGGCATATAAAGAGAGCAAAAGCTTGAGGATGTTGCCATGGCCACACAACAGCAAGAAATTTGTTAAATAAAAAATCTCAGCTGCTGTGTACTGGAAAAGGTTTACTTCTCATACTAAAAAGGAAAGTAATAAAAAATGTATCATACCATTCTGACATGGGGCAATTAAAGTGGCAATTATCTGAATTTTGAGCTAAAGAACCGGATATATCAGTCAAGTCTGTTATATCAAAAGACACCTCCAGATTTTCTGTATTTTCTCTCAACATCTCTCCAGATTAGAATGATTCCCGCCACGGTTTGTCTCAGGTCAGCTACACTCTTCCAAAATATTCCTGGGTGTGATTCAGGTATTAGCTCAGATCTGAGACAACTCCCAGGAGGTAATTTGGAAGTGTCTACTCTGTTTTCATAGAACTGCTGAGGTGGGAAGGAACCTCTGGAGATTATCGGCTCCAACCACCTGGTTCAGAGTAAGGTCAGCTGGAGCAGGTTGCTCAGGGCTGTGTCAGTCAGGTTTTGAGTATCTCCAGGGAAGGAGATCCCACAATCTCTCTGGGTAACTTGTTCCAGTATTTGACCAACATCACAGTAAAAAGTTTCTTTCTTAAGTTTAAACAGAATTTCCTGTGTTTCAGTTTGTGCTTATTGCCCCTTGTCCCATCATTGGGTACACCACTGAGAAGAGTCTGGCTCTGTCTCTTTTACTTCCCCAGATCCCCCCAAGCTTTCTCTTCTCCAGGATAAACTGTCTCAGCTCTCCTTTATGTAAGATGCTCCCATCTCTCCATCATCATAGTAGCCCATTGCTGGCTTGCTCTAGTATATTCATGTCTCTCTCATACTGGGGAGCCAAGGACCAGATCCAGCATTCCAGATGTGGCCTCATCAGTGCTGAGAAGAGAGGAAGGATCACCTCTGTCAACCTGCTGACAATGCTTTTCCTAAAGCAGCCCAGTTTTGGAAGATAATAGAGTTTAGTTGTATAGTTGTGGCCAAGACTGCACTAACTGGTATCAGAAGATGGACATGGGCCTGGCACTGTTTAATTTACTGTGAATCTAAACCCATCGTTTATATTGCTGTTCGTTTACAAAAATATACCAAAGTAGTAGGGAGTTATCAAAAAATTAAAAATAATTTGGGAATTCAGGAGAATGACAATGGTTTCAGTGATTCTACGAAGTAAATCCCATTGCATGACACAGACATAGAAACTAAAGAAAAACTGCTTTTTCTCCCAGTTACAACCAACCTGTTTCAGAAAGCAAAGGTGTGTGGAAGATACTAATGTTCAATGGTATATAGCTTGTCTGTAGACCAGCTGTTTCAACACCATTTAAAGGTTCTGTACACATATTGAATTTTAGCTGCCTCTCAAACTAAATGTAAAAAGTCTATATCTGTTTTAGTGTGATAAGATGTTGCCAATGATTTGGTAAACAGCATTGCTTCGGTCTGAAAAAACCTCTATTCAACATGTTATACTTCACCTTGTTATCTCATGTTTTAAGCAATGCTGTAATCAGTTCACATACTGCTCTGCTAAGTCCATGTAAGGATCAAATAAATTAAATGATCTTTAATCTTTAGAGCAAAAATTGTTTGTTATGAGTTCACAAACTTTACGTCTCATGCCTACCAGTTACCTACATTTTCTTTTCCTCAACAAGAACAGAAGATCCCAAGAACTTAAGATTTAAATTACGCTGCAATTTACAGTCACAGAATTTGTAAGACAATGTGAGATGTAAAGTACTGAGAAACTCATCTGGCACAAACAAAATCAATTAAAATAAGTAAAATCGAGAGATTTCTAAGAACACAATGAAGGAATCAGAAAACAGGATTTCAACATGGAACTGAGAACCTAGTTTTCCTATTCTCTATGGAATCTTTTCCACATTGGTAAGAGAGTCAATAATTTCTAAATCTGCTTTCCCTAGGGCACGAGTAGGGAATATACTCTCCACACCATCAGCTTAAGGTCCATAACATGAAAAACGGGGCTTTCATCTCTAACAGGCAGATCTAAAAAAAGTGAGGCTTTAAGTGTCTAAGAACCCAGACAATGGGAGAACTGGGTGGGCCTAAGGATGACCCACAAAAAGCCATGCTTTCACATTAAGCAAAAGCCCAAGAACAGGAATGTGGCTGAATTGTTCTCAGCCCCAGGAACACAGAAACCTGAGTCATGTCTGCACATAAAATTCCTCTTCCAGTTGTGATCCAGAGCCGCCTTCTACCAATACCTACGTAAAAGACAAGAACATTCTTTTTAACACCTAAGGAAAGAAAGTGGTGGAGGTTTTCACAAAGACTCATTTGACCCTACGGAGGTCAAATCTTCACAGGCTCCCTCTACAGACAGCAATGAGAAACCAGCTGTTCCTGAAGGATAATTTCGCACAGAAACCTAATGCATCTGCTGTACGCACATGGAGAAGACTCTCTTTCTACATTAACTACAGAGACAGCCCAACGAGGTTATCCATACTAGATGGGAGTAGTAGTCAGTAGGGAAAGAGGCAAATATGAGCATGGTATCAATCCATAAAAGACAGTAGTAAGGATATTGGCCAGACCATGATGAGACGTAATCTCCATTGCAAACTCAGTTAGTAACCAAGAATATCCTTAAGTCAGTGAGTCTAAGTAGTCCTTATGAGTAATCTTTTTTCATTACAGCCTTGTAGTCAGAGCATTTATCCAGGATGCAAGATACTGGGTTCTAGCCTATCTTCATCCTAAAAGGATTCAAGTCTTTTATCTCCTGCACCAGTCATGTTAGAAAATAGCTGAATAAAAAAGCGCACAAGTGGCGGCATGGGTCACAATCCAGTCCTTTTACTGCCAGCTGAATACATTTACCTCCAGAATCATATTTAGTTGCTGGTCCCATCCCTCTTCCCTTAGCTATACAGACCTTAACGTGTCCAAAAGCATATACAAGATGTTAGAGCTATGACAGACTTGCAGATCAGCTACACTTCCAAGGCTAGTAAATTCAGGGACACAAATGATCATGTGATGAAAAATTTTTTCATGTATGCGTAGGGGTCATATGTCCAGGATAACAGCATATTAGAGTACTGCAGACCTAGTGGCTATGGCTTGCTGAAGCATATTGGCGAATCACAGCTAAAATTGAAATTCTATCTACATAAACAAATTTTAAAGTCTCTGTGAAAAGAGGCAGCAGAGAGTTATTAGCACCATCTTGTTTTCAGATCTATAGAGATATTTGCTGAAACTTTCCTATATTCTATGCTATGTTATATTACTGCACATTGCATGTAAACTCCTGGAGGAAAAAAAAAGTTGTTTTTTTCTAAGCACACAGGTTAAATTCTAAAGCTTTCCTCAGCAGAATACCAGATAATCTGTCTTAATGAAAGTGATAGGAACTTTTCCAAGACACAACTGCCATTCATATTGTAAAACTAAAAGGAAGAGAAAAAATCAATACAGGCTTCATAGATCTGCTGTACAGATAAGTAGGTCATCCCACCGTCACTCACACAGCTTGTCAATAGGGCTGGTTGTATTACTCAACAACTACAAAAACAATGCAATTCTTTCAAAAGAGTAAGAATGTGAAACATAAGTATAGACTCCATAAAATCTGCCTAGCATATCAGAGCTTCAAAGCTCCACATAAACATCCTTTGAACTACATAAAAAGCCATCTCCATTTCCAAGTGGGGAAATCCCAAGCACAAATACAGGCTGGGCAGAGAATGGATTGAGAGCAGCCCTGAGGAGAAGGACTTGGGGGTGTTGGTTGGTGAGAAGCTCAACATGAGCCAGCAACACGCGCTCACAGCCCAAAAAGCCAACCACGTCCTGGGCTGCATCAAGAGAAGCGTGGCCAGCAGGGCAAAGGAGGTGATTCTGCTCCTCTGCTCTTGTGAGACCCCACCTGGAGTACTGCATTCAGGTCTGCAGCTCCCAAGGTAAGAAGGACAGGGACCTACTGGAGAGAGTCCAGAGGAGGGCCACGAAGATGATCCGAGGGCTGGGAGCACCTCTCCTATGAAGACAGGCTGAGAGTTGGAGGTGTTCAGCCCGGAGAAGAGAAGGCTCTGGGGAGAATTTATAGCAGCCTTCCAGTACCTAAAGGGCGCCTACAGGAAAGATGGGGAGGGACTTTTTGCCAGGGAATGTAGCGATAGGACAAGAGGTAACGGTTTTAAACTGGAAGAGGGTAGATTTAGGTGAGATATTAGGGAGAAGTTCTTTCCTGTGAGGGTGGTGAGACACTGGAACAGGTTGCCCAGAGAAGCTGTGGATGCCCCCTCCCTGGAAGTGTTCAAGGCCAGGCTGGATGGGGCTTTGAGCAGCCTGGTCTAGTGGGAGGTGTCCCTGCCCATGGCAGGGGGGTGGGAACTAGATGGTTTTTAAGGTCCCTTCCAACCCAAACCATTCTATGATTCTATGATATGATTCTATGATTTTGTGAAGTGAGAGCGTTGTTAAGTTTCCCAAAAGCAAGAGTAAGCCAAGTGAAAGCTTGAGTGTCTCTGCCCAGTGCCTGTTAGAACAGGCAGCACAAGCTCTCTAGCACATTGGATCTGAACACATTAAAGTGATGTACTTAAATTCAGTCAGGGTATAGGGTTATTAATAATCTGCCAGGACAACATTAAAACCTTCATTCTAGAAATACTTAACACAATTTTTCTTATATGAAAATGAAAAAATAGGAGGGAAACTCATTTCCACTTTAGCAATGATCAAGAACTATAAATAATGGGATCAGATCTTTGTAGAACACACATACAGAGCCTTTTCTACAGACATAAAAGGAAGAGCGAGAGCCCTACAAGTTACAGAAAATGTGCTCCAATTTAATTTCACTGCATCATAAAGAACTCCCCAAAATGCAATCAGTCATCCTTGAGATAAAATGTTTGAGTGATCCTTTTATACGCTGTGTTCTTAGTTGTATCTCATAATCCCAGCAGTGCAGACTAGTCATTTGCAACGGTGCTTTGCGAAAAAATTACAGATATGATGAAAAATGGAAAATCACAAATAAGAAGCTGACCATACTAATTTGTATTCATAGAAGCTCTGTTGTTTTTCTTATTCGTTAATGAAACCAAAAATTTCAGAAGTTTGATCTTTTTTCTTTTCCTCCCTTTCCCCTACCTGCTTCTCTCTTTGTGAGTCCTTTTTAACTGTTATTGACTATTGACTGTGCATACAGCTAGTTTATGTTGTGTATCGTAGAGACAGCAAATTCTCATCACTGAAAATTTCCCAATAAATTGTAAGGTATACAAAAAATGTCTCTATGAAGGGGAATGACGCCATCATCAGACTTAGATTTTTCTATAATTTGATATTTCTATGAAGTGTATTGGCTGGTGTGCCCCATACCATCCATATTCGTGCCTGCCCCAAATGCACATAGTAAAAAGGTCATATGCTGCTCCAGAAATGGTTTAGTAGGATGTGAAGATGGTACTGTAAAATATGCACTTTATTGATAATAGCACTGTTTCTAGATACTGAAATCAAGAACAAAGCAATAATCTGTGCCTGTGCATCACACAATACAATTTTAAATCAGCTCACACAACATGTAATAAAAGTTCCTTTATAAAAGAAAACATAACATGATTGCTTAGTTATGTATATTTGGTACAATAAAAAAAAATTAAACTGGTAAAATTTCAAACCTAAATAAAAGATCTAAATTTGCTTTATAAAAAATAAGATTAATTAAAAAATTCTAGATTAGACAAAAGTTTGTCAATCAGAGGCTACAATAATAGGAATATCTACAGTGTTGTGGCTTAACCCTAACCAGCAACCAGGACCATGCAGCCATTCACTGGGACAGGGAAGGAGAATCGGGAATAAAAAGAAAACCCCGTGGGTTGAGATAAAGGCAGTTTAATAGAAGAGTAATGGAAGAGAAAATAATAATAACAATAATGATAAAAGAATATACAAAATGAGTGATGCAATACAATTGTCCACCACCTGATGATCGATTTCCCAGCCCATCCCGAGCAGTGAACGTGGATCCCCGCCTCCTGGTCAACCCCCATTTATATACTGAGCATGATGTCTGTTGTATGGAATATTCCGTTGGTCAGCTTGTCCTGTCTATGCTCCCTCTCAGTTTCTGTGGGAAGATGAAAAAGTCCTTGACTTAGTATAAGCATTACTTAGCAACAGTTAAAACAATATGTGTTATCAACATTATTCTCATAATAAATCCAAGACACAGAAGCTACTAGGAAGAAAATTAACTCTGTCCCAGCTGAAACCAGGACAGGCAGTCATTAAGTTCAACACTGAGAAATTATTGCTAAATAGGACATTTGTGATTGAAATGAAATTTCTATGAAATAATCATAATAAGATAACAAAAAGGCATAAGACCCCAGCACATCCCATTTTAAGATTTCAGATAATCCGTTACTTCTCAAGATACTGCATTTTATACGGGCAATGAAATTCATTAATTAGTCCTTTAGATGACATGTTCATCCTCTGTTTAGTCTAGCCTTAATATTCATCTATTCACTTTGTATCTTGCAGCACTAAAATATTTCAGTTTTAGTTCCTTCATTTAATGCATTCTAGTCAGGAAACTCTTTTATCACTTACCTATCAATATATTACTGGCTTTGTTTCTAATGCAACCCTTGTTTCTCATTAAACCTAGTTCAATATCAGAGGCAGCTCTATCACAAAAGCTGATACAATTTCTCTATTTCCCCTTACACAATCCATTTCAAATTTACTGTTTTGTACTCTGAAAGACAAACTGTTCAGTGTCTCTCTCTAGAAGGAATTTCATTCTTTATCACTCTCACCACTGTTTTAAGCCTTGTAACCTTCTGAAAGGTCATTTTGTGCATAAGTCGGCAACACGCTTTTAGATAATGCCTAAAAAATGTCTGACAGTAATCAGGGTAGAAAATTTCAGGAGTTTTATTAAAAACTTACTGTTTCACTGTTTTACATAGAAAGGTTTGTCTTTATTGTGGCTTCTTTTTTTTAACAGCAAGATACAAAATTAATTTCAGTTCCTCCGAATCTCTTTAATGTTGGTTAATAAGTAGTAAATATTCCATCATTCTCTACTGTTCCACCAATATTCTCTGATGTCCTCTTGCCCAAGCAGAAATCCCTGATGCCTGCTTTTATCATAGTGCCAACCATTAACTGTAAAAAATGTCGCAGATATTCAGTGAAATATTATAAGTTTTTTAGGCTGTATCACAAGTTTTTTATTCCATCTCAACATTAAGTTGGAAGGAAGTTCCACAGTATCATATTGTGGTATAGGGTGTTTCTTACCTGACAGAGGAATTCATAAACAGAGTAAGGCTTTTTTATGCTTACTACCTGGCATTTTTACTCCTTGATATTTTTACAACTTGGCATTTGCTTCTTTATAAGTACCTTAGTGAGCTGACCTTCATATCATTATTCAAATGCTGTAGAGAAATAATTCCACATTACCTAAATTTTTCAGCAGAGTATGATAAATGTAGAAAGGGCATCCACGTAAATCCATAACTAAAAAAAAAAAAAAGGTCTGAGACACAGGGAAAGGGATTAGTAAGGAGATCTGTCGGTAGCAAGAGTTGGCAAACTTTACTCTCCCGTCTTACTGATTTTCTTGCCAGTACCACAAGGAGTGATGAAATTCAGAACTTTGGTTATCCACTGCTGCACAGTGCAATTAGCTCCATTTGTTACACTGAGCAAGCAGAGACAATCCAGCCATGTGCACGGCGACTGTGTGTGAGCTCCTTTCTCTGCATCATCTTCTAGATAATTGTGAAAACATGCTCTGATTAATACAGTCTCTTTCAGTGGCATTTAGCTGGCTACTGTTTAATACAGGCTGTCAGTTTAATGATGCTACATGGTGGGCTGTTTGTACAGATGACTGCTTTTACAGAAAAAAATACGTACATTCAGGTTTGCTTTTAAATTCAATGGAGAGAGATTGCGTTTCCTAGAAATACTTCCTCTGCAAAGGCAATCACCTTGTTCACAAATATTAAATAAATAAATAACTTCTTTTGTTCTCCCTTATATAATTTCCATTCAACTTGTGTAACAGCAGAGTTATAAGACTTCATTTAAAATAACTGAGTCAGAGTAGTATGGTATTAAACTCTATGGGGGATGAAAGAATCCTTCACTTTCATCTGTTTCCTAGAACCTGAAGCACAGAATGATTTCAAATGACAGGCTTTCAAGTCAACATGAGAAAGGAGAATGAAACATTGCCTAAAGAAAAGCAGAAAACTCGGTGAGAAATTTCAGCCACTGCTATGCTTAATAAGAGATAGAACTCAATTAGTAACAGAAAAAAGAACGAATAAGCACATATAGTATGTGTTTTGGTTATATATGGTAGTCCTTAATTGTATTCCTATTAAAGACAACAGCAAAAATTCCCTTGGCTGTGTGGCAGTAGAAAAGCCAGCCACGTGTCTAATACAAAAATAAAATGGATTACTTAGATTGTTCCATATCATAACCAAGCAGAGAACATAACAGGTATGAATATTTTTTTCATCTATCTATCTCCTGTGTCATTGGCCTCTACTTGTTTGTATTCATTTCTCTGTTTAAACTCCCTAAAAAAGGTATCAAGAGTGGGACCAAGATTAGTTTTTTGTAACTAACTAGCAATATGATTTCCAACATGAAGTTTGAAGGAATTGCCAGCACATTCCAGCTTTCAGCACTTTCCTACTTCAAGTAGTTCTTGCTTATGAGTCACTACTGATCTAAGCAAAGCCCGTCACTGATCTGACCTGTTGCTGCAGTTACGAGAAGTTACTCAATCAAAAGCATCTTTCATTTTTTTCTTATAGAAAAGGTAATTTTAAGCAAAGTCTTAAAAGCTGTATTGAAATTTAGAAGTCTCTTCCACAGGGCATGGCATGTACAGAAGAAACAGATATCATTTCTGTTATGCCTTTGGTCTTGGCATAAGCATAGAATCATAGAATCACAGAATCATAGAATGGTTTGGGTTGGAAGGGACCTTAAAAACCATCTAGTTCCCACCCCCCTGCCATGGGCAGGGACACCTCCCACTAGACCAGGCTGCTCAAAGCCCCATCCAGCCTGGCCTTGAACACTTCCAGGGAGGGGGCATCCACAGCTTCTCTGGGCAACCTGTTCCAGTGTCTCACCACCCTCACAGGAAAGAATTTCTCCCTAATATCTAACCTAAATCTACCCTCTTCCAGTTTAAAACCGTTACCTCTTGTCCTATCGCTACATTCCCAGGTAAAAAGTCCCTCCCCATCTTTCCTGTAAGCTCCTTTTAGGTACTGGAAGGCTGATATAAATTCTCCCCAGAGCCTTCTCTTCTCTGGGCTGAACACCTCCAACTCTCAGCCATAGGAGAGGTGCTCCCAGCCCTCGGATCATCTTCGTGGCCCTCCTCTGGACTCTCTCCAGTAGGTCCCTGTCCTTCTTACCTTGGGCGCTGCAGACCTGAATGCAGTACTCCAGGTGGGGTCTCACAAGAGCAGAGGAGCAGAATCACCTCCTTTGCCCTGCTGGCCACGCTTCTCTTGATGCAGCCCAGGACGCGGTTGGTTTTTTGGGCTGTGAGCGCGTGTTGCTGGCTCATGTTGAGCTTCTCACCAACCAACACCCCCAAGTCCTTCTCCTCAGGGCTGCTCTCAATCCATTCTCTGCCCAGCCTGTATTTGTGCTTGGGATTACCCCAACCCACATGCAGGACCTTGCACTTGGCCTAGTTGAACTTCATGAGGTTGGCATGGGCCCACCTCTCAAGCCTGTCAAGGTCCCTCTGGATGGCATCCTTTCCCTACAGCGTGTCAAGTGCTCCATACAGCTTGGTGTGTTGGCAAAATTGCTGAGGGTGCACTCAGTCCCACTGCCTACGTCACTGACAAAGATGTTAAGCAGCACCGGTCCCAATACCATCAGCTGAGAATGCCACTTATCCCTGGTCTCCACTTGGACATCGAGCCATTGACTGCAACCCTTTGAATGTGGCTATCCAGCCAATTCCTTATCCACCAAGTGGTCCATCCATCAAATCCATGCCTCTCCAATTTAGAGACAAGGATGTTGTGAGGGACAGTGACAAAGTCCAGGTAGATGATGTCAGCTGCTCTTCCCTTATCTACCAACGCTGTACCCCCATTGTAGAAGGCTACCAAATTTCTCAGGCATGACTTGCCTTTAGTGAAGCCACGTTGGCTGTCACCAGTCACCTCCTTATTTTCCATGTGCCTCAGCAGAGTTTCCAGGAGGATCTGCTCCATGATCTTGCCAAGCACAGAGGTGAGACTGACTGGCCTGTAGTTCCCAGGGTCTTCCTTTTTTTTTCTCTTTTAAAAACAGGGGTTATGTTTCCTCTTTTCCAGTCAGTGGAACTTCACCAGACTGCCACAACTTTTCAAATATGAGGGACAGTGGCTAAGCAACTTCATCCACCAGTTCCCTCATGACCCGCAGATATACCTCATCAGGTACCATGGATTTGTGCACCTTCAGGCTCCTTAGATGGTCTCGAACATGATCTTCTCCTACAGTAGGCAGTACCTCATTCTCCCAGCCCCTGCCTTTGCCTTCTCCAACTTGGGCGGTGTGGCTAGAGCACCTGCTGGTGAAGACTAACGCAAAAAAGTCATTGAGTACCTCAGCCTTCTCCATATCCCAGGTAACCAGGTCTCCTGTTTCCTTCTGGAAAGGCCCCACATTTTCCCTAGTCTTTCTTTTATCACTTACGTACCTGTATAGGCTTTTCTTGTTGCCCTTGATGACCCTGGCTAGATTTAACTCTATCTGGACTTTAGCTTTTCTAACCTGATCCCTGGCTTCTTGGACAATTTTTCGGTATTCCTCCCAGGTTACCTGTCCTTGCTGCCACGCTCTGAAGGCCTCCTTTTTGTGTTTGTCCAGGAGCTCCTAGTTCATCCATGCAGGCCTTCTGGCACTTCTGCCTGACTTTCTCTTTGTTGGGATGCATTACTCCTGACCTTGGAGGAGGTGATCCTTGAATATTAACCAGGTTTTTTGGGCTTATCTTCCCTTCAGGGCTTTATCCCATAGTACTCTGCCAAGCAGATCCCTGAACAGGCCAAAGTCAGCTCTCCTGAAGTCCAGGGTAGTGAGCTTGCTGTGCAGTCTCCTCGCTGCCCTAAGGATCTTGAACTCCACCATCTCATGGGCGCTGCAGCCAAGGCTACCCTTGAGTTTCACATTCCCCACCAGCCCCTCCTTGGTGAGA
>VYZM01020310.1:64077-97781 GCA_013398915.1 Dromas ardeola | reverse complement strand
TCATGATCACTACAGCCAAAGGTGCCCCCAACCCCAAGATCAGTTTTGTTGCCAGTGGCTATGAGAAGTGGTTCAGAGTCATGAAAGGTCAACTGAGCTGAGCTTCAGTGAGATCCTGCGTCTCCATGTTTCATTGGCAGCGATGCTTAGACCTCCTCTGAAGAACTCGTTCCACTTCTCTCTCCACAATGGGAGAAGTGGCTGTGATTTCTCCCTGAATCCTTTCCAACAGCAGACAGTTAATGACAGAAAACCAATTATGAACGATAGCTGGAACTTGGATATTTTAGCTTAGCCAAATGGAAATTGTTTTAATTGATGCAGAGGAAAATATTACTAATCGGCTTTTTAATTTTGCAGATAAAGATACAGCAAGATCCTTGAACTGAAAGTTGAAGCAATTCAGAAAAAATTTGAAGTACATATATACATTATTTTTCTAGGCTAAATATGTTAATTCAGACTTTGTTAAAAATAAAAATATATTTAGGAAACATGAAAATAACTTTTATTTCTCCCATTTCTTAATCCCTTTTTGCAGCAACTAAGTTGCAGCTTTTGACATACTTTCCAGCAGAAATTTCTGTCAAAGCCATTCCTATCAATGTTTTAAAATTTCTCTTATGCAGCACATTTTGACAGCTCTATTTTTTTTTTTCACAATTGTCTAATCACTTCACTTTGTGGTCTTGAGCTCATTCTAAGCCAAAAAGATTACGTCATTGTTTTGAATTTACTTTCAAAAACTGCTGAGGATAAACACGACATCTGCCAAAACATGTCATTTGAGTTTGATCATATGTATTTCAGTCTTTGTTTAAAGACACCTTTCTGATCTGCAGTTTATCCTCGTTGCAAACAGCGGTTGCACTAGCTTGGCAGAACTGCTGCAGCAAGGGCATGTGAAATACTCAAAAAGTCACCCAAACTTGAAAACATGCAGGACACTGAGTTGTGGTCTTCAGCTTTTTCTCCAGCATAGGAAGTTTCTAAATTTGCTGTCAGAAATGGCATCTCCTCTGTGCCTTTGTTGCCATGCAAGTTTACTGCCTGTTATCTTACACTTGCTGGTTGATTAAGTTTTTGTTTCCGCTAATAGTTAAGCCTGAATAATTGTTCTGATGTTTAAAAAATGCATTGCTAAAAGTATTTCCCTTCTGAATTTGTCTTCTTCGACTTTCTGGTTTGTTTTTAGCTCTTTCTTTGTTTGCTGTTACTGAATTTCTGTTCATTGTATAGATTTTATTAGCCTGACCGACTCATTACAGAACTTGCCTTGTTCACAAGGGGAAACCTTCACTAAAATTAGGGATTTTCTTCAGTTTATTTAGTAAGATTGATTATGTGATTCTTTCTTCATTTTCTCTTAAGTGAGCTTGATCAGCATCCTCTGAGGACACTAAAACTGGGCTTAATATCCAAGAAGCAGTCACACAAATGATGTAATGTAGAGTTCTGGTAGGGTGAAACAGAGAAATTTGTGCTTGGACTGCATAAATTGTATTCCAAGTCTGGCCACAGTGTCACTTTAAGGAGTTATTCTTAGCTAGTTCTTTGCTGAGGCGTCTAATACCTGCTCCAAAGCAGGGCTTCTCAGGAGAGGCTCCCACGTCCTGGAAACATGACTTGGATTTCTTGTTTTTAATGGGTGATACAGAAATTCGTATTTCAGTGCTCGAGTCCAGGTTATTCAGCATGCCTTGTAGCAGCAGCTTGTCTTTTCATTACTTGTGATTTTCCTCAGCTTTGTCACACCCAAAGTATGTCAGGGATAGCTTCATGGTTTTTTTTCCAGGTTAGATAAAATATTTTAAAGAGCCTAAGGCCAAAAGTTGATGCATGAGGGACTCCACTAGAAATTCAACTATTGGAGGATGCATCTTTGTTCACAATTACATTTTGAGATTTACTGAGTTTTAATCCACTTAGCATGTGCTGTAGTAGTTTTGTGTAATTCCTGTTTTTAGAATTGAAATATAAAGTAAGACTGAATCAAATACCTTAAAAAAGTATAAGCTTATTGCATTGTTATTATTACATTTAACTTGGGGGATCCTGTACGTAGTTCATAATCACTTTCCCAGTGCAATAGAAGAGTACATTGCATTTGTGGTAGCCGATTGTGCTTGCAACAATTAGGCTTTGTGTACTTCGAGGAGAAACTCTGCTTCTTCTTGATCCTTTTTGTGGCATCCAGATATTTTGATATGGGCTCTTTTTAGCCTTCTTCCTGTAATTGAGGTAATGCTGATCTTTTAGTTGGAGGAAGTATTAAATACTGTCTGGAGCTGCAACCCACAGACACATTCCCTGCTTAGTACTAACTTCTGCCTTACTAACTTCAGCCTTACGGCCTTTTAAAAACCTGCACAAATGGAAGAATCAGTATTTAGGGCATCATCACTATGACCGTAATTCATCTTTGGGATTTTATATATAATCAATATCAACACTAACCCCTAGAGACAAGGCTTTTCCGTAAGGCAAAAAAAGAGAGCTTAAAGATCATATTTTTAATTGATCTTTCAGCCTCACAAATCCTCATTTCCTAAAATGCTTGGCAACATGTACTTCTTATTCAAGTATTCTAAATCAGACATGTAATTTGAGGCCTAAATTAAGGACTCATTTTGGTTTTGCTCTTTGTTTTCAGAACTTGCATGCCTAACAATACTGGTGAGATATTTCAATATGTTAGACAGAATGATTCCTATGCTTGAGTGGCAAAGGCATTATAAAGCTGGTATCAGGTTCATAACAGGCAGAAATAAACCTGCTGGTAACCGCAGAGTGATGCTGATCAGCGAGCAGCTGCCTGTGAGCTGATCTGAAGCACATAAAAAGTGAAAAACTGGGAGACAGGCAGGAAAGCAGCATTTATCTTGTTTCAGCACAGTATAAGAAACCTTCCTCAAATAAAAAAGTAGTGATTTGAGTTTGCAAATCCAACTTTAAATTAAAGTAGGACTATATCTGAGGATTGCTGGAGTGAAATCCCAGTGAAACCAATGGATAGGCTCCCATTAACACAGCAGGGTTTTACTTCTTTATTGGTTTGAATCATATATAGAATGGAAGGGTCTTGTTTGAACTTTCATTCCACATAAATGATAATGCATTTAAGAACAGCCTGCCTATGTTTTAACTCCTTGAAGATCCTTTGAGGATGTTTTTCTTAAGTTTCTAAAACATTTTCATGAAGTTTATTAAAATGCATCATTTAGAACATTTTCACATATTAAAAAAGAGCATTTGTCCCTTCATACTCTAGTAATCCAAATGACATTGTTTAAAATTAGTCTATTGCAGTAGCCTCTTTTGACACCAGAATTTGTCTCTTGAAATTTTTTCTTAGTGTATTTTTTTTAGAATTTTCAGCTTTCTTTTCCTTTTACTCTACTTGCATGTAACATCTCTTCTTTTCAGTCCCTTTGTGCACTGAAGACCCACAGTAACTGCCGCCGTATTTCGTACTCCACCACTGTTCTTGCACATCCTCATGCAATCAGTAGCTGCTGTAATCTGCTATTCTGGATAAATAACGTGAGTTTTCAAACATTCTGCGTGTGTTCCCAAAACAAGGGGACTGCAGGACAGCGTGGGATTCTCAGAAGGACAAGCTGAAAGCCTGTGACACAAACACACCGATCAACGCAACGAAAAAGCAGGAATGAGCCCTTTTTCTTTCTCCTATGGTTTCTTCCACTGTTTCAGCAGCCTGAGTTGGAATCAGAGCAACAGCTTTAACTGAGCTTTCCTTTCCCCCAGAATTTGGTGTTCCTTTAGTCCCTTAAGCCCCCATTGCAGGTGCTTCATTTCTGCAAGCCAGCGGGAAACCTGCTGCCAAGGGAGCTGCCGTTGCTACTGACATACAGGGAAAAAGCCAGATTCACTAGTTTTGCATCATCCACTCCCTGTCTCTGTGTACAGGGTATTTTGGAGGAGAGAATGGAGCAGAAAGCTTCGGTGTGGCTCTGATGGCCCCATGCTCGCTCCTAGGTGAGTCCCAAGGCTGCTGCCCTGGGAGCGCCGGAGGCTGGAGCTCTCCCTTTACTGTCCCTCAGCCTCCAGCCTGCACCCACTTTCCTGCTCTGTCATTTCCGGTCCAGAAACACTTGCCGCATGTTTGCCAAGGCTTTCCTAGCCTTTGTCCCCATCTCCATCATCAGGGTCACCCTTGAAGATGTGATGCTGTCCTGTAGAAGGGGCCAGGCTTGATTTGTGTCGCTGGTAACTGCTGCCTCCTACCAGAATGTGTTTTTTAAGGGGTGAAGAAGGTGGAGAAAGGACGCCTTCCAGGGACTGTGCTTGAGATGACTGGCCTGTTAAATCTCCACATTTCTAGCTCGTTGTCTTGACAAGAAACAAAGCAGCAGTCGTTTTTTGCTCTTCCAATGTGTGCAGAGATAGAGAAGTGTTTCCCCCTCCTTAATCGAATCCTTGGCTGCCAAGGTATGCCGGCATGGGCTGCCACAGCATCTCACCACTATGTGAGATAACGCAATTAGAGTAAAGCTTAAACTAGTGAAAATTATGTTGAGGGCCATTTCTGCCCCTATTACCTGAGAAACAGCAGAATTTATCATTTAGATGCATCATTTTGCAATAGCTTTCCTCCATTTTGCAAAAGTATGAAAGCATAACGTGTCACTAAAGTTTTTCTTCTTGCCAGTGCCACTTATTGTGTACTTACTGAAGTATTTGGTTTTATCTGAATGAAGTCTTGAGTCCAAGGGCACAACAAAATTGCATCATATGTTTTTATTTTAATTTTTAAGTTATTTTGTCTTGTTTCTATCTGCACCACTTTTGCATTTCCCATATATATCTGGCAAGTGAACTGTCTGGTAAACAGCTGATTTTAAGCAAACATTGCAGTGTATTTAATAAATGAATTTTGAATTTTCTCCTGCTTTTATTCACACCATGAACCTAATTTTAAAGGTTATCGTAATCAAGTCAGGTAATGAAATATACTGTGCTCAGTCAAAACATTAGTATGATCAATTTTCTGCTTTTCCTGAATCTGTAAGAACTTTGGAAATTAGTGTGGGAAAAGAAACCAAGAAAGGAGCAGAAAAAATTCAGACAGTAAGAATATTTACTGCATTATTGACAATGAATTATGATCCTAGGAGTGAAGTGCTATTCCAAGCAAACAGGTACAGGGCCTATATTGTGGACATTTTCCTTGAAAAATATTTAGCTGTCCTGGTCAGTAAAATCTTTACTTTTTCCTTAATATCATATAACCAGTTTTATACTTATGAAACATTTTCGGTTGTATATTCATAAAGCTGCACACATTAAATGTGTCTTACGAACTTTAACATAGTTATCTTCAAACATGCACTTTGCAGTATTTTCTGTAAAATTTGCTTTCTTCATATCAACGTTTGGAGAAGTTGTTTTTCACTGATATAAACCAGAACAAGGGTTTTTTGCACTCACACTTGAATTTATGCTAGAAATGCTTTGCTAGTCACTTCTTCACTGCAATGGGAATTAGAATAAAAGCAGCAAGAAGACAGAAAAATAAATTTTATATTGTGAATAGGACAGAATAAAACTGATTGTGAAGTCTGATTACTGGAAATAAACCTGATATATTACTGTCTCTTTTCTTTAGTATTGAGAGAAGGCATCTATTTTTAAATCATGAGTCCATGAACCTTATTAAATGCAATGTAAACTCTTGGGAAAGAGCTGATGGAAAAATATTCTAATATTTAAAACATTTGAGACCTTTTTACTCCCGTTTCATCTCTCCCTGAGGGTTTCAAAGTCGTCAGTGTCTCCCATGCTTGTAACGCACTGAATCAGCCAACAAAGGGGATCAGGATCCCTTGCTCTGCCTGGCCGGTTGTCTAAATCACATTGTTTGAGCCAAGCTGATCAATTCCAGTGTCTGAGTGCTAAAGACACACTTTCTTTTAAGACCTCTCTCTTCTTTTTGAAGATGAAAAGACACAGATGCTCTTACATGAATATTTTTTAAAGATGTGAAATCTGAGGAATGAATCACTGTCAATTCAAGCAAATTTTTACTGCAACTAAGTGAGCTGTATGAAATAATATGGAATTCACTGGAACACCTCTCTTATGAGGAAAGACTGAGGGAATTGGGTCTTTTTAGTCTGGAAAAGAGACGGCTGAGGGGTGACCTTATTAATGCTTACAAATACTTAAAGGATGGGTGTCAGGAAGATGGGGCCAGGCTCTTTTCAATGGTGCCCGGCAACAGGAGGAGAGGTAATGGGTACAAACTTGAGTATAGGAAGTTCCACCTAAACACGAGGAGGAACTTCTTTACTTTGAGGGTGGCAGAGCACTGGAACAGGCTGCCCAGAGAGGTGGTGGAGGCTCCATCTCTGGAGACATTCAAACCCCGCCTGGACGCGTTCCTGTGCAACCTGCTCTAAGGTGACCCTGCTCTGGCAGGGGGGTTGGACTAGATGATCTCCAGAGGTCCCTTCCAACCCTATGATTCTGTGATTCTGTGAATTCCAATGGGATTTTTCATTGCTGCTTCTACCATCCTCTAAAGCTCAGGGATTTGTCTTTTTAAAGTCAGACTGCAGAACTACAGACATCTAATTAAGCTGAATGCTCATTAAGATATTGATAGCTTTGTTGCACCATTAACTCAAGAAACAGATCAGCAAATGTCATATCCAACGTAAAAACTGTGAAGTCATTCAATCACAGACTCACAACAGTGGTTGGGAGTACCTCATGCAGTCCAATCAAGTCTGACCCGCTGCTCATGGAGGGACTATCGCCAACACTAGACCAAATCCACTGTGCCTGTCTAGCCAAATCTTAAAAATTTCCAAGGATGGAGATTTCACAGCCTTTCAGGGTAACCTGCACTACATTCCCAGTGTAAAACTTTTTCCTCATGTCCAACCTCAATCTCTCTTGCTGCAATGCGCGGCCCCTTATGATATCGTTTGCCACTACAGAGGAGCTGTTGGCTTTGTCACCTTTGCAACTCCCTTTCAAGTAGCTGCAGGTTGCTCTTGCAGCATCTCTTCTTCGCCCAGCTCCTGCAGCCCCTTCTCATGGTGCTCTCGGCCCCTTGACAGCCCTCCCCTGCCTTGACCCTTTCTCAACCCTCTTAAACTGGGGAGCTTCAAACTAGACCTCGGAGCTGTGAAGACAGGCAAGCAGCTTTTCTTGATCTTCTGGCCACGGTCTTCATAAAGGAATCCAGTATGCAGTTTGCCTTCTATACAATGAGAATAATAAAATGATGCAGACTGTAAAAAATTCATCCTTATTTTAAAATGTTGGGAAACGATGGGATATGAGCAGGCTTCAGAAAGTGACCTTGGGGTTAAAGCAGGTCCTTTTGATGAAAATATCAGCTCCGAGCCCAGTAGCAGTAAAAGAATGAAGCAAATACCATTCCGGAGGAATGATCAGCAAAGAAATAGAGAACAAAACAGAGCACAGCACGGTGTCCTTTTGTAAATTAAAAAATAGTACGTGCAGTTTCAGTCCTGTTTCAGAAGGACATGCTAAGAGCAGAAAAGATACAAGGGTTGTAAGGGTAAACAAAAGCTGACTCCTCACTAGTCATAGATACTAAGCAGTTTAGAATTCATCAGCCTGGAAAAGAGATGATTGAGTGTAAATGCAAAAGGAGGCTTGTAAAACTGTGAATGGCATAGACAAAGTAGACAGGGAACATTTTTTTCGACTGTATCTTTCAAGACAATAACTTCTAGATATCAAATTATATTATCAGTTGGCAGCTGAAGAAAAAATGAGGGTGTTTTTCACACAATGAATAGTTAATCTGTGGAATTTCTTCCCACTGGAATTTGTGAAGGATGGAATATTACCAGGATGCAGAAAAGCAACTGGACAAATTAACAAAGAAAAATCCATTGTGGATTATTATTAGTAGTATCTCTAGTTTAGTAAATGCTAGTGCTACAGATTGCTAAAGGCTGAAGAGGTACCCTGGGAAAATATTCGTAACATTCTTGCTCTCCTTTTTATATTTTTTATTAAGCATTTGCCACTGCCCAGCGTTGGAGGCTGGACACCAGGAGCTAGAATATCCTTTGGTGGTCTAATACAGCTGTTTGATATATATGTTTTGTGTTCTTCTGAAAATAATTTTTACAGTATTCATACTTCTTTTCTCATCAATTTAATTAAATCCAAAAGACTATGATACATGGCTTTCTAAATCCTCCACAGAAAGAGCACTTTTGTCCTGTTAACACCAGTCCACCTCATAATTCCAGTGGTGTGGATGGGAAGACGTGAGCTTACTTTTATAATAAAGTCCAGTGGAGATATTATAAGTGAGGAACAGGCAATTTGGAATAGGAATTCACTACGCTGTCAAATATTTTTCATATCTTAATCCTCCTGAAACCTCTCCTGCAGGGAAGTAAAAAAAAGAAAAGAAAGCTCTTTAGCCTTTTTGCTATATTACGAGTATTGTTGTTGCCCATCAGCAAAGTTTCCCCTTCCATGTACAGACTTTTAGCTTATGAGCTCTATTAACTTACAGAAAGGGCTTCAGAATAGTTGGTGACAGCTTCTCTGAGGCTGAAAAAGATTTTGGGGGGACACTGTGTTTCTGATACTGAAAATGACAGTGTTCTTCCTAAGGTCAGTACATGCTTCAATTTTTACATCAGCTATAGTCCCCTTCAGCACTATGAAAGTGATTTCTTTTGTGCTATCAATACAATGGCAAGACAGTTTTTCCTTTGCTTTTCAGTGAAAACTTCTAAATAAAAGTAGCAGAGCCAATTTAGAAAGGCAACTTGGAGACATTATGTGCTTTCAATTAACTTGAGCATATGAAGCCATACTCTTAGACCATGCTAAACAAAAGCTGAATCAGGATTTACAGAGTCCCACAGCTTTTTCCTCTATGTGGCCGGGATCAAAAGCCATTGAAGTTCTTGAGGAACTTTCCATTTGATGTCAAAGGGCTTTGTATCCAAACTAATTGTGGGATGAGATTAATCCCTGTAGCAACTGTGAAATGCACTTTTATCCCATTTTGCAGCTTCTGTCATGTGTGGGGGTGTTCATGGCTCTTGCGCTCTCCCGGGTATAGTTTTCCTGCAGGTGCTTTAACCTTTTTGCTAATGTGAGCAACTTAATTCAATGTATTTGGCTTCCAAGGCAGCCAGAAACTACTGTGAGTTTGTGCCTTCCCGGTGCCGGCACTGAGCATCACATCGTGGTGCGGGGCTGTCTGTACAGAGAGAGCCTGGTGGGCCTGCTGGTGCTCATGTCCCTTCCCTGACAGACTGTAGTTACAGAATCATAGAATGGTTTGGGTTGGAAGGGACCTTAAAGATCATCTAGTTCCAACCCCCCTGCCACGGGTAGGGACACCTCCCACTAGACCAGGCTGCTCAAAGCCCCATCCAGCCTGGCCTTGAACATATAGCCATCTCTTAGGTCCTCAAGGGTTGTTAGTATGGATGGGTCAGTTGTCCTTCACACCTTTTACTCCTTCATCAGGTAGCAGTCTGTTTCCAGGTCATGCCCTCTCCACCGAATATGTCTGCACATGTGCTTGCTGTTATTGTGCAACATAGACTTCGGAACAATGCTAGAGTTTAAAGAGATAAATAGGTTACGGCTTATTCACAACTACTTCAAGAACAGACATTTTGCTTTAAAAATGCCATCTTATAACTACCATTTCAAAAGAAAAAGAAAACCCCCAGAGAAGTGTAAAAGGGCATTATTAAGCTTTGCATTTCAGCTGTGCAAAGCTGAGTCTGTCATATAGAAGGTCTGTAGTGTAGTAGTATTATTATATTGCTGTTAATGGTTAAATATTGTTCATGTCCGCAAATCCAATATCACTTTTTAAAACTCTCCTCTAATACTTTGGATTGGAAAGAAGAAAGAAAATATATTCCAGCTTTTTACACCTCTCTGGCAAAGGCTATAAATCACTTTCTCTTTGGGGACAAATATGTAATCTCCTATATAATCTCTGACCTTAATAAGAAGACAGAACTACCAAAAGCAATTTCTCTCGTTACAAAACTGTGAATACATAACAAGTTTTAGAGAAGGTGGTGACTCTTGATAGGAGTATCTGAAGAAAGGCAGAATTCTCAGAGAGACAATGAATTTCTATTACTAGACACACGAGGAAACTGCTTTGAATGTTTTCAGAGATAAATTAATAGGATGTGGAATTAGTATGGTTGGAGTCCTGTGCGTTTCCTACCAATTACTGACTTCCTAAGAACAAAACATACCTCTCTACTATACAGTTGGCAAAGTCGTGATCAGGTTTTGCAGTGCAAATCCATACCTTACTTCTGTCTAAGATGCCCCCTTCAGAGAAGAAGTGGAAGACAAGAAAGTTTCCAAACCTGGACACACATTGAAGGAGCTGAGGAACGGTAGGTTCATACTCAATGTGGAGCCCTGAGTTCAAAGTAGGCACAAAGACTCTCAGTATGCCATACCCACTGCACCCCTCTGAAACGTGCATTAGTAAACTATGTTGCACAGTGCCAGCTATGACAAAGGAGGAAATAATAACTGTATTCTTGGTAACGCCATTTTTTCATGCAAATGAAAACTTTGAGTCTTGGGTTTATTTTCTAGTCTAATTCCATATGACTGCAGTCCATGTTCAAAGTGCAAAGCCTCAGTAAATGAAGTTAGATACTGTATCTGATTTTTATTGGTTTTGTTTGTTTGTTTGGTTGGTTCGGGTTTTTTTGTATCTGAAAGCTCCTGATTCTCCTTTGCTTTCTCTATTGGTAGTAAATTCCCAAGGTCTGAGGCTTGCATATGACATCATTTGGTATTCTTTACTTAACACAAAAACTCCCAGAATAAAAAAGATTTGCAACTCAAGATTTGCACTGTGAAACCTCTTCAGAAGCAACTTCAAATAGAGATACATTAAGTTTGATTAATCATTTACTTATGTGACTGCAATTTAAGCAGGGTTCATTTAAATTTACAGTAAGTTTAAGCAAGAGGAAAAGCTGCCCAATGTGGGCCATTATAGACCACGGTGCTCAAAGCAATTTCAACTTCAAAGTGGGCTTTCTTCCCAGAGCCAGCTCACGGTCATGTAGTAGCACAGAAAATATGGAAGTTCTGCTCCATGGTGTAAATGGCTTTGTCCTTCACCTCTGCGGGCGGCACCATTCAGGGCAAGAGGAGATTTCAGGGGGTGGTAGGTGACAACCATAAAGTGACAGAGCATGGAGGTGTGCTGGACTCACAGAGTTCCAGGGAGGGAGAAGGTCTGTGTGTCTCCCCTCACTAATATGTGTTACCTTCTCCACTGAGAGGGTGTCTCCTCCCAGCCCTTGGCAGCATGCAGTTCATCCTCCACCATTGCAAGATGAGGGCAGGGCTGGGAGCTGCCCTTCATCCCAAGATGGGCCAAGAAGGCCAACAGCATCCTGGCCTGTATCAGGAATAGTGTGGCCAGCAGGACTAGGGAAGGGTTCGTCCCCCTGTACTTGGCACTGGTGAGGCCCCACCTCGAGTACTGTGTCCAGTTTTGGGCACCTTACTACAGGAATGACATTGAGATTCTGGAGCACGTCCAGAGAAGGGCAACAAAGATGGTGAGGGGTCTGGAGCACAAGTCTTATGAGGAGCAGCTGAGGGAATTGGGATTGTTTAGCCTGGAGAAAAGGAAGCTGAGGGGAGACCTTATCGCTCTCTACAACTACCTGAAGGGAGGTTGTAGCCAGGTGGGGGTCAGTCTCCCAAGTAACAGGACAAGTTATCTCCCAAGTGATAGGACAAAAGGAAACGGTCTCAAGTTGAGCCAGGGGAGGTTTAGGATGGATATCAGGAAAAATTTCTTCACCGAAAGGGTTATCAAGCATTGGAACCGGCTGCCCAGGGAAGTGGTGAAATCGCCATCCCTGGAGGTATTTAAAAGACGAGTAGATGTAACGCTTAGCGATATGCTTTAGTGATGGTTTTTGTCAGTGTTAGGTTGATGGCTGGACTGGATGATCTGAAAGGTCCCTTCCAACCTAGGGAATTCTATGATTCTATCCTCTCCCAAACCAGCCCCTACACCCAGGGCAGCAATAGCTGTGGTTGTGCAGGCAGCAGAGACCCTGCCCTCCGCAGGCTTTTGAATTTGCTCAGTAGCCACCTACTCAAGCTACTTCTGTTTGCAATTATAAAGACTTTCTGCTCTGAAATTGTCTATTTCATACCTAAGTGGTTCTAATCTTTTTTTTTTTTGCAAGAATAACTGTAATTGCAATGCTTTTCTTGGATTCATCTACAGTATCATTATCCAGAGCAAAAGACTGGATTCAGCAAACATAAGTGTTAAAAAAGATTATGGGCTTGGGGTGCAATTCATGTGAAAATGTGAATATGATCGAAGCAGCAGATTATTTGATTTTCTTTCCATGAGTTTGGCCAGATTCTTATTTCACTTGTGATGGTGCTGACTTCAAATATTTCTTGCTTATAACTGAAGCAAGTTTTCCCCAGTAGAAGGACACCTAGGAAAGATAGATACATTGGATTTGGTAGAATTATAACAGGAAGAGTAAAAGATTTGGTAAATTCAGCCTCGAAGTCCAGAAATTACTATCAACTGCTTTGCAACAGCAGGAAATCAAAGCTATTGTATTTATAATATCACATCAATCAAATCCCAAGAATTTGCTTATGTACACATACATATTCTTTAACTCTAAACCATTTTCATGTAGTACGAACTAAATGCCTCCCACATTGAAGTTGAAAGATGAAAAAACTGTGGTCATAATTTAAAAACCAAATGCATGTTTACATTTCATATCAGCTAAATACAGTTTTGCATCATGTATCTAACTTCCTTTTTCTAGGTAACTCATTCATAATATCAAATGGTAGTATCAGTTTAAAACTAACTTAAATATTTTAAAGCTGTTAATGTGGTAGATAAATCTGAAGAAAAAGTTACATATTTATTAGACATATTGCACTGTGAAAATCAGTGAAATGATCGAAGCATAAGATAAGAAGGACAACAATGACAAGGAAAAAAAGTATTTTTTATTCTCTTTTTTTTTATTCACATTGATAGCTGCTCTTTTAACAGGTGTCATCATGAAATTGATGTGAAACATATAGTATAGGTGAATATCACTCAGACCCTCCAGAGGAAGCTCCTGGCTGATATCTTAGACAAACCCCGAATCTTCGGTCTTTATTTCAGACCACATATTTTGAGATATCGAGGTGCTGGAGCGAGTGCAGAGGAGGGCAACGAAGCTGGTGAAGGGCCTGGAGAATAAATCTTATGAAGAGCGATTGAGGGAGCTGGGACTGTTTAGTTTGAGGAAGAGGAGGCTGAGGGGAGACCTCATCACCCTCTACAACTACTTGAAAGGACATTGTAGAGAGGTTGGTGCTGGTCTCTTCTCACAGGTAATTAGCATTAAAACAAGAGGGAATGGCTTCAAGCTGCAACAGGGTAGGTTTAGACTGGACATTAGGAAAAAATTCTTCCCAGAAGGAGTGGTCAGACACTGGAATAGGCTGCCCAGGGAGGTGCTGGAGTCACCATCCCTGAATGTGTTTAAGAGCCGTTTAGATGTGGTGTTGGGGGATATGGTGTAGGGGAGAACTCTGTAGAGTGGGGTTGATGGTTGGACTTGATGAACCCAAAGGTCTTTTCCAACCTGAATGATTCCATGATTCTATGATTCTATGATTTCAAGTCTTATACTGCAGCACAAAAATATCCCATATGTTTTGTGAAGATACTTGTCAGTGTGTTATAGGTGCCAGTCTGCCATGCCTAGAAAGATTGTGGCTTACTCTTGTTTGAGTTGGCTCTCCAAAAGAAACAGTGGTTGTTCTCAGAGACGAAAACTGGTCCTTGTTATGTGCCATAGTGTAGGTTGCCTTTAGTGTTTAAAGAGATTGGTATAATGTTTTAGACATCTCACGAAGGCTCACATCATCCAGATCAATGCCGAGTTGCACAAAACAGCCAGAAGTACCTGTAATTAGAAACATGATTAAGTAGTAAAAATTGAATATACTCTTCTCCACATGTCAACTTCTTTAATCAGAGCAATTTTGTTTAGGTGGTCAGCAAGACTGACAGTGTTCTTTCAGCTAGTACCCACTTTCTCAATATGTACTGAATCTACTTAAATCTTTCTGTCATTTGATGTGAAACTAGAATACTTCAGTTCCCATCCTCTACTGCTGGGTTGTCACTGTGCTCTTAAATTGATGCTATGATCCATCAAAACAGTGGATGTATTTCACTGGAAAATAGCGTGACTAAACATGAATAAACATAGCGTTTGTTAAAGCAGTTGGGGTTCTTTCATGATGAAAGTGCTGGTCTGTAAGTAATATATTTGCTGGTCTGGATAAACACTATTTTTTGATTTGACCAGCTCAAAGGTACAGCTAAGTTGACTAGAGCTTGTACGTAACAGAATAAATCTTTGGAGATTACCCAAACAGATATGATACCAGATACTTTAATTTGAATTTTTTTATTACCTTAAATTAAAAAAGGAAGGAGGATATTTAGAATCCCTATCTGGATACACACATAGAAACTCATATGATTCCTACTGTTCAGTTTATTCAATGATTCTTCTGACTAATGTGGCCTTTTCAGTATTCTTTTGGGAAAAAAAAAAAGATTGGAAGTTCATATTTTATTGCTTTAGCTTGAATTCCCATGTTTGAAAAGATTGATAACATAAGGCAAACAGCCAGTGCTACACTGCAATATAGAATGGCCTTTTCCTTTGCCAAAATGCTGATTAAATGAGTTCTGACCTATATTGTTTTTTACATCAGTGCCCTTTCACATACACAAAAAAATGGAAATAGAGATAATTAACCTCAATGAAGTGTGAATTAAATGAGGAACCAGAGTTTTATAGGTTCCTAAGTAAGTGAAATGTTCTTTTCTTCTTAAAATCCCCGTGGCTGCTTCTGTGTGTTGTGCTATACACCTACAGGTTCAGGCTAGAGGTTAGATTTAGAGAGATGCTTCTTTCAGAGACAAAGCAGGTTACTGTGTAAATATGTTACTCAGTAGCTCCAGAATTAATGTTTAAAAAAGAGGTGCATCAGGTCAACCAGGTTAACCTTTTTTGCATCATTAGCCTGTAAGCTTACTGACTACAGAAGTCACCATAGCCAATTTCTTACAGAACTGAGAGAGGCTGGAATGTGACCCCGGAACCCAATTTACAAATCATCGTTTTTTATTATATTAAGAAAAAAATGAATTTACACCTGAACCCCACAAAATTTGTTTTGGAGCATTACAATTTGAAGATTAATTTTGTGGCACGGGTTCAACATCCAATATTTATGTTTGGATGGTGAAAGCAGCAGCTGTGAACTATCAAATACGAATAATAAATATCTGGTTTCTCTATTGTGTTGTTGGGGGAGAAGCAGTTCAGTGTAGTCACTTTCACAGCTGGCCTTTTGTCAGTGTACTTTAAATGAGATGGTTGTGGGGAATGAATTAGTCAATCAGCTTATAGAGTTGGCTCTTGCAGGAAAAAGATGTCCACTGAAAAGTGTATTCCTATAAAACAATATTTGCCAATTTTCAGTCTGTTGGAAAAAACCCTAAAATTAACTGTGAGACAAAGTGACGATTTTTGATCATCAAAGTGATAGAGGACATTAGGACCATAAATATCATGGCCATTATCAAAATTATGACCGTGTTGAAGTTTGCAATTCAACAAAGGATCAACATTTGTAGCTAGATGTGAGTGTGTGTCCAACATCTGGGAAAAACCAATCTAATCCAGGGAGAAATCTTAATTCCTATCCAGTTGGGGCACCAAGTTACCTTTTTGTATATTGCAAATAGAAAAATGAAATACTGTCAGGAGGTTCAGGGTGAAGTTTATAGAGAGGATGGATATCTTTTTTCTTTTTTTTTCTTTTTCCCCCAGCAGCAGTCCTTTTGCATTTGAAACAACAAACTGGAAAGTTTTCTTGTATTACAGGGAGATTCCACAAACACCTTCAACCTAGCAAAATAACTGAGCTACCAAAGACCAAAGACAAGTAAGTGTATAATGGCAGGTATAGATCAATGCTCTTGTACTGGTTTTTTTTTTTTGATTTCTCTTTACAATCAGGGCAACTTGGAGAGTTTTTTTTTCCTGGATGTCCATAGAACACATTTTACAGAAACGAAATTCAGGTTGTGATGATTTTAGAATCTATGCTAAGTATTGTGATTTGTAAATATTATGTTTATGTTTGTTAGTTACCACTGCATGCAGTTTCTCAGTAAGTCTAAAAAAATTTATTTCATAACACATAATGTTATCCCAGTCATTGCATATGAAGAAGTTTGTAGAGTGCCTACAGTTTCTTGTAGCACAAGGAGTGTTTCACTTGAAGCCAACAGTTCCTTACGTTTTATGGTCCTAGTTGCTGCCAGCCAATTTTATTGAAGCTGAACAAGATTTAGTTACAGTAGATTCTCTGTCTACCCCCTTGCATACCAGTCTGCACAGGTATGACTCACACACATCAGGTGGAGTAACGCATTTCCCTTTGAAGAAAGATATCTCCTTCCCTCTGGTGCGTGGGTTCAAAACCCAGATGGGCCAAAGTGATTTTAGCTCTGGTCAGCATGCCACCACAACTCCCACTGCTCTGTACATCACTCTCTATTGCTAAAGATGACTTTTCTAAGGCTCACTTATTTGAACACTACTGCAATGTCAACACCCAAGTCAAACAATTCTACTCCTTTTTCCACCTTAGAGTTTTATTTCATTTAAAGAGGAGCTTATGGTACTACTATTGCAAACCTGAGGCCTTCTACACAACCTTCAGAAGGAGATACATATATTCAACAATGAAAGTCCCTTGATTCTTTTCCTGACTTCTCTGGAAAAAGTCTGAGTTGTGCTGGGTATCTCTGAATATACAAAAATAGTGTGGGAATGTAATCTGGATTGACCTCTCGCAAGGAAAGTAGCCCTCTCTGCTCCACTTATTGAAAGTGAGCTCTGAGCTCACCAAGCAGGATCTTCCTTAAATAGATCTGGGTGGAAGAATCTGGTCTGAATCCAACAACGTTTCATGGTCAAGTTATTAAGACATGTTGTTTGATCAACATCTGCTACTACAGATGCTGATGCTAAAAGTGGAATGTTCTTACTGTTGCCTGTGAGTTTTGTTTGGCTCATCTTTAGTCCAACAGCTGAATTTTATTCAGTCCCTATACACTATGCCATGTATCACATAGCTTCCTCTTTCAAATCGGTCTTACTATGCAGTAAAGTTTGAAAACCAAGAAACTTCTCTAAACATGGTGACATTATCAACCAGTAGATATTGCATTAAGTAGCCTCTGGACAAATACTAAATATTAGCATGTTTCACAGGTTTAAATAGGCACAAACTGTAAAGTCAGAAAAAATTATCTGTGTTCATCTAATCTTACTCGGGTAACAGGAATGGCAATCTGGACAGTAATCTGGGATAATTCATACAAAGTATGAATTCATACAAAGTGTGAATTACTGTTGAAATTAGGGAAATGCTTACATTGCTGCTGTAAAATCCGCTCCTCAGAAATCACTGTCTGCCACTGTATTTTCCACTCATCTAGCCAGAAAATCTTTCCTGTTTCATTCCAATAAAATGAGCAAAGGTGGTGACAGAAACAGTTTAGGACAATGAACAAGCCTGTTAGATGCTTTCTGGACTAAGATGAACTATGGAACAGGGCAAAATTAGCAGAGACTGAACAATAAAGCTAGGAGAAGTGAGGCATTCAGCTTAGAGATGGACAAGGTTTTACAAGGTTTTGGGTTTTTTTGGTGGTACAAGTCAAAATGGAACACCTAAATGAATAGGAAACTACAGCTAAAGAAGAAAAAAAATTATTTTTTAAAAAAAGATATACATGAAGCAGCACAAGTCTTTGGAAAGGGATAAAAACTATATCATGGAGAAGGAAATTCTTGAAATTATATGGACAAAAATGTAGGTCTAGGAATGTGTTGCTGCATGAGAGAAGGTGTTGTGTTTTCAGGTAAAGAGGTACTTTAGGGTTCTTAAGAGGACACCATTGCATGGATGAAGTAATGTTATATCAGTGTCATTAACTTTTTGAGCCAAACTTGAAAGGTCATTAAACTTCTAAGATTAGTTACACAAGATTTACTGTCTGTGAAGCGTAAAATCAGTTGAGACAGAAACAAAGCATAGAATCAAAATACACTTTTATCAGATCCCCTCATTTCACTAAATCTAGACCAGTATGTTCCTAAACGAATGCAATTTGAGTTAGCTGTTTAATTTTAACTTAGACAAAGAACTGTGTTCCCATGTTCCACAAAATCCATCCAGCTCACAACTGCAGAATTTCTCTCCTTGCTATCCAGTTAAAATACCAATTAAACACTTAACCTTGTTAATCTTTAATCAGGAAAATGAATGCTACTTTTAAACTCTTATTCAAGTCTCATACTACAGCATAACGACAATAATTCCTCTTGTTTATGAGGACTTTAATGTTGCATCCAACTGCTCTACTAATGTAACAGCTATGTGGTACTGGCTGGTTATTAGGATTCTTTTTATGTAATTTATGTGGTAGTAGAGATGACCAAAATAGCTTGCCTAAAGTATTCAAATAATTTAATACATTTTGTCACCTATTTGAGACAAGGACCTAGTATTTTCCATTGCTTGTCCTTACTGGAATTTATTTTACCGTGTGTATGTCAAGCTTCCCTTGCTAATGGATCCTGATAGGATTTTTGTTTGTTGCATTATTTCTTTTTTCATTCTGCGAGCAGTGAATGACTAAAATCAGATGAAGTACTGCCAAGATTCCCCAGGTCATGCGTACCCAGTACATGCAACCATCTATGGGTGGTATTCATTTCCCCTAACTTGTATGTGGCAAATATCACTGGGCCAGCATGAGAGATGTTGGCAGGCCCTTTCTGTAATGGTGGTGAAGGTTAAGCACCTCCAGAATGCTGGGAACTAAGACCTGTGGGATAAATAAAGGTCTCTCTCAGAGACAGACTAGGTATTGGGCTTAGAGCACACACCTGCCTTACCAATAGATGTTTATGTTTGACTCTAAGTGTTTGATGTGGAGAAGGCACATGGTGATAAGTTATTTCTATTAGAGAAAATCCAATTATTATTTAGTGTATTTTCCCCATGTTGTTAACAGCCTTAATAAACTTGGGTTGTGAAGTTTTTTTAAACTGTCCCTCTTTTAAATTATTTTTTGATTTTAGCACTTTATAATAGAGTTCTTTACTGATATCCTGTCTCCTGAAATCTTCATTATGATCCTCTATTTCATGACACCCTCTTCTTGCTCTTTTAAATTGAAAATGCATTATTCTCAGCAGTTGCTCAAATCTACAAAATACGTCTGCTAAAAAAATTTGCCAGGTAAGTAATTATCAAATATTATCAAAATAGCGGTGTAGAATAACTTCCTTGGATTCAAGAAATATTCAGTGAAGTGCATCCATGACATAGAATCATAGAATGGTAGAATGGTTAGAGTTGGAAGGGACCTTAAAGACATGTAGTTCCACCCCCCCTGCAATGGGCAGGGTCACCTTTGGCTAGATCAGGTTACTCAAAGCCCCATCCAACCTGGCCTTGAATGCTTCCAGGGATGGGGCATCCACAGCTTCTCTGGGCAATCTGTTCCAGTGTCTCACCACCCTCACAGTAAAGAATTTCTTCCTAATATCTAATCAAAATCTACCCACGTTTGGTTTAAAACCGTTACCCCTTGTCCTATTGATACGCTCCCTAATAAAGAGTCCCTCTCCACCTTTCCTGTAGGCCCCCTTTAAGTACTGAAAGATTGTTATAAGGGCTCTTTGTAGACTTCTCTTCTCCAGGCTGAACAACCCCAATTCTCACAGCCTGTCTTCATAGGAGAGGTGCTCCAGCCCTCTGATCATCTTCGTGGCCCTCTTCTGGACTCACTCCAACAGATCCATGTCCTTCTTATGTTGGAGGCTTCAGAGCTGGATGCAGTACTCCAGGTGGGGTCTCACAAGAGTGAAATAGAGGGGGAGAATCACCTCTCTCGATCTGCTGGCCATGCTTCTTTTGATGTAGCCCAGGATGCGGTTGGCTTTCCGGGCTATGAGCACACATTGCTGGCTCACGTTGAGCTTCTCATTCACCAACACTCCCAAGTCTTTCTCCTCAGGGCTGCTCTGAATCTGTTCTCTGCCCAGCCTGTATTTGTGCTTGGGATTGCCCTGACCCACATACATGACCTTGCACTTGGCCTGGTTGAGCTTCATGAGGTTTGTACGGGCCCACCTCTCAAGCCTGTCCAGGTCCCTCTGGATGACATCCCTTCCCTCCAGTGTATCAACTGCTCCACATAGCTTAGTGTCATTGGCAAAGTTGCTGAGGATGCACTCAATCCCACCATCCATGTCACCAGCAACAATGTTAAACGGTATCAGTCCCAATACCAACCCCTGAGGAACACCACTTGTCACTGGTTTCCACTTGGACATTGATCCATTGACCACAACTCATTGAGTGCGACCATCCAGTCAATTCCTTATCCACCAAGTGGTCTATTCATCAAATCCATGTCTCTCCAATTTAGTGACAAGAATGTTGTGTGGGACGGTGTCAAACGCTTTGTACAAATCCAGGTAGGTGACATCAGTTGCTCTTCCCTTATCCACCAATGCTGTAATGCTGTTGTAGAAGGTCACCACATTTGTCAGACATGATTTGCCTTTTGTGAAGCCTTGTTGGCTGTCACTGATCACCTCCTCATTTTCCATGTGCCTTAGGATGGTTTCCAGGAGGATCTGCTCCATGATCTTGCTGGGCACAGAGATGAGACTGACCAGGCTGTAGTTCCCCAGGTGTTCCTTTTTTCCCTTTTTGAAAGTGGGGTTTATGTTTCCCCTTTTCCAGTCAGTGGGAACTTCACCAGACTGCCATGGCTTCTCAAATATGATGGATAGTGCTTGGCAACTTCATCTGCTAGTTCCCTCAGGACCCACACATGAATCTCATCAGGTCCCATGGACTTGTGCACCCTCAGGTTCCTTAGATGGTCTCAAACCTGATCTCCTACAGTGGGCAGTTCTTCATTCTCCCGGTCCCTGCTTTTGCCTTCTGTGCTTTGGGCGGTGTGGCTAGAGCCCTTGTCAGTGAAGACTGAGGCAAAAAAGTTATTGAGTACCTCAGCCTTCTCCATGTCCCGGGTAACCAGGTTCCCGTTTCCTTCTGGAGAGGGCCCACATTTTCCCTAGTCACCTTTTGTCACTGACATACCTATAAAAGCTTTTCTTGTTGCCCTTGATGTCCCTGGCCAGATTTAACTCTATCTGGGCTTTAGCTTTCCTAACCTGAGAGCTGGGTGCTCGGACAATTTCTCTGTATTCCTCCCAGGCTACCTGTCCTTGCTTCCACCCTCTGTAGGCTTCCTTTTTCTGTTTGAGATTGACCAGGGGCTCCTTGTTCATCCATGCAGGCCTCCTGTCATTTTTGCCTGACTTCCTCTTTGTTGGAATGCATCTCTCCTAGCTTGGAGGAGGTGGTCCTTGAATATTAACCAGCTTTCTTGGGCCCTCTTCCCCCCAGGGCTTTATGCTACGGTACTCTGCCAAGCAGATCCCTGAAGAGGCCAAAGTCTGATCTCCTGAAGTCCAGGGCAATGAGTTTACTATGCGCCCTCCTCGCTGCCCTAAGGATCTCGAACTCCACCATCTCAACATGAGTTAATGAATATGCAATGAAAATACACGTTGGTATTTTGTCTGTCAGTTTTCTTATCCTGATACCACAAGGACTCTGGAATCTGGCAAGAGATTTTGCATTTTAAGGTAGTTTACTTCATCTGATTGATATTTACCATCTCCACCTCTGAAAAAGCCAGCAGTATTCCCATTCCCCACGTTATTAATGAACACAGTGGAAAATTTCTATTTATTATCTCTAACTAATGCTATTTTACAGCTTTCAAAGATCCTCTGCATCCTGTCATTTTGGTGCATGGAAAATCTGGGTTTTTTGCATTACCAAGCTTGGCTCACATCTAGCCAGGCATTTATGACTGAAAAGTATGCCACATCACTTGATAAAGAGGAGATAATGAAGTGTAATCAGCGTTCGCAATAAATGGCAAACCTCCCAATGACTGGCAGGGTTTGTATTTAGTACTGCTATATTTTTTCATGAGCTCAGTTTGCAAAAGCATCATGCAGCTTTTGTTTCTAATCCAGCTCTGTGTGAAGCATTCTTGCAGGCCAAGTTCAGCCCTCTGGGCACCACTGCTCTCAGCCTTAGCTGCCTTCTTCAGGATTTTTAACTTCAGTTATTTCTTGGTAAAAAAACCTTCATATCCACTCTTCTGCACTTTTGCATGTCTCCTTTTCTCCTGAAACTTGATTTGGTCTTTGCCATTCAAAGGCTCCTTTTGCCAAGTATTGACTTGTTGTTTCAAGAGTGTAAAAAAAAGCCAGAACAACATTTGGTTTTATATAGGAAAGTATAAGAAAGATCATGGGATTTTTCAGACTGACTGGAAGAAATCGCAAATTTTCCTCTCCCATGTTTGATCTCCAATGAACTCCCTTTTATTGATTTAAGTAAGATTATCTGTGCCTGCAGCCAGTGCTGTCAGGAGAGGTTGATCCCAGCGGCGATGGCCCAGGAAGCGGTGTGACAAGCACAAAGCCTGTATCTTTGCAGCTCATCAGTGCATGCGGAAAGAGCTTTGTCATGAGCACACCAAGTCCCTGAAATCTCCCTCGCTTTACTGACAGCAACTCTGGCTTATCAGTTGCTGGTATGTCCGCTGGCTGGCAGTGGTTTCCAGTGGTTTCCCAGCCTCTTTGATGCTTTGAAGCCCACCACTGATGCCCTCACACTTTTGTTGCCTGTGGAGTGATCAGGGATCAAGTGCCATGTCAGAGGAGTACTGCCACGGTCAGGGTGGCAAATGCAAAGAGTCCCAGCACCCTTCAAATGGAGACAAACTGCTGTGCTCCACTTTTCTCTCTGTTTGTTGTGGACTCCTTTTTTTGGCTCTATGCTAAGCTTTAGCCCTTGTATGCTATATCATTTGTATCTATGGGACATTCCTCCCATTCCAAGTCTTCAGTAGGGGAGCTACAACTCTCATCAATCCTCTTTCTGGGTGGATGGAAACCCCCTCGGAGAAGGGCCGTCCTTACCCTTTCTGGCTTCTGTGCAGGCATGCTCATCAAGTGACACGGCCCACATTTTTCCCGTGCCTATGACATGACTTGCAGCAACACGGAGCATTCATTGCAAACAGCGTAGGGTCCTGTCCTTCAAATCCATCCAAGTGGCTACCATGGGGAAAGACCGGAAGAATGGAACCTGAAGTTGTGAGACAGATATGCCCAGCATGACCTTTGTGTTACGTAGTGGCAAAGGATTACAGTTTAAAAGGTTCTAGCTGTTATAACCAGGTCAAATTTTGGCAACTTTGGTCACAATAGGCTAGATGAGTTAAACTAGCTTTGGAAAGTAGAAGTTAATAACAACTGAAATGTATACACTGTTCCAAAAGATTTGTGACACAGAACAGTTATAAAGGAAAAAATAAATAAAATAGTTGCACTACAAATTATCTCTGGAAAAAAGTTAGAAAAAATACTCTAAAATATTCTTTTCAAAATTCTAAGACCATTATGGCACATATAGTCTTTTGTCTTATTCAGTTAACAAGCTAATGCTTGCTTGCTTAATTAACTGGCTTCAGTTAAAGCCACTGAGGAGGGTAATTCTGTGTTGACTCTTGCTTCCCAAATAATTGTAAAAAAACCCACCTCAGGTTTTACTTTCTTCTTTCTCTAAGTAATGAATGAAAAAAAGAATTATAATTGGCAGCAACATTACAGTCCCATGATGTGAGTTTATATAAAACCTCAGTGCTCAAGATAATGACTACACAAGGATTTCATCTTTTACTGTGGCTGCATATGTTTTTAATACCATGTATTAAATCATCCATATTAAATCATCAATTCCTGGTATTAAATCATCAATACTCTTTTCCCTCAAAAGTTGAAAATAAAGTACTCAATCCGCCACTTACATAAAAGTTATATTTCTTTCATTCAATGATTTATTCATCCTTCCAACCTTCCTAAAATTGCTCTCATATTTCCTAAATATAAAAGAATACTTTTTATAGTGAACATACTCCTGTCCCATCTCCAGAGGCTGGTTGAGTACTTGGGTGGAATTGCAGAGATTTCTCCTTAGTTCCCCACTCTGCAAGGAGGCAGAAACATCGTACTCTGCCCACCCATCTCCACCGCTCCCTCAGAGGAAGAAATGCAGATCTTCTCCTTAAACCATTGTCTTCCACCCGCCCCCCCCCTTTCATGAAAATATTTTTGAAAATGTGTTGATTTTGAACAGGGACCAGATGCTGACATCTTTCTTTCATAGTAACACCTTACTCCATGATTATCTGCTGACTTCGGTAGTATCCCTTGCGGAATAAGGTGCTGCTTAGTTAAAACAACCATATCACATGTTAATCAAAGTTACTGTCCTGACAGACCTTTGGAAATCTTGGGAGTAGCAGACACTGATTTTTACATCATTGTGAAAATAGTGGTAGAGCGAAGGATCTGTTTCTTCTTTTGAATCAAGCAGGGCATTTCATTACCCATTTCCTTCCTGGCATTCTTCGGCTATGTCCCAGCTGGCAGATCATAAGAGAATTTCCAAGGGCACATACTGGCCCAATCCTGACTCAGTATCAAGGCCAGACCCTGGGTGAGCATCAGGCCCTGTGCTGTCTCATGCCAGAAGCTTCAGTCCCAAGGAGACACAGAATATACATATTAGCTGGTGCTGCATGGCTTTCACAAACTCGCTAGGCACTTGAATGAATGTACTGGCCTATTTTAGGATACATGATAAGAATCCTTACAGGTAGCAGACAAGACCTGTAAAATTACCTAATTACAAGAACTCTTTTTGCATTCAAATTTTGATAAGGGTATTTATCAGGATTCAGCTCTAATGTTAGGTACATTCACTACTTGATTGCCTTGGATACAGGAGGGTTCTTCATTTGGATAAATGGTCTTTCATGTATGGAGACTGTATACAGTACATAATTTACTGTGGCAGAAGTAATTTTATCAACTTTTGGTTTAGAAGCCTACAGACCACTGAATAGCTTCTCAAGTCTCTTAGCAGTAAACAGCCAATATGACTTTAAAGCAACAGGATCAACTTGCTTTCTCGTAACTTCCTAGGTATTCTTACTGGGATTTACAGTTTAATTTTTAAAAGCATTGATAATCTGATATTATTAGCTAGACATATAATAAACTGTGTGATAAAGACTAGTGTCTATTTTATCATAAATCAGAGTATAGATATTCAATATTTAATAAAAGTTGAACACCTTCAACAAAACATTGTAGGTTTGTAAATGCTGGTAAAAAAATGAGGCAACACTGACTTCAGTGTGTCCAGGATTTTATTCCACATATGCCTCATGTCTGTTTTATTGTATTGCTCAAGTAAGCGTGGATTAAGTATTTTTTGTGGATAAACCAGACTATAATCTAGGCCTGAGGCATTATGTTATTGACTTTCAACAAAATGAGACTTCTCCAGAAAGCTTTAGCTACTGCTGAGTGAAGGAGGAATACAGAAATATCGGTGTTTATTTTTAAAGAGGACATTTTAGGGTAAATTATTTATCTCACTAGCTTGTATTTCATAGGGTTTTTTTTATTACAAGCTGTTTTTAACAACATGTGTTTGTTTGAACAACAATTTCAAAAGTTTTCATTAAAATACTTCTGACAAATACTGTTTTATCCAGAATGAGATTATAGAGAAGAGAATGACAATTAAACAGAATCACTTAACAGCTAATAGGCTTTTTTGACACTAATTATCAAAATGGAGTTCTGTTAATAAGAAAGGCTTTTAAGCACTGGGAAGCAAACTTTACTGTGATTTTCATGAAGAAAACCACTTCATCATTTTAGAGATTATTCTTTCAGGGTCTCCATCCAAAAAGACTGTTTAATCATTATGGTTACAACTGAAGGTCTCAGTATCTGTAATATAAAATACTGAAACAAGGCTTTTGTCAGTTTAATGCAGCTATTTTTATGTTATTGCTTTCACTCATAAAGCGTCATGACTTAAGGCTTTATTGAAACTATTACTTAATGTTTGATGGAAAGCCCCAGTTTCGAGAGGAAAGGAATCTTCCCTCTCCCCCTCTTCTCCTCATATCTCCCCTCTCTCTTCCCTCCTCTTCTTGCCTTTGCACTTTTCCTTCCCTTTTTTAAGGCCTGCCTCCAGCATCAAGGTTATAGAGCAGCACTTCGTGACCAGAGTTCACTTCAAAAATCTCTGAACAACCCCAAACAGAAAACAAATGCAGGATCCACATACATGTCCACGTGCATTTATTTTTTATGAGTGTTAAGCAGGAGCCCTGGTTATGAATATTTAAGGTTGACCTCTTCTTGTGACCCATACTGCCTTCCTTCTCTTCACATGTCCATTCAAATGTAGACAGTTTTATTTTTAACTGCTCAAAACAGTGTCTCCCTCTCCTCTCTACTCTTGTGTCTTACTGCATCTTGTGCCGTCCCATGTCACATGCACAGATAACCAGGACCTTCCTTGCTCAGTGACTGCCCAAAGTCTGTGAATTAAAGCTCATCAAAAGCATCCCATCTTCTACTCTGTGCTGTACTTTTCACCCAAGGAGAAAATTGCAGAGCAGACGTGTAAAAGGTGAGAAGCACATTGCTTAGTCTTCTGCTGAGAGTTGCTCACATGTCATGGAGATTAGTGTGGTTAGGAGAAGATTTATAAAGGACAGAAGTTAGATTTCTAATTTTCGTGCTGAGGTCTCTGTACGGTTCCTCACACTGGGGTCCACAGCGTGCATGTCATTGATCACTGATGGGGCTGCACAGACCCTGAGGGAAGCAGAGCTCACCCAACGCTTGGATGTGAATCTGAGCTAGTTCCTCCAGAGATGTGCCACCTCTGACTGGGAAGGTCTCCGGCCCTTTCATCTCTTCCCAGAGCCAACAACTGGCAACAGCTTCTGTAATGCACACTATGGCACCAGCATAACTGAATACTTCGCTGTCTGCTGGCCACTGTGCACGTCTTCAGCTTGGAGATCTCAATGGAGATGAACAGAGAGCAACTGCGCAGTGAGAACTGTTTGCAGAGAAAGCTCACAGCCAGCGTCTTGGCTGACTGCCTGTGCTGGTGAGAGCCTCGGGTGGTTGCCCACACACCCCCAACTCAGGGACCACGCTTGTGTCGGGAACAGGGGTCAACTGTGGATGCCCAAGCAAAAGCACACATGAAACCGAGTCAGAACAGGCTTTACAAGTCAGTAAAAGAACGAGGAATTTTGAAAAAAAATAGTTGTCTAGCAGTGGAATTATTTTGTGGAGCTCAAATTTCTCCTTAAGGGCAAAAGGTTGCTGTCTATTGGCCTCCAGGCTTTAGGAGTCAGCCATTTCTCCTGCTAACCAGGAGCATTCGCTTGTTCAGAACTGCAGAATCGATGAGAATCAGGCATCTATGCCAACATATGAGTAAACTGCAGGGTCATTTTTCAAAGTCAAGCTTCAAAGTTAAAGTAAGGATATAGGGCATTTGAGTCAATAATAAAGAAATTCTTTTGTCTGTAAAGGTGGATGACAATGTCTCTTCTATTTGGGCTTTTCTGCTATAGAGTAAGCATTTTGATGTCTTTCAAGAACTTTACCCGGGGATCAGTTTTGTTTCTGGCACAGAAAGAGCTTGCTTTGTCCTTGTTAGGTGGAGACTATTTATGTGCATTTGTGTGGTTTGAGGAGTCCATTTCTTTATCACTTTATGGATCATTAAGATGTGATGATGAAATTGAAAATAGTCAGAGCTGATCTTTAAAAAAGGATTCCAGTAGACTCAGATTTCTTACTGACCCTCTGTGCTGACTCATTTTTAGACTACCTGCAGAAGCGAGAGTTTAGAGAAACAAAGCAATAAGCTAAGAACCATGACAGCTATATTTAATCTCAATGATGTAGCACACTCATCTTGAGAGAAAAATGAATCTGCCAAATTGCAAGTGCTTCATCTATGTTCAGAACCTGAAAACATTTTACAACCTGTTTTTAAACTGTGTTTCAAAATAATACTTCCGCTATCCCTAAAGAGGAAACAGGCTTGGCAAAAGTGTAAGGGAAACCTCTAGCACTGACATTATGAAATGACAGATTAAACTGTGTCAGCGAAGGCTGGGGACGTTACAGTCTTGGGCCAGTTTTAGAGGATCATACGTGAAACTATTTTGCATAATGTGACTTGAAACATTCAAACCAGAAGTGTTCCTTGCAGTTATGAGGCAGACTGAGGAGATTTGTAACCGGTAATTGTTTTCAGAAAGAGCTCTCTACAGAGCTCTAGTTTATTTTTTAGAAAGCAAATCATTATACTTAGCAACTTTGCCATGCAGAATTTTGCTGTTTGATATTAAAAGAAATATTAATAAATCCTATCATATTTACTACCTTGTTGGACTTAGTCTGTTACTTAAAATTTTGATGGCAGGATTCTTCACTGAGTAGGGCAACATGAGAAGTGCTATGAGAAATGGGCACAGCAACAAAATCCAAAAGGGAGAATTATTTTTTTTTTTAAATGCACAGTATATACTCCATTTGAAAACATACTATGTACTCAAGAGCAAGAACTAGCACTGGTTTTTGTTCATCGGTTAAAACATTTCTCAAAGTGGAAAGCAGAACTAATATACTCTTGTTTTGGTGATAAATCAAAAACATGCAAGACAAATAGATACCAATAAATTGCTGTATCGTTTATCCAAGGTATGTATTTGGCAAATACTTAAGAATGTCAAATATGCACACGGAAATCAAGGTATGTTTATGACTGGAATGTGAACAGAAAATAAATTTTGTCAATATATTCATTATTAGACCTGTTGTATTCTATAGTTACTTGTTCTATAATTTCCTGTAAACTGCAGTCAAGTGTAACGCACAATCTGCTGAAAATACTGCTGACCATTGGGTCTTGAAAGAATATGTCACCCAGCCTAATGAAGCATAAAATAACTTTTTCTTCTATTGTTGTGTAGAGAAAAACATTATCTAGAAATATTAGAAAAATAGAAACATGAAAATCCAAACCCCAAACAACAACTTTTTATTCTATTATTGTGTAGGGAAAAGCATTAAAAAGAAACACAAGAACCCAAACTCTAACAATCTTATGAGCACAGTTATTATAAAATATTGCAAAAACTGAAAGGAAGTTTTGGAGAAAGTCCAAAAAACTTTTGACAATATATAAGGTACAACAGAGCAGTGAGTGTGTCCTTCTATTAAGCCTATATATACATACAGTTCTAAATGCATAAATACATTATTCTTATGTATTTTATGGAGAATCATGGCATGGCTGTTTTCCTTTAGTAAATCCCAATCTCCTTCAGCTTTTTCCAATGAGCACAGAAAATTGTAAGGACATTATAGACGCAGATCATTAAATAGAGTTTAGATTGCAACCAAATTATTGAATAAAGGAGGAACCCCTGTGACATTTTCCCAGAGAAACTGCAGCATGTCTGTGAACACTTGTTAATTTAACAGCTACATTCCCTAATTCACAGTTATGCAACACACCATTAGTTTCCTTTTATCAATTACATCAAAGACCATATAAGTAGTTTTATCTAGTGAAGAACAGAATTTTTTAGTGCACACAGTGTAAGATGGTCTTGTGCAAAACAGCAGCCCCACAGCTTCGGTGAACTTGGCAAATGGGCTTAGGCAGCATTCAGTTAAAATTTCAGACAGTTTGCCGCCTTCTGTCAGTTCATCTCATCTTCTTTGTCCTAATGAACCCTGTTGCATTGTGCGGTATTGACAACATTCTACAGAAATTAAAGTGTCAACTGCGAGTCCATAAATGCAGGAAGAAATGTTTTCTCCAATTCTTCTGTTCCTATAAATGTGTGCCTTGTGGACATAATTAAGGGAATAAAACATGTCTTAGTAAATATTCTGTAGTGTTCGTAAGCATTGTGATAAAATACATTTGTCATCAAGAGGCGAGAACTGACAGTCTCATTTGAAGGCACATTATTATCTCTATAAACATGAATGTGCTTGTTTCTAGCTACATTTGAAACACTTAGTCTCCAAATAATTTGACTTTCCATTTTTCCTGCTATGAAATCAGCAGGGACAACCTTCACCTACTATGAAGTGAAATTCATGTTAATTTTATTATGGTTTGAAAACTATAATTTATCACCAGCTTTCTGGTACTATAGTTTGAAAAGATTAAGACATCTATACATATGTTTTTTTGCTTATTCTTTTCATGTCTAATCACTTTTCGCTCTACCTGCTGAGTTACATGTGAAAAACCGAATATCTTTTTCAAATGAAAGAAGTGTGCTTACAGTAATCTGTAGATAAGTGCAATGCAGCAGTAGCCCATGCTTCTTAGAAATAGGGCAACCAATGGTTTTCATGGCTCTGGAACGAGGCAAAAGGTGCTTAAAGGTCAATGAATCTCTAAAGCTCTGAAAAATAAAGAAAATATGTAAAGTCATGCCCTGAATTATGAAGGCTGCTTCCAGAGACAGACAGGGAGAAGAATGCTTAAAAGGAAAATATAACATGGGGTGCTTGGCGGTCATCTGAACACAGTTCAGAAATGTACTAGGTCTTCTATGTGTACTGGCCCTGTGCTAATTTTAAGAGAATTATTCATAACGTAAAGAGAAGACTGTGAAGTACAAATCAGAGGCCTCTAGGTGGACAGGTCTTCCATGAGACTGGAATGGCAAGTGATCAGGAGGATCCAATTGAAAATGAAAGATACTGTCAATAAAATGCAATAAAGACAATTGTGCTTGCAGACTGAATGCATTAGTAAGCATAGTTTCTTAAATGTTTAGTAGGTAGAGTCAATTTTTTTTTGTTACTTTTGATGACTGTCAGAAAAAATCTATTTGTTGGGCTGAAGTTTTTCAAAGGAACAAACCTGAAAAAATGAAAAATAACACCGCCCCCAAATGCCTAGTGGTCTGGTGGCTATGGCACTCAGTGTGGTTGTAGGAATCATGGATTCAATTTACCACTTTACTGGGTAACTTTCTTATAACGGAGAATACCTCTAACACCTGAGGCTGAGAAAAATACATCTCCAGTATCGTGGTGAGCAGGGCAGTGCTCTGCTCACTTTCACAAAGGGAAGACAGAAATCAAGGATAGCTGTTGTCTCAACCTACTTTCAACCAACCAGAAGTTGAGAATGAAGTATAAAATCCTTATTTAGACAGATACTTTACTAAGCGGAGAAAAATGTTTCCTGATAACTTTCTTGGGTCAATCATCTCCTGGATGTACCTGTTTGTGTCTGTTGGCTATAGGAGAGGTCTGGACATATCCTTTGCAGCGGGTTGTATGTTTTGACAAAGGAAACAGTGCTGAAGCTCAGATCTCTTTTTCATGCCACGATAGAGAAACAGATTAACAATCCTGTCAAACCTTAATGTCCAGTCAACCTAGATAATTTCTACTCTGAATGCAGTAAAGCTTTGCTTATTCTCAGGGAAAGCAGAGATGAAGGTGCCTGCCACTCTCGCCGTTTTCTGCAAAAAGCATTTATTGATTTCATTCGAATGTGGAATGAAAACACTTTTTACCCCCACAATACTTCTTTTTTTGCTTACACCACTAAGTAGTCATGAAACTTGAAATGCAGCATAAAGGGAATGACATGGCACAACATCTAACGACTGGGCGGTTTACACACTACATAGTGCTGGAGACGGAAAGCCATCAGCCGCCATTATAGAGTTTGCCCCAAAATGTCTTTTCACTTATAATGTGATTCACTTAATTATTGTGAATTTCTCAAACACAAATCTTTTCCTAAGATTATTTTTAATAGTCTGATCGAATTTATGGGATTTCTACTTTATATATCTGCCGTACATGATACAATTCAGTATTCAGTCACAGTAGCATGCTCAAATGAGTGCAAAGTTTAAGTGAAGTTCTATAACTCTCCATTCAAAAGTTTCTCATCATTTAGTATCTTCCTCAGAAATAAATATACTGTGGTCTAGAGCTGGCTGAATAATGAAAAAAGTTATTAATGGGTAATTATTCTATGAGAAATGGCCAAATTTACAATAGGTTTTATTCACAATAGATTATTTGACCATTGATTATTTCACTGGGGACTGCTGTGAATAAAATTTCCTAAGCAGTCAGGCTGTCTCCTATATAAAATGCACATCTCAATGCTATTAAATGAAATTAAGCATTTCTGCAATATTATTCATGGTTCACTGTAGCCAAAGAAATACCTTATGCTCTGCAGCAGTTTTTATGGTGATATAAAATACTTCGAATACCTTTAAAACTTTCAGAGTGTTGTCTTGGGATTTGTCTGCAGTTCAATACATTCATTTCTGCATCACCATTTCTTTATCATTTCAGTATTTGTATTTTACAATGTCTGCATGATAACAGTCAATACACTGCCTTCATGAATAAATCATTTATTTGCAGACTCTTCTCTGATTAAATACCTATGAGATCTGAAGGTTTTATTGTACTTCAGTTGTGTACAGTATATTTTATTATTATTTACTTATATCTTCTAACATCTTACAGTAGGAAGAATACTGTGGTGGTGGGGTAACAGAGATTTCAGCTGATAAAATATACAGGTAGCTTTTCAGGAGTGGGTAAGTGACCTGAAAGGTGACGGGGCTTGTCTGAGCTGCAAAAAGCCACACTGTGCCCCCCGTGAGCTTGTGAATAAATTTGAGGGAGGGTGTGATAACAGCTGTAAATGGAACTAGAAACTGCATAGGTTTGGGTTGGTTTTTTTGTTATTGTTGTTTTTGTTGTTGTTGTTTTTTGTTGTTGTTTTTTTTTAATTAATTTGATTCATTCTACCAATGTGGAATGGTTCTTGAAGTGCATTCAGTGATACTAAACACACAAAAAGCTGTCTGGTGGTCTTACCAAATACAGGTACTCTAGCTGAAGTTTTCTTTGTGTGATATGATTAAAATACGTGTATTTAAGAAGAGTGACATCAAAAGTTCAAAGCCAATATAGTCAGTGTTACAAAAACATTTTTCCTTTATGATCAAAGAGGAAAGATTACAGCCTAAATTTATTATTACAATTTTAAATCTAGTGGAAGTCATTACATAATGTTTCCCAAACTGCAGGAAAATAAACCAGATTTTACTATGATACTATGACTGCACAGATTTTTACCTGATATCTGTAGGGAAAAAGACATTAGAAAAAATTAATTTCAAAACCTGCGTATATCAACCAAGAAGAAAGTCAGTGTTACTCTAAGTTGGAAGGAGTTTATGTCAAATAAAAAGAATGTGCCACCCCCCACCCCCAAGCCTCTGTTCCTTCTTTTTAGTTGTCTTGTATTTCCAGTTTCATAAACATAATCTTTGTCTAAATTAGAACATTGGCTTAACTGGCTGCTCATGGCTTGCGTGGGCATACGCTTCCCTGGGTAAAAAACTCTCTGTCTGTCTGGGCCCAAAGAGTTGTGGTGAATGGAGTTAAATCCAGTTGGAGGCCGGCCACAAGTGGTGTTCCCCAGGACTCAGT
>VYZM01020310.1:414-63438 GCA_013398915.1 Dromas ardeola | reverse complement strand
GGACATGGTTTAGTGGTGGGTTTGGCAGTGCTAGGTTAATGGTTGGACTCAATGATCTTAAAGGTCCCTTCAAACCTAGATGATTCTATAATTCTATGTTTTCTCTAATTGACCATATTTTGATTTTTAGTCTTGGACTTTGCCACAGAACAGTTTTTAGTTAGTCCTTCCTGGTGCCCTATTTCAGTTAGAAGTTACTACATTTCCAATTTCCTTAAAAAAAATAATTCCTTATTTCTTTTCTGTCTCTGAAAAGGCCAAGGTAGTAAAATTTCCCAGATGGCTGGTGCTTCCTTATTTGCCCTTTAACTTCCATAATCAGCATCATTTCCTGTGGCATCAGAACTTTGAAAGTATAAAATAAAATTGTATATATACACCTTTCCTTCTCTGTGACCAAAGAAATATTGGGACTGGTGCTGTTTAAAATCCTTGTAGGTGACATGGACAGTGGTATTGAGTGCACCCTCAGCAAGTTTGCTGATAACGCCATCTTTAAGGCCCCTTCCAGCCCAAACTGTTCTGTGATTCTATGATTGTATTTACAATGACTGTGAGATAGACGATTTCTACATGTAACTCCTTAAAATAGGTGCTTGGAAATATATATTTTTTTTTTTTCCTGAAATGTCTTTGCTGGCTCATTGCACTTATCAGGACTGCGATTCAGCAGAAGCTCTTTGGAGCACTATGGCAAAGCCTTCAGACCTTATAGCCCAATAATTAGTACGCTTCCTGTGGGCTGTGGGAAAAATGGGCCAAGAGCCTCCAGCTGGTGCCTTACAAATTCTCTCTCTGTCCCCTGCATCCAGGGCAACCTGAGCTTGAACCCCGTCTCCTAAAATCCTAGAGCTCAGGATCTGGAGCACTCTCCTGAGTGTTGAGAACCTTGGTCTGTGTCCTCAAGGAGAAGGGGAGGTCTCCTTCTGTGAAAAATTAAATGAAAAATTAACCCCACTACGTCTAGAGAATAAAGTTGCTTTGCTTTTTTGAGTCCTGCCTAGGACCCACTTGCCCCTGAAATCTCTCTTTCTTTCTGCATCTTCATTGTTTTTGTCAAACTAATCTTTTTAAAAGCCTGAAATTGAACTGCAGAGATCCTGTCATGACTACTAACATAACAGTTCAGAATTATTTCAACTAGTCAAAAGTATTCTCCTTCCTCCAAGTGTTGCTTCATATTTACGATAATTTTGAAATGTTTTCCTGGATCTGCTGGAAAGTAAAAAAAGAAATCATCTCAATATTTTCCCAGATTTACCAATGCTTAGATGGTCTTATTTTATAGCTAAGCAAAAATAAGCAGGTTGAAATTCAGCACGTTATTCATCTCGACTTGTGAAGGAAAACTTAGTGCTGAATGCCGCAGTGGTTTTATGGATATCCACTAATGAGAAAAATAAATGTTAAAATGTAGCTTAATCCAATTCAGTTTTTGGATGTTCTCAAAGAAGGCTATAAGTCAAATTTCAGGGAAGAAGAAAAACCTTGTTATCGTAGGAAATTAAAGGCCATTGATATATGGGCTGTTATTTTCTTGGTTTAGACATTTATGTATGTTTAGTTCATTTGACTATACTACCTCAGTGCTGGTTAAAAATACTCGAAGATAAATTAGAGAAGAAGTTAGCCAGAGTTTTATAGGAAACTAAATGATGATTGCTGCTATTTGCCAAAACTAACTAGGGAGGCAAGGGTATAAGAAAAGGGAACTAAACGAAACGCATCTTGAATTGGATTCTTATTGACCCCATAAAGTGTCTTGTCATAATTAAGGTAACGAGTGGGCAGCAAAGGACAGTTGGGTGTCACTCTTTCACCAGTGGTCAGCATAGTTCAATTTATCGTGAAGGCTAACTTATTTCTCCTATATCTCATTCTGAATGTGATCTATAATCACTCTAGGGAAAATACAGATATAAAAGATTCAGAAGAATTTGAGAGGGGAGCTGGTGGATGGTTTTCATAGTGGGCTCTGGTATGTTAAACTTTATTTATGAGACCATTCAGTGAAAGTAAGAAGTAACACTGTGAGCGGTGTCATGCACAGAAAGTCACTACAGTTCTCTGCTGTAAAGCTGGTTCTTGCCTTACCTGTATAATTCATGAACAAAAAGAGAGACTCAAAAACCTCAGAGGACCCCTTCAGGTCCTGGAAATAAGGTTGTAGGGTTATGTCACTTTTAAAGTAAGCAGCCAGTAAGATGTAACAGCTAATCTACAGAAAAACACATACACTTATATTTGATATTTTAAGCCATTCACAGAAGAACTGTGTCAAACAGCATATTAAAAAGCCCAAATGAACCAGCAGCCTATTTATGGTTGTTTTACTGAAGACTGTAAATTGTAGCTTGGCTTAATTTGCTCTCTCCTGGAGCATCAGTGAATTAAGACTCTTAAGACTTTTACTGTGTCATATAATGCCTCTGGATGCAGCTGGACACCTCTGCTGCCATGCTAATCATGCTTTCAAATAAACTGCTGTTTAACCTGTGCTCTGAGAAGCTAAGGGGGGAAGTCTCAGAAAAATATCTTTTTCTCTGATTCATGACAAACTGGAGGGAGAGTGATCAAAGGATGGCAGAGGTATGAAGGGTTTAAACAATGGCCATGATTTGCAAGGGAGTAAATAAGCATAAGGAACCAGTCTCCCCTGCACCAGATTGCATTTTTGAAAGCAGTGTTTTGGCCTACAGTATCTGACATTTCACTAACTCACTTTCCTGCGTGTGCTGGCAGGAGAGAGAGAGAGAGACATGTTGGCTTTGCTGTATGTTTCTCAGTTTCCCACAGAGTGGGAAATGTAGGTAAACTGAAGAATGTATGTTGTAACCTGGCTTAATTTGCTCCCTTCCGAGGGCATTTCCAAGAGAAATTATGATTCTATGCATCAAACTACTTGTAGATGAGTCAAACTACTTGTAGACTTGCTGCAGTAGCACTGCACTTCCTCTTGCCTGGAAGCTATCTGCAGAGTTGTCTCTTTATGAATATCTAGTAAAGCACTTGAATGAAAATGGTAACACGCTCAGGGTTCACATACAAAACACGTTTTAAAATTAAACTCTTGAATCTTTTATGTGGAAATGTGTGCGGTCCTGATAAATCATGGGACAGGTCTCTGGGAATAAATTCTTCTGAATTATTAGGCATGCACACACTATGTTGAAAGTGTCATTATAATGCATATAATTTCAACAAAATTATAGATAATCAAGTGAAGTGCTGGGGTTTTTTGGTTCTCTTTCTTCAGTAATTGGAATAATTGCCAGAGGTTTCAGCTGCCAGCATTGTGTCTGGGGTGTTTCATATTATTCATGTCAGGGTCCATGGGGTGAAAGTGAAATTTCTTTACAAAACTGGTGACAACACTTGCTGAGATAAAAGAAAGAGGTAGCAGTATTGGCACTGAAGGGATCAGATTGGCTGTCAAAATAGTACTACAGAGAAAGAAAGGCAGACACTTAAATAAAATTGACTTCTGTTGAAGGTCAGACTGAAAAAAAGGAAGATAGTTGTATGATTTTGATGTTCTAAAGACAAAATGTGCATGTTAAATCATAGCGTTTGAAGGCTGATTTTTTAAGTAGTTGCCTCAGTCTGCGATATTCATGGAAGGGTTGGAAGAGACCATAAAGATCATCTAGTTCCACCCCCACTGCCATGGGCAAGGACACCTCCCACTAGACCAGGCTGCTCAAAGCCCCATCCAGCCTGGCCTTGGACACTTCCAGGGATGGGGCATCCACAGGTTCCCTGGGCAGCCTGTTCCAGTATCTCACCACCCTCACAATAAATAATTTCTTCCTAATATCTAATCTAAATCTACCCCCTTTCAGTTTAAAACCTTTATGCCTCATACTATCACTACACTCCCTGGTAAAGAGTCACTCCACGTCTTTCTTGTAGGTCCCCTTTAGGTACTGGAGCCTTCTCATCTCCAGGCTGAACAGCCCCAGCTCTCTCAGCCTGTCCTCACAGGAGAGGTGCTCCAGTCCTCTGATCATCTTCGTGGCCCTCTTCTGGACTCACTCCAACAGGTCCATGCCCTTCGTATGTTGGTGGCCCAGTACTGAACGCAGTGCTCCAGATAGCGTCTCACTAGAGTGAAGTAGAGGGGCAGAATCACCTCCCTCGACCTGCTGGCCGCGATTCTTTTGATGTAGCCCAGGATGCGGTTGGCTTTCTGGCCTACAAGCTCACATTGGCGGCTCATGTTGAGCTTCTCATCAACCAATGCCGCAAATTCTTCTCCTCAGGGCTGCTCTCAATCTGTTCTGTGCCCAGCCTGTATTTGTGCTTGGGATTGCCCCAACCCCGGTGCAGGACCTTGCACTTGGAATGTACGTGAACGTCATTAGAAAATGTCTTACTAAGTTTCTTATTAATTGCAAGATGAGAGATTACACGTGAAAACTGTTAGTCTTGAAGGATTAGTAAGCAGGGCCTTAGTTTTGCAAACCTTTTGCATACATATGCAAGCATATGTGTACATATTCAGCCTGACTACCTCAGAGGTGGGCCTAGGAGAAGCATATATTGGGGTTCTGGGCCGTTGGTCCAGGGGAATTTCATGCAGCACACATATAATTTTAGAGTATTAAGCAGAATAATGTATAATTAGGAATCTTTCTTTGACTAATCTATGTTCCTAATTATTTTAAATTAATTAAGCTAGTGTAATGTTTTCTGTCAAAGCTGGTGTTATGATTTCTAGCTTCATATTATGCTGAAGAAAATGGGATTACTTTATGGTAATAGACATATAGACATTTTCAGAGCATGCGTTATTATAAATTTCCCTAAAAGGTAGTGGCAGCTTTCAGAGAGCCTCAAATAAATCCCAAAATAAGACAATCCAGACAGGTAACGTGATAATCATTATATTTGTTATCTCTCTTGTAACAATCCTTCTCTTCAAGCAGTGCTAGAGATTCAACACTGGAAAAATATAAAATTATATAAAAGTATCGGTTTTCAGAATTATGGAGCCAGTGACATTTAGTATAAACTCAGAACATAAAAATCTGAGAAAAATAGGTGCATTCATTTCTTGTCTAAGGTAACTGCAACTACTTTCCTCTCAGCTTTACTGGCCTAATGATCCATAAATTTTGCTGCTTCTCCTGGTACAGTAAAAATATGAGTATTGCCTTAAAAACTAATTGGAAGCCTTGCTGGGTAAAGCCTGATATAATCCTATTTTAAATCTCTCAGCCACATTTAAGATTGTGGAGGATTTAGACAAAGAAGAATTATAATAGTTTTTTGCTAAAAGTACACTATTCAATACCTGTATTGCTCTGTCTCTTTTTAGTTAAATGTTCAGGTCAGTGGCACTTGAGAAGAGTGCTTTATGAATCAGGACCTTGGTTTATTGATAAAACAGACTATTTTACATCAGGATATGCAGAAATCCAAGCTGTAGGTCATTTAATTACATACAATTTAAATATTATGGGCTGTAACTTCAGCTGATGTAAATCAACATACATCTTGATTCCAGTGATTCCAGGTCAATTTACATCTGTTGGGGATGGCTTGGTTCCATTCCCCACTATGTAGACATATGTGTATATGTCTATATACATATGTTAAAGAACAAAGGTAAGCTTTACTGATTTACTGTTTGAATCACGCCTGAAGGTCCATAAAATTCAAGAGTCTCTATCAACCTCTTGTACTGTACAAGAGGGAAAATGGCAGCATGATTTATTGTTAATGTTTTCAGTGTCACATGTACGTATAACATTTCAAATAGAAAGAACTCATCTCAGTGAATGGGCATCTGGTCCTAAACTTTATTTTGTTTCAGAAAAGACTGATAATGCTTAAGGTAGTTAGTCTCTATAGGAGAAACTAATGAAAGACTTCAGTATCTTCTCTTATTAACTTCAATAACTTATGTGATTGTAATAATTATTAACTTCAAAAACTTACATTATTGGGAAGCTCTGAAGGATCTCTCCAAAAGATGAGAGTTACAGCAGAGAATAGGAATATGTTTCAAAGCACAAACCAGCCATTGGCAGGTGAGACTCCAGATGGACTGTCTCCGTCAGGATTTTATTCCAGAGCAGCCTACCCTGAAGCATCTTGTGGCTGTCTTGAAACACTGAAGGATCACTTGAGGGTGCCGCTGTTCCTAAAAATACATGTCTGCCTTTGAGGAAGAAGTGTGTCAGTTTATTACAAGATTTATTTCTGTTAGACCAGAGAAACTATTTCATGGCAGCAAATACATACAGTTTAGTTTCTCCACTGGAACACATTTAAAATGAGAAACATGCACAGTGAGGTATGATTCACCCCAAAACAGAGAGAAAATCTCTTCTGCTGTGCTAGATTTCAGAGATCCCCAGCACACGCTCCCACAGTAGGACCCCAGCTCATTAGCGTTTCCTCTCTCTGCAGGCACAGCTGGGTAGCATTTCAGCTCCAAAAAGTAGGCTCTACACATTCGATGCTCTCTTTCTTTGCAAGGCAAGACTTACACTGGAGAATTTCAACTGCATTTCTTCCTACACATCTCCTTCTTCTGTGTTCTTCACAGCTGGAAGACAATTCTGCCTCACAAATAATTAAAGAGAAGGAGAAACTATTGTAGACCATAGATTTTAAGTACATAGGTAACTGTGAAGTCAGCTAGTCTAACTTCCCATCTGCGCAAGCCAGGCAATTTTATCCATATTGCATTTGGTGTTCCTGGGAGCTGGAGTTCAGACTGAAAAATGAAACAAGGGAATCCAAAGTCAAATATTTCTCCTACTTCATGCTTTCCTTCAGTTCATTAAAACAAGGAAAGCGATCCTTGCCAGGAAACGAGAAGTCTTTGTCGTATCAAGGATGACAGATGAGAGACACAGATAGGATCTTCAAGAAACTCTGCTGAGGCAAGAGCCACCTTGAGGGTGGGAAGGCAACACAGAAGCAGCAAGAGGACACTCACCCAGCAGGTTGGAAGCCTGTGACTACTGGTAGTGGCAGGAAGGCTCCATTTCAACCTGCAGCTATTTAACCTAAAATATAGCTCCAATGCCCTGGCAACAGAGAGGAACAGGTCCTGTTGGGGAAAGATCTTGATATCTCAGGAAAGATATCTCAGCTTTTACAATTAGGATCAGTGCCACAAAGAGATGAGTGCAAGTGGAATAGGGATGGCATGAACAAGTAGAAGACAGGCATGGATGAAATGGGCTGTTCAGCATGGGCAGGAGGGCAATAAAAGGAGGGATAATTGCACCTTCTGTTAAGGGGACTGTTGAATGTTGAAAAACTCCAGTAAGAAACCAGACATCAAGGTGAGATGGGACTGATTTTGGTATGTTGTTGTGGAGGTCTGTAACTGATCACCTGGGGTGGAGGAGGTAGTGGACAAGGCTTAAATAGCTATTTCTTGCCCTCATGGGGGGCTATCATACATCTGGACAGAGGGCACTATGGCATTGAGCAAACCAGGAAGCTGAAATACTGAACATGTTTTTTTGTCTCAGTCCTTACAGGCAAAGCCCTCTCCTGGGACTTCTGCTTCTATCAATACAGTTGGGAAGGAGGGAAGTAGATGACAGCTGGGGAGCAAAAGCTTTAGCTTTCAGAGTAGATGAATGTCTTCAGATCCATGGGATACATGTGAGGGTACTGAAGCAGTTGGCTGAAGTGATGGTGAGACTCATCTATCATCTAAGAAAATTCATGTTTATCAGAGGAGGTTCTTGCTGACTGGAAAAAAAGCCAACACTACATTCTTCTTTGAGACAGGCAAGAAGGAGGAGGTGGAGAATTACAGCACTCTCACTGTAAACCTGATGAAGTCCTGGCTGGATGAATCAGAAATTTTCATCCCAGATAGCAGTCCAGTGTTCTCTGTTGAAAAGGGATGTTGAGAAACTGTAGAGGAACAACGGGAGGACTACCACTGGCTAGAGACATAGAGCATGTAGTCCACAAGGAGAGGATGAAGCATCTGGTTTTATTTAGTCTGTCAAAGAGGAGCTAAGGACCTGTAGGACAGCAGCCTAGAACTACTTGAATGGGAATTAGAAAGGTAACAGAAACAGTAGTGACAAGTAATATAAAAGGGGCAGTGATCAGAAATTGCTACGTTTGGGGCTTAGATTGGACATTAGAAAAAACCTTTTCACCAGAATAGTGCAGCACTGAAACAGGTTCACCAGAGAGGCTACTAAACCTCCATTCCTGGTTGTTTTCAGGACTCAGGTACAGCCACAGTTGACCTGATGTAGTCGTGGGAATAGTCTTGCTCTGAGAAGGCTGATGGACTAGATGACTACCAGAGGTCCTTCCAGCCAACATTTCTAAGGTTCTGTGTCCACCACAATAGAAGGAAAAAAATTGGGAGTGTAGTTATGCATGTGCTGGCAGAACAGATACACTGATGTCATCTAAAACTTACTAGCATGTAGGTTTTGTGCCTGATTTAATATATGGATCCCGATGTATTTCTTAATTAGAGATGTAGTATTCCCACTGAGGATGCCCACTTCCAATATCACTTACAACTATCTCACTGTGAATGCTTTGGAGTTTGTTGGATAAAACAAACAATGTGGTGTTCTGCAATATAACGGAAAATACCAGGTCCTAAGTAATGTTCATTTACATAGCCAGCTCCACTCGAAAGCATTAGCTAATATTAATTATAGAATAAGTTATCCAGCTATGATAATTCTGCTTGGTTCATGCAGTTTTATACACCTGGAAGACTGGAATTAAATTTATCTTCAGACTGAAAAAACTTCTTACCTCTTAAGTGTTCCTGTGTAACACAACGACTTTACTTCCCCAAAGATCTTATTTGGTTCTGTAACAATAGCTTTTTATTTTTTGCAGAGCTGAGTTACGGATTTATCTGTAGCCTATAAGAATAAATTCAGTCAGCCTGTCAGATAATGGTGTTGACCACACAGAGAAACATATAAATAACCCAAATATTGCCTCTATAAAAGGAGACCCTGCTGTATAATTAGGTCAGTAACAGCAGCACGTCGATTATACTTATTAGAAAAAAAGGAACAATAGGCTTTCTTAATCATTTGTTGTAAAGTTCCTGGATTCACATGTACAGTTAAAGGATTAGATTTCAGGGAAACGGAAGCATTTCTCTAACACAAAGAACCTTTGTGATTTTGGTATGTATCCCTACCTTTAAATTAAATTCTAGGCAAGTGATCACGAATCAAATGACCATTTTTACAAGACCAAGCCTTATGATTGAATTGAATTTCTATTTTTCTCTTATTTCTTTTCTACCATATTTAAGTTAGAAAAAAATAGATATAAAGTTGTCCAGTGTCAAATGATATCATGGTAGCAAAAGAACTTTGGAATAGGGTCAACATTGTCCTTCAAATGTACCTTTCTGGGAACGGGCATGTTGTCATGTAGCAGTAAAACAACTACTACCTGTGCTGTATTCTCTGCTTTCTCAGATGGGCAATAAGAAATGGAATTTAGCTTCTACAAATATGTGTGTAGATAGTAATTTGCTATTGGTGGAGGACAAACACATATGGTCAACCTTGCCAAGGTTAGGACAATTCCTTCCCCTCACTGTCTCTGGGACTCATAGTCTATCCCCAAATGATCACAAGTCAAAGAAAAACAACCCCTTTGTTTCATATGGATTTAAACATTTTTCATTTTTTCTTTTTTCAAAGTATATCCTCAGTGTGATGTGTCACCCCACTCGAATCCCTCAATGACAAAGTAAAACATCAGTGTTATAGCACAGGTTTCTCTTCAATCACTGTCTCTTCCTTCCTGTGAGATCTGTAGGGTTAATGAGAAGCAATAGGAGAACCAATATATCTAAGGGTCTGGCTCAAAGACAAGACTAAAAATAAGTTAAACAAAAATCTCTCTACGTAGCATCTGAAGCAATGCCATAGATAAAAATACATTGCTAGAGAAAATGTCTCCCTAGTTGTTTAAAATATGTGGCAGTCCAACCAGCATGCCAAGCAAGATTTGGAAGTATTTTTCTGCACTGCACTGGACGGCATAGTGCGCATCCAGCACTGACTGGAAGTGATTTCCTAACTGGCACGAGATCTGCATACACATTTTTCAGAGTGAAGACCACATTGTAGAACGCAGTAGAGTGCAAACCACCCAAGGCAGCACCAACTATTGTATTTCAACAGCTGTGTCAATTCCTCAACATCTCTGACAACCCAGTGCTTGGCCCTTTTTTCACAGGAAAGATGAACTCTCTAGAATACCCTGGGTGTATATTGAGCCCCCCAAAAAAGATGAAAATCAATCAGACTTCACTTCCAAAATTTATAAAAGACCGGTAATTTACTCTTATCCACCCTCACCATCCCCACCCCATTATCCTCTTATTTTTCATCTTGTTCAAGTCATAAATTGCAGTAAGGCTAAATAATTTTCATTCTGTGCTGTATCCCTCGCACAGAGAAATTTGGGGTTGATAGGTCTTAAGGGAAGGTTGGTTTTATGACGTAAAGTTAACCTACCTTAGAGAAAATCAAGTACTATGACCAAATAATTCAAAATAAGTAAATTAGTATCTGTACTTCAATGTAAGCTATAAATACCAGATGACAATGCTTTCCTGTTGATCCAAAGATTTTAATAAGAAGGCTTCATTGTTTTTCAAAAAAGCAAAATGCAGTACAAGTAAAAAATAGATTTAGATGAAAGCGAGTGTCTTCTGAAGGTCAAGAGTTGCGATATTAATAATTAGGTAGTAATTGTTCAACAAGACCGTTAATTTAAAAATATGACTAAATACCTATTTTTTTTAATAATCATATTTTAATTTTTGTCTTCCTCATAAATTTTTTCAGAATCTTAATTAGTATGGGAGACTATTAACTACGTTGAAATGATCTGATTACATTATACTTTGATATGGTGGGGTTTTGCTACAGAAAGATACCCTCTCTATTCTGTTCAGAATTTAAAATGCTTCACTAAATGCAGCTTCTTAAAGCAACATGAAAACACTCCTAGACCTACTTGTCAATAGCACGTGGCATTGTGAGAAATTGGTAGCTGTGCTGGATTTAGGTACCAAACATCACGTACTGTCTGCTTATTACTCAGTGTCACTATAAAACTTCTGCAAAGTCTAACAATTTAGAATCATAGAATCATGGAGTCATAGAATAGTTTGGGTTGGAAGGGACCATTAAAGGTCATCTAGTCCAACCCCCCTGCAACGAGCAGGGACATCTTCAACTAGATCAGGTTGCTCAGAGCTCCATCCAACCTGACCTTGAATGTTTCCAGGGATGGTGCATTTACCCCCTCTCTGGGCAACATGTGCCAGTGTTTCACCACCCGCATTGTAAAAAAATGTCTTCCTTATACCTAGTCTAAATCTACCCTTTTTTAGTTTAGTTTATAACCATTACCCCTTGTCCTATCGCAACAGTCCCTGCTAAAATGTTTGTCCACATCTTCTTTATAAGCCGCTTTTAAGTACTGAAGGCTTATTTATCCTCATTTCTAATGTGTTTACCAACTTCTCCACCCCTAGATTTTATATAGATCTTTAAGAGTAGTGTTCTGTGTCAAGGCCTATTCACAGATCTCATCACATCTGTAGAGGTGGCTTGCCCACTCACATCAATGATACCTCTACCTTGGTAAAAGGAGAAGTTGAAGCCACATGCAGCTTTTCTGAAATATCCAGCACTCGCCATTTGTAGAAAAACACATGCTAAATAAACAGGTTGCTGGTCTGCCTCAGCATAGTGACTTGTATTTGCAGATCCAGCTTTGCAACAGTCAATGAGGATTCAGCATTATCTTTGTTTTGAACCCTTTGCTCCACCTGCATGCATCATACCAGCTGATAGAACGCTCTTGGAAATGTTGGCTTAAAATGGGCTGATCAATAGTGGAAGAAAAAGTTCACTTCCTCTGAGATAAAATCAGAGCAGCATCACACATTTACTTCATACGGTGAAACTCTAGGAGTCTGTCTTTTCAAGGCTTGTCAAAATGATGGTAGTGGAGACAATGCTCAGGTATAAATACAGAATGAGTCTGTTCTCCCAGTCTTTTGATTTGTGTGGTTGAAGTTCAATTTCTACAACCTATGTACTCTGTGAAGGAATAACACAGCAGTAGAAAAGAAACCCTGGAGTTTCTGGCTTACTGGCAACTCAAGATCAATTGGTTCAGTCGGCCAACTGACTGAGAAGCCCCTTTTTTTATTTGTTTTTATCTGAGAAACACTTCTCATATGACCTCTGGGGAATGCCTGATAATTAAAAAAACCTGTTCTTTTTCTCCTGATAGTTGAAGCAAGGCCACTGGACTTTAAGGACCAGCACTGATGTACAGGAGCGAAGGAGTTAATGGAGGTACAAGTAGTTGATCTGCATGTATGAAGACTGGTTCACAAGTGAACCGTACAACTCGTTAAAAAGCAGTCCTGTAACATTTTAGGTACTGTGGCTGCTGTGCTGATTTTGGGTGACAGGAACATTAAACTCCATATTCATTGGCCAAAATATCACTGTGAAACTCCATTAAACCCTCAAACTCAACAATCTCAAACTCTGAAGAAGAAAGGAGCTGCAGATGTCTCTCCCCTGAGAGAACTGTCTCCACTTTCCAGATGTTCTCATGCACAGATTGATAAAGAAAGAATCCAAGTTTGCATCACCTGCAAACATAAACATCACTCTTAAGACATAGAGACCATTCTGTATTTTCAAACTGTATCCAGTACAGTTGTAAAGTTGCAGAAATTTAATCAGGATCCAAGAAGAAAACCAACCAACAAACCAGCCCTCCCTACTCTTTGGCATAACTGACATAGTCTAATTTAGCTTTCTTACTCTTGAAATCACACAAACCCACTGAAACTCATTTACAGTTCTTGGTCTAACAGAAGTTTCTCCATTTCACAAAAGCTGGAAATTTTAAACTTTAAAAATATCTCTACTGGCACAGTTTTCCTTCCTTTTACTGTGGTGTGAATTATGTCTATCACTTATGTTTGATTTCTTTTTTCTTTCTTCCTTTTTTTTTTTCTTTTGAAGGAATTGGGAAAGGTCATTTTGTGGCTTTTACAAGCTTTCTCGAGTCTGAAGAGCTAAAACACAGATTCACACAGACAGCGAAAAAGACAGGAAAAAAACATCCTGGATATCATTTGTATAATTTCAATTTACCACTAAGTGCTACAAGAGAAGAAAGAACAGCAGTAAAGTACCACAGAAGTGCAAAAATTAATCCGCTTCATCAAAATACTTTTTGCAGTGAAAGTGCCTGAAAGATTTTCCACACTATATTTTTGCATAATGATTCTGGTGGTATTACTCTCTGATCAGTCAGTAGTGGGAGAAGAACCAGACTGCCAGGCCTTCTGCTTGCTTTCTCAAACTTCCATATCAGCCCAAATTTACCCACAGATGACCTTGTTTAGGCAGCATGTTGTTTGATCCCAACTCAAAAAGCAGGTTGGCAGAGGTGCTGTATGGGAATGGGAACCACAAGGAACTCGTGTCAGCCAGAGCAAGGAAATGAAACCACCCACTCTTTCTGGAAAAGGAATCCACCACCCTTTGTTTTTTCTTCCAGAACTGTTTTGTTAGAATATGAAACACTTTGCTATCACATAGGAACCTCAAAAAGAGAAAAGTCAGGTCTACTGGATGAAAGGATGAAAAAACTTGGGATAAAAAAAAGCATTGAAAGGTAGTCTGCTTTGTGGGTCCTTGGAAGGATCCATAAGCCAGAGTATAAAGAAATAGCTCCTGATACTCTGGATTTCTGGTCCAGAGGCCGTCTCTGGCCTTATTGGAGCAGTCCTCACACAATTTCCTCCAGGTCTCAGAGGTGCTTTGGCATGAATCTTTTGGATGCAAAAACTGGATGCAGAGATGTGCTCTTTTTCTGATGGTTCTGCCAAAGCAGATCACAGCCGTTAGCACTACCTAACTGGACACCTGCCAGCCTTTTGGCTGAACTGGCTTTGATCACGTCTAGTATCATGTCCACAGAGAGAGTCAAGGAGAACTTACATAGTCCTACCTGCATGGACCAGTGCAGCCAGTTCTTCTTTGCTGTGACCTTCACAAACATACAGAGCTGCAGCTACTGAAGAATATTTCTGTGGGAAATCCATTTATGACAGAGTAAGAAGAAGGATATGCTCCAGAAGATAGATCTGATATGCTGTCCCACACTGCAGGGGCGAATATTTTGGTCATAAGATTAATATCAACCTACAGGTGTCACCATTGAATTCTCAAGTATCTTGAGTATGAAAATAAGTGGAACTTCTCCATGGCAAAGCCGAAGGCAGATGTATCTATTTTCTCTGATCCGCAGGTGTGGATTTTTAAACTGAATTTAATCTCAGTGTTAAAAATGATGGACAAAAGGAAAGAAGTGTCTGCTGTAAAAGAGAGGTAGTTGTGTGAGGGAATTCAGACTGCCCTTACAGGGTGTGAGTGAGCAGTAATCCTACCTTTTCAACAAACCAGCTATTTACACACATTATTTCACGAATCATGCTTCAAAACAGCATTTCAAAAGATGCTAACATGGTTCTAATAACTGCATAATAATAACATTTCCTTCTGTCATCGTTGCAGAAGGCAGTGTAACACCACATTGTTAGTACTTAGTGTCGGTTCACAAAAAGTTCTGCAAAAAATATGCAAGCAAATGGAAATGTCATTTCACTGACTTCAGAGAATGCTAAAATATTTCTAGGTTTAATTCAGATGTATACACCAAAAGAGAAGATAACAGTGCAGAAAGCAGCACTGCAGAGTACTATTTTTCCTGGAACCATGGTTTTGACTTTATGCAACTTGCTCCTCAAGATACTAATTTCACCCTTCTTTGTGGAATTAGTACTTAAAAGGCCCTGGAAAGAGCAGTTATTTATTTATTCCAATAGCAAGAAGAAATGCATAGCAAGGAAAGAGGGAAAACCTATTTATATTGTCCTTGCTTCCTTGTGTTGTTATTAAAAGCTGAAAAGACAACGTCGTCTTCGGTTCCACCAAATCGCATGTGCGAGTATGGTGCAGGTCAAGGAATCAAAACCGACATTTCCAAAGTTTGTAATCCAGATATAAAATAAATGTACATTCATAGCTCCAGTGTCTCTTCGACAGGCAGAGCATGGTGGTAATGCTGGCACACCGCTTTGTGCACCCCAGATGTATTACTGAGGTACACAGTGGGGGGATCACAAATATAAATCACATAGGCCCCTCTGAAACAGGCGCATCAGGTAATGCTTGTCCCAAAACAGACATGGTTCATGAGACTCACAGGTTCTCGTACAGCAGCCACAAGGTCTGAGATCACCAGATATCACCAAGGACCTGGATCAGCGCAAAGCAGATGCGTTAACCATGGCTAATGTGACTGCAGCTGCACAGATGCTTTCTGAAGGCTGTGCTTGAACATGCTTGTCTGGGAACAGGGACAGGAAGGAATCTGGGACTGCTCAGTGCCCCAGTGCTGCCAAAATGCACATACTCAAGCAAAAACCGTTTGAGATTTTTGGAGGGATTTCTCTCTCTCTCTCCCATAGCCACATCTAATCTGTATGTATAATCTCCCAGAAAAACCTAATAATGATGCTGCGCTGTACACAGATACATATAATTTTAATAATATAGAAACTTTCCACTAGGTTTATCTGGCTTGTTTAAGGGAAGCTGTCAGACCCTTGAAAGCAGCAGAAGCTAGCAATGCAGAAAACCTATCCAGAGGTAAAACGTGACCACTGAATTAACATGTATTTGCAGTGCTATGTGGAGGAGAAAGGGAGAAGGAATATATTTTCCCTTATAGAACCGTTGGTAAGCAGACCTGCGTTTTCCCAGTGAAGTTAACCTTCTTCCTAACAAAACAGCTATGGTAACATACCGATAAGATTTCTTAAGATATCATATCTTAACACAATATGATTAAGATAAATTCATCATAGCTTGAAGACTGCATATCAGCAATAAAAGCAGAATAGTCGTAAATATAACTCCACCTGTGACTGAATAAATATCTTTACCACTCCTTCAGTGCAGGGATTCAGGCAATGTTTTTTCCATATGGGTCTAGTTGCACAGTCAAGGGTCTCAATGCTTTTTTCCTTCAGTGCTGTGCTTTTTGCTATAAATGACATACTTCAAAGACTGCTTCAGATTTTAAATTGTGAACTNTGCACTGGGGGGGGGGTGGAAAAAAGCAGGATTCTTCCTGTGCTTTTTGCTATAAATGACATACTTCAAAGACTGCTTCAGATTTTAAATTGTGAACTGGATATGAAATGGAAAGGATACTGCAGATAGAAAAGTGACTGAGACCGAAATGAGAAATCCAAATATTTTAGAAAATTGCCATACATAACTACTTCTCACTATTTAATACTTCCTTTCAAATAGTTTTACTTTGGTCTAAATAGATTGTAATTCTCAAAGGCATGATATTGAACTTCCATTTGCTATAAGTCTTTGCTTAGATAAAAGAGGCTTTTTATTTTGGAAAGAAGGAATTGTTCTGCTTTCCTAGTTATAAACTCAGCAGATCTTTCAGTGATTTCTTTCCACATAAATTGATGCTTATAAATGCCATTTAATAGTGTCTTTATATTTGTTGTATTCAATGACTGTCAATTTTACAGTAATGGAAAATATATAAACTTCAAGTAGAATTAAAAGAGTGAGAGAAAATGAAATTGTATATTGAAAAATCAAGCTGTTCGTAAACAACATTCAGTCCCCAGAAATCCAGAAATGCCTCATATGTACCACAGTCAATATTAAGGTAATCATGATGATTGCATCGGATAATTTTTTGTTTATTAAATGGAGAAGGAGATTGAACTCCTTTTAGCAAGTAAATAGGTGTCTGAGAGGAAAGTTTGATTTTTTTTTTTTTTTAAAAGAGTAGCCCAAAGCTGCCTCAGACCTGAGATTTTTCTAAAGGGAGCTACGAGAATTAGATGCTCATCTACTCCGATATGTCAGGAGGGATCAAGCTTCCCTGGGTTTCTCTGAAAATCCCAGCTTGGAGAGCTACAGTAAGGGTGGAAGATGTGTCTAATTTCCTTCCTTTGAAGTGAATTTTTGTTTATGAAAGTATTAGATTTTAGTGTATTGAATTACAAATTACAAGAAAGAAAGAAACCTAGGAAGATTCAGGATTAAAAACTAGGATTATCTCCCTAACTGAAAGGCTTGCAGAGTTTTATAATCAGAAGTCATCCAAAAAGTCTTAAATACACTTTTATCGACATTTTTTGGAACATTAAAATTTTGTAAATAGTCATTATTGTGGCAAAACTGCTTCCCCATTCAAGTATGAAAATACAGATCTACCTACACTTGTGGGTTTACACTGACCAGAAGGGGTGCCTATGTAAAGAAAGTAATTGAAATTGTAAATGAAGTATGTGAACACAGCTTTTTAAAAATTTGCCTGTCTGTTGAAGTGCTAGCTCCCTGGTGGCATCACCTTTTTAGTAAGTCCAGGAGAACCCAGTAGTTTGAACTCTGCTCCACGCTGTGCTGCAAACTGTCGGAGGTTTGCGTAGGATTGAGCTAATCTATTTGAATTAACCTTGGAAGGACATAAAAAGCTCTGATAGATCATCTTCACCTGATGCAAGATCAGAAAACTTCCACAGTGGCTTTCCTGGTCTTCTTCCCTTTCCTGGCCTCACATTCCCACTGCCTTCTTTGTGTCACCCATTGTGACTGTGCAGCTGAGCTGGGAGCGGGCTGGAAGTCTGACCCTGGAAAAACCCCAAACACCTTCCCCCTCACCTCCAACCGCCTCCCCCCAAATTAGGGGGAATTAGCTTTCCATTAGCTCAGCTAGTTTATTCAAACCACTTCATCAGATCACCGTGCTGGATGCAAGGTAGTGGGCAGCACTGCCACTGCCTGAGGTAGTCCCCAGCTGGGGAGCTTCCCCTCACCCACAGGTATCAGAACAATCTGGTTTAAACTAATGAGTTTTATTTTACCCTAAAAAAAAAAGAAAAAAGGAGTAAAACTTGCAACTAACAGTCCTAGCTGCAAGCCAGTTGCAACTCTGCTGCCTTCCTGCTGATGTATGTGGCTGACTTGGACACCCTGACTGGCCTGACCTGGACGCCCCAAAAACCTCCAGGAATCCCTCCAGATCACTGCAAAGTCTCCCAGAAGGTGTCTGCCCTGCCTCGGTGGCTCCTTTTTATGACCCAGTATGAAGAGTGAAATACGAATGTCAAAGCAGCTGTTTACATTCTGTGTCTCGCCTTGACATAATTACTGGCAATCTACTGCTTTGGGTCTGCTCTCAGCAGTGTGTGGTTTCTCTTGTTGATTAAATTTGTGAATAATTAATTAAATATGCTTCCAATCATTTTAGCTCACAAATAAACTAGATTTTATGTGGTTTCTAATGTAATCCTAGTCTCTATCTGTCATAAAATGCATCTTGACAAAATCTGAGTTGTTTACAGCCCTTGACTCTGATCTTCCAGTGCGCGACAGATACATGTAACCTTTATATGAGTCACCTCTAATTGAAATCTGCCATGATGCATGCATCTCTTCTCTGATTGACCTCTGTAAAGCACCACAGGTTGTGTCGTACTTCTCACGCGGCATGAGGAAGAGGGTTAAACCTAATCTATAGGAAAATAACAAAGAACTACCATATAAATGATAACTTCTGTGGTCTAGTGAATTACCTTAAGGAAACATAGTTTTAAATTGAACTGATTTAGAACTAGATCATTTAGTTCAATAATCTGAAACAAATTATGCAGATGTAGGAATGCCATTTTTTTCTTAAAAAGCAAACACTCAACTGAAATGCTTAACGTTTTCTAATTTCCCAAGAGTGTTTCGTTACATGAGAAGTAGGGATATTTCCACTCTTGCTTTTAAGATATAGAAGTATTAAAGTTATCAATAAAAATCTCTGAAACATTAATGCAAATGCTGAAAATTTATTTTCCTCCACAGAATAAAAAATGTCTGATTTTCATTAAGCTCTTTTTAATAGTCAAGTTAAATAAATAACTGTGGTGCTATCATTCATTAGTGTACTCGCTTCAGCAGCTCCTTTGCAGTAAAGCAGTAAATTTACCAGATCCTCTGCACGCAGTGGTGACTTGGTTTGGGCACGTCAGGGAGCAGCAAGATCCCAGCTGGTCCACTGAAGAGGATGAGCTGAGAACGGGCAGGGCAGTGATGAAGGCACAGCCCCACTGCATCAGAGCAGGGTGGTGCCCATCAACCATCCCAGGGAAGGTGAGGTATGGAGTCAAGTCTGGGGTGAGAGCAGGGGTCTCCTCAGGAGAGGCAGGAGATGGGGCTGGAGATAAGCCTACTACAGCGGAGGTCCGAAGTCTATCCAAGAAGCCCACAAACCAGGACGGCCTGTCTCCTTCTTTCCTGCGCTCCTTGCTAGGTGATGGTGACTGGATTTAGTCAACAGCCTAAAACAAGGATATCATGTAGCCTCAGTTTTGTGGTTCAAGAGGTTGTTGCAGGCTTCTCTTAAGGAGAACATACTTTTAAAGAGTTCCTTTGAAGAAAAACTTTTGGTTATATTGAATTGCTGATATATACAGTCCTGAAACCCAACAATAAGCAATACAAAGAAGAAATCCAGCCAGAGTTTCTCAATCCCTTCCTTTGCCGGGGTTTGTGTATGCAGACTTGCCAATGTGCAGATCACCGGGGACAGAGAAAAGGTCTGACACTGATTGCTAAATTAAAGGTCTCATCACTAAATAAATTTAACTTATGAAGAAATTAACAGCTTCCCTTGAAAATTCTCAAAAAATTAATTTTTTACTCAAAGAGTAAGTGCAGTAATTTGGATATGATTTAGTGCATTCTTTATACATAATAAATAGGATGAATCACTGCAAAACTGAGTGCAAAACTATGCAGTTTCAACCAGAAAACTCCCGTTTTCATGCTGATAATAAAAGCTGTATCACATTATGCCTAATCACAGCAGGCCAGAGGACTCCTGTGTGCACAGTTTAATAGCAATATAAAGAACAGCTAGGAAATTATCACTAGATTAATTGTATGTATAAGAAACCAGCCTGTGGAGTGCTATAGTATGGGTAGCATGGTCTTTCAGCTAAGCCTGAGCACATGAGGTGCTCTTGTGCCCTGTTGTTTTCTAAAGAAGCAGGAAATGCTGGATAGATGACCTGGCTTGTGGCGCGGCTTCACCTCCTGAGTTACCAGCAGTGTATTTGTACTTCTCTGAAGCATGAGAAGTACAATGTAAGCTGAAACACAATAGTATTCTCTCCCCTATGCTGTGAAGAAGTCATTACAGTACAATTTTGCTCAGTGACACTAGAAATATACAGCGGTAATGTGTCTATCTCTGCTTTATGTCTTTTAAGCCTCAACTTGCCTCCATCAGGTCCTATTATACAGTTTCTGTTCATGTTGCACTTCAAGGGTGCAGAGAGAGGTGCTAGAAATCCCCAGGTAAATAGTCATGGAATAACCTGTTTCCACATTCCCTTTGTGCTGTCAGTTAGTGTTTATGCACTGGAGGGAAAAAAAAAATATCTATGCCCTTCTTAAAAGAAGAACTATTCCTGTTTAAATACTCTTGTGAAAGTTTTCATTATCCACAGAATGGCTAATCCTTTCCGAATGCTATTCAGGCTCTTGGCTTTTATTATCTAACTCACAAAGAAACAAATGACATTATAATTATAATTCAGGGAAGCCAGCTCAGATACTGCAGTTCTATCAAGATCCTCAGTTTTAGCCAAGAGGGACACTGTGAAAACTGAGAGCTGAGGAATATTTTATAAAGAAATGCAAAGGCTCTAAATTTTTATATTCACATTTTTGCTTTTTACTCAAATTATAAAGCTGGACATGGTTCAAAAACTGTTACATCCTTCTCAAAACTGGTATCTCTAATGCTGTTTTAGCTGATGGGAGTCTCAACAGAAACTTTTGTAGTAGATACATGAGTACGTGAACATGAATAGTGCAACAGAAGTTTAACAGAGCAATATACAAAACAAGAACAGTGCAGGTTATTTATTATCAAGGTAGAACTAATATAAGAATAGGTAAGTCTTTGAAATAGCACACAAAAAAGGCCAGTGTCTCGTAAAATATCTTGTGCCTTTCTCTTACCTGCCCCTTTTTATATTCTTCTGAATGACTGTCCCTGTGACAGCCACGGAAATGCCCAGAGTATTACTTCACAGCAGCAAGAATATACGAGGTCTCTATAACAAATTTAACTGCTATTAAAAAAAGAAGCTCATTACATTTCATGCCTAACAACTTTGTATGAGGCTGTAGTTATCCCCTTTGCATTATTCTGCATTATACTTAGACAGAAGGACAAAAAAGATGTAAGGTTTGTAAAGCTCTGGTGGGGATGAATCCCACAACCCTTGTGGTAGGGATTGCCCCTGGGACTCAGCCTTTCCTTCTCTGAAAATGACTCTGTTGGCCAGTGCTGATTGCTTTTCAGCCAGGTTTGCAGATGGGTTACAGGGCTGCTTTGGTGTAGCTTTACTGAGCAAAGTGTCTCCAACTCTAAACCAGAGGTGAATCTGTAATTCAAAGGGAGAAAAGAAGTCTACACCACTTTTATGTTCATTTCACAGTTCACGGTGAGAAATCATTCTTATTTTCCAAGCTCCTAGAGTGCTAAGCTGCGAAAATGGGCCTTCAGTAATTTTCTTTTAATTGGGAACCCAGCAGTACAAAGATGGCACAGGCTGGGGTATATTTTGAAATAGCCTGCTGCAGATAGCACTGTGGCAATAATTGAGTCTAGGTGTGACTAAAGTATAGTCTGTCTAATGACAATAATAGGTGCCAAAGTCTGGCGTTCTTTCATAGGTGATAAAAGGATAATTTAACACATGTTATATCTCATTCTTTTTTCAGTGGGTAACACCACATCAGGGTTTCAGTTCCTACTTTAGTTAACTATTATAGGACTCACCAATAACTTTGAGTTTTATTGCTGCCAACTTACTTTTTCTGAGCTTTGTCCAACCTACTTTTTTCAGTTTTCTATGAAAAAGAAGAAATTCTCAGTTATATGAGCAGATTTTTGGAAACAGTTGCTGACATGAATGTGAATTATACAGTTGCAGGTTACAGTTTGAAAATGTACTCCCTCAGTCAGAATTTTCCTTGTGCTCCTTGGCCCTTTTTACTGGCATCTTCCCCCAGTTATCCTATCAAAACACCACAGTTAACACTGGAGGGCCCATTCAGGAACCTGGACATCCACATCTATGCCATTTCAAATAACCTGAGTAACTGAAAACACCCTCCTGGGACTGGGAGATATGGACAGGACTATGTGAGCCTTATTCCTTTGTGAAGGATCTAACAGGAGGTCTAAAATGACACCAGGCACCTGTGTTGAGGCATCTAAATTGCTTCCTTGGTGTCTTTGTTTTAAGATCCTAAAGAGGGATGCCTGAGGATTTACATGTATGGTATTACCATTAACTCCAGGAGGATTCGTGGACTCTCCAAGTCAAGCCATGAGGACTGCAACCACTGAAAGACCCGTGTGGTGTATAGATGCCTCAGTTCAATCTCGCAGTCCTCAGAGCCTGCTCTGAACTGTAGTCCTGCCCATGCTGCTTTGGTTCAGGAAGCAAGAAAATGCTCAGTCTGGACTTGGGCTAAGTTGCCTTAGACTTAGTAACTCTGTGATCCCTGTTCACATAGCTCATGCCCACACCCCATCCGTGTGCATACAGGAACTCCCCACCCTTATATATTTGGTAGGACTATCTCACTTACGTCTTCAGATCCTGTATGAAACATAAATTTTTATCCAGTGGCATTTTGGCAGTGGGATAATCTCTAACTCTGCCTTCCAACAGCTCTACAGTCTTCCCTGAGACTCCTTGTATTCTGCACCCTGAGCCAAACACTGGTGCCTTGCCAACCCCTTTCTCGCCTCTCCGTCTCTGTCTTCCCTTTGCTTTTAACTCCGCAGTTCCCTCCAGCCACTACCATTTGCTGTTTGCTTCCCTGAAGCAGATGCATAGCCTGTCTTCTTGGGAAGCATCTGGCAGTGGATCTCAGGAATATTTCTCTTCTCCTGTGGGAACAGCTGGGATGAGTACTTAGTGAATCCCACTCTTCTTTTAGCTCTGCTTTGTCCAGTAACTCATTACTTAGCATAGACAGCACAGATATGGAACAGGCAGGAGCAGCTCCTCTCACTGCCTCACAGACTTTGAGTTTCCAACTACCACCTCCCTGACACAGGGCTGCAGAGTTTTCTGAGATAGGATTTTTTGATTCTTTCCAGATGAAACAGTTCCTCTCTGTGTGAACTAAGTGCTCATTGACTATGGATGAATATTCATTCTGAGTAGGATGAGAGAAAGCAATCTGAGCATGACTTCAGCAGCTGCAGGACTCTACGGGGGAAAAAAGGTTCCTGCTTCAATAAGTGATCATAGTGAGAATATTTTTTATTTTGAGTATTCACAAAAGATTCTTATGATAAAGAATATATATGATGGGTGTTACATCTGGCATGGTCCCTGTGCACTTTCAGTATCTTTTTAATGTAGACTTTATGGATGTCATTTTGATATAACGCAGAGTCACAGTATCACGGAATGGATGATGTAGGAAGGGACCTCTGGAGATCATCTTGTCCAGTTGTATTATGTGCCACTGAGGCACATCTACACCAGTAGGTTCAGGGAAAGTCTTGTCACTCCTTTGCACTGTGGATGGGCTGAAAAACCTGAGCTGGCAGCACATGTGGTAACACTAGTACCAGGAGAGCTGAGGGGCACAGTGTGAAAAATAAGCTACCACAGACGCACCCACTCCTGGAAAGTAGTGTAGGTGTATAGGTACCACACAGTACCCTTGTGGTTATGCTGCTTCTATGTCTCAGCTGAAGGGTCAACATAGGCTGCAGTGATTCATTGGCTCAGGTATTTACTGGCTTACGGGTCTCCCTGGAGCTCTCTCTTACTTTGTAAATGTGCTTAATCTTTCAGCCATGGGTTGCATTAAACAATCGTCATGGGGGGTACTGCTGGTGCTCCCTCTGCTTGAAAGGATCCATATTAAATTCAAATAGAAGACTTTGTCCAAGAGATTCATTAAAAACAAAGAGAAGGGTAGAGTCTGATCATACAGCATCTGAAAGATACTTTTGGTATTATAAAGGATCTTAATGTTATGTAAGAACAGAGTAGGTTAATTTTTTGCATTGCAGGAATTAGTAGGAGGAATTCTGTATTCGAGGTTATGCTGGTATACTTCCTTTTGGCCTTGAAATATATGAATAAAAAAAATTGTTGGCAAAAATAATAAAAAAAATTCATCAAGACTTTAGGCTGAAATCTATTTGGCAAATTTCTGTCCCCATGTGATTTGGAGATTTTTACTTATTAAAACATACAGCGTTGACTAAGTTACAAGAGAAAATATATAAAATTTAATAGTTCAGCAGTTTTATGTTTGTTTGAATCAAAAACATCTGTAAAGAATGTGAAAGTAAAGATACTTTTTCAGAGAGGCAACATGCCACAGCAGCGTGATCCTTGCTCAATTATAGTGAATCATGGTAGCCAAACCCTATTCTTTTAAGTGGCAAATGTTGACTTAATTTTCTCACCATTCCTGAAAACCAAACCTCAGTGGGATGCATGTGTAATATTACGCATTTCTGTATTTGCTGTTGGATAATTTCATGGCTTTCTAAATTTTCACCTGCATTGCTATGGAGACCACTAAAATTTTATTATCATTGCTGAAGGAAATATACACCACCACCTTAGCCTGGAAAGCTTAAATAGTTTTGCTTTTGCACACTATTTGGTCCAAAACCTGGTTAACAGTCTCAACTTAAAATCACCCTTACTGGGGCATTTTGCTGGGAAGTCAAATGTGATTTATTACTTAAACTTCATTACTATGCTGATTATTCACAGCAGTAAAAAATTATACCTAGCATGATGTGAAATATTTAGTTTTAGAACTCTGCCCATAAGGAAACAGAAAGATATGATCTACTGTAATACCAAAGAGTCTTTCAATCTGTAGAGATTTTACCAGGCCAGGATTCTATGTAGTCTTCTGAGATTCTTGCTGTTAGCAACAAGAAAAGCCTGTGAGGCAACTAAATGGCCTCTCCGTCCCCTACGTTCCCTGTCTATAACCAAGAAAGGATTCAGCCCTCTTGTTCTGTGACTGCTTGAGGTCTGCCGATGAAAAACAATTTATAAAAAACATTTGTAAAGTGGAACTCATAAGCTTTGTGTAACTTATAGTCCGCAAAACTTAGACTCTTGCAACTTCACTGAAAAAAGTGAAGGTCCAGACTCCTCAAGGAGTTTGCCCTGCGCAGTGGAGATGGGAAGGGATCTCCTCTGTCTGCAACTCTGAGGGTTGTGCATACGTGGGTGTGCACATACCCACTCACTCATGCTCTTCGTTCCTAGGAGGAGACCACTTCATTGCATTTCTCTTCTCTGAAAAGCCTTGTAGTTTAACAGATGAGACAAACCACACACAAAAGAGAGATGAAGGTGATGGGCAAAAAGCTTGAGCTTGTCCCTTATAAAAAGACACCTTTGAAAAGTGCTGAGGAAGCTGCTGGAAATCCAACATCTGATTGAGTTCTTTGTTCCCTTGAGCAGGAAGAAGCAGCAGATGTGCTCTCTTTGTAGCTCTGCACTGCATGGGGTTTCACAGAGCTGCTCTTGTACTTAAAGTCTACATCTGATAGAGCAGTCAGCAATGTCATTTGTCTACGTGGCTGCCCGCATGCAATTCCACGGGCAGTGATTTTTGTCATTTTTCCTATTGCCTTTATTGATTGTCTGCTGCTATCCTGCTATCTTGTGACATGTCTTGGATCCTCCAAAACCAGTGTGGAATAAATTGTTCAGAATGAGCCACATTTAAGCTGGTAGCACTTCTGGATTATTGGCTTTTTCACCTTGTTGGTCCACCACAAAAACCACTCAGAACTTGCAATTCACTTACAAATGATCCTCACGTAAATGGAGAAGTATCCAAATCTGAAAGGTCACTCATCCTTGAAATCAGCACAATTGATTTTATATAGCTTGCTGTCAAAAACCACTTTTGTGTTCCTGAGACATGACACGATACGCTTGCTCTCTGAAGCTGCTACCTTAAATAATAGTGCTCAGTGAATAGATTTGTAAACCATCATTTCATACACTGATACATTGATTACAAGTAATGCAATATGTCATTGCAAACACAGCAAATCTCCCGACATTTATCACTGAAAGTTGTCCTGTACAAAAAAAAGGAAAGAAATGTCTAGGCATTTATTTTCTTAGTATCACACATTGCATAAAACTTTGTCCTCCTGTGTTAAGTAGAGTACTAATGGAGAACAGAATATAAAAGACTGACTGTTGGCAAAAAAACAAAAACAAAAAGAAAAAAAAACACAACCCAAACTCATTACTTCAGACTCTGATTTATATGTTTTATGCACAATGATTTGTGTAAAAATTACATAAATCAGAATTTTGACTGGCTAGAAAAATGAGCGCCATTGCTGATAAGAACATGTTTCAGAGAAGAGATGAAATTAAGAAAATATGCTTTAAAAGCTCAAGAATTTTCTGAAAATAAATATTCGTGGTCGTCCCCTACTAGTCAGAGATGGTGAATATTACTTACCCTGTATGGGAATGATTTAAATAATGATTTAAAAAAAAAAGCTGAAAAAACTTTATAGAATATTAAGCCAAATTCTTTACTGGTTTAAGACAGCGCTACCTCATTTACCTGAGAGCTGTTTTACCTATTTTCACAATAAAAAGTAGCATAATGTATAAAAACATTTACCTATGGAGGAAGGCTAATGTAAGGTAAAGTGTCCAGTTGCTGCTGGCAAAGAATCAGCCACTCGGTAGGAGTCATTCGAGCATGGGCTCCTGTCTAGGTTAATTTTTCTAGTGGTAGCGCCAAGTTGCTGATTTGTTATGATTACATAGCCCTTCTCCTCTCATGACCAGCGTACATTTTATTGGAGTTTCGCATTTAGATTGTTTTCCCATTAGTGGAAGCATAGATTTACAGTTAACGTAGCTACTAAACTAAACAAACATTTATTAAATCCCTCCCTCACCTTGCGGATTAAACAAAAAGGCCAAAATTTTGTACAGTGGGTTAATTTTTTATGTGATTGGCTACACATTGGCAAGTTTTGAATTCTTGGGAAGTTCAGCCAAAACCACCTGGAAGTTTGGAGGCTTAGCCCTTGAAAGACTAGTCAGAATCATGGCATTACAGGTAGGGATGTGAAAATAAATAAATATGTGGGGCGGGTTTCTTCAAACGTAAAATGAGTATAAGTGCAGCACATCCCCTGTCAGTCATTTCCTCCGTCATCCCCAGGTAAAACCCTTTCAATGCTCATTCAAGTTTCAGTGCCCTGTTTAAGTTGCAGCCCTACCCTGCTGATTATCCTCTGCTCCTCCACCACATTCCAGCGGGTTCCTGCTGCAGTGGCAATACTAGCAACAGCAATATGAGCTATCATTTCTTTTTTCTTTAAATAACATGCTAAATGTTGCTGTAACTTCTCATAGGGTGAGCACCGATCACAGTTTCTGCTTAAGAATCCAGTTGGAGTAGACACTGCAGGTGCTCATTCAGTGACTGATATCAGCAGTTACCCCAGGGATGAGTTCGATTCTTATTTTCCACAACATTAGTTGTCTCTAGTTGAAGAGAAATATCTCTAATTATCCAAAGCACAAAGCAATGGAAGAATATTTTTTTTCCGTATATGCATAGCTACACATCATAGATATATTCATGTATAGTAGTACACCACAGAGTGGTCGTGCGAAGCTTCTTCCCCATTACCTTAGGCTGTTAAATATACGTAGCCAGGATAGTATCAGAAAGTTTGAAATGTAATCTTTACAAACATTTTTGCTTGGTTAGTTGGATTTATATGGGGATGGATGATATGGGAACTTGATTTTCTGTTAAAACACAATGTGATAATTCTGGATTAATTCTGTTCACACAAGTGTGGAACAGCAGCCTTTCTTTGAAAGTTTAATCAAATAAATTCTTACCATTGCAACCCCAAAATATGTATCAATGAAAAACTTTGAGCTCTTTTTTGTCTTGAATGAGTTAATAACCCCACCATCCAAACCCCAACAACTATTTATTTTCTATAGCACCCAGTGTTTTTCTTAGGCAGCTTCCTATCAGTTTTCCAGAAGTTGTAAGGTTGTTGTAAGGGCATGGATCGCCTGAATTGGGCTTTAAATGCTATACATAGGTGCCTCTACTTCCTCTCTCTGTCATCATCATGGCCAGAATATTTTGCTAATGAGAAATGCTCACTGCTACAATACTAACTTGCCAATTTGTGCTGGTTTTACAGAATCTTTCCTGCATCTTTAGTCATATCCTTGGCTAGACACTCCTATCTGTAGTTGGGTCTGTCCTTAACTGACTGTTAAGTCTGGAAGTTGCTGGCCAAAAGAAACATCTTTTCTCCTAGTTTAGGGTGTCCAACTGTCTTTAGCTTCGCCACACACACTATCCTTCCTCTTGTGTGGGAGCCTAACCATAGAGAGGTGTTTTTTTCTGATCTGTGGTTGCTGGATCTGAGCGGATGATTTTGGTGAGCCCTCACTATGGAGAAGTCCTACAAGTTTATTTCAGGGAGGATAAAATCCTGAAGTTATGCATACATGGAACAAGGTTACTGTCACAGAGTAAAGAATTCATGAGAGAAGAAAATCTTTTCAGTGCTTTACTTTGGAGCCACCCTTTAGGACTCTTAAGGCAAAGAGACAGGATTCCATTACTTCTGTGGAAAAATCCTCCACTCCTCTAATAATTTTTCATTATTTTTATAATGGTTTTCCCAACAGGTTCAAAACTCAAAAATATTTGTCTTTGTCTCTAATGGCAATGAATGGGGCTCAGAATGGATCTTCACATGAGCAAATAAAAAACAGTGGAATATAATCCTGACTACCACTTAATTGCATAAATTATATTTTCTCTACTTTGTTACTAATCATGCAAAGGGTTAAGTACTTTTCTGTTCCAAAAATATTTGTAATGTATCACTCCTTTTCCCATAAAGTGTTAGAATATTTGATGCGTTATTCATCTAACACTGCAGGATGTTCTCCCAGCTTATTCTTGGCTGAATGATGCCTTAATTTCTATAATAGTTCCTCATGCTCAATATCATCCAACACAGAATTTAAGATTATCTTAAATTCTTTTTTTAATTATGTTTATTACATAATATCTTGACAGACAAGTACAGAAAATGAAATTATCTTACTTTATTCACTTCATTCCTCTCAAATCAGATGTATTCCTTATTTAAATTTTCTAAACTATTGAGGATTCCTCTGAACATGGAAACTGGAACCTTTTGAAGTTCTCAGACTACCTTCTCTCGTAAAACGGAATTAGAAATTATTTTAATCGGTGTCATGGTTTAACCCCAGCCAGCAACTAGAACCAGGCAGCCACTCACTCACCCCCCTGCCTTCTCCCCATCGCCCCTGAAGGGTAGGGGGGAAGAGTTTAATAGAAACAATAACAGAAAAGGAAAAAGAAAAATAATCATAGCAATAATAATAATGACACAGGTCACACCTGGCCTGGTGAATTGGCATCATCCTGAGCAGTGATCGCTGATTCCCACCCACCCCCAGGCCAACCCCCATTTATATACTGACCATGACATCTGTGGTATGGAATATTTCATTGGCCATTCCATCGTTATGTCTATTCTTCTATGGGAAGCTTAAAAAAGCCCTTAAATAGTCTAAATATCACTTAGCAACAACTAAACCCAATAGGTATTATTGACATTCCTTTCACAGCAATCACTAGCATGAAAATTAACTCTTTCCCAGCTGAAACGAGGACAATTGGCTAGTATTTAATCTGTAGCAGAGTTCTTTTTGAATGAGGAATTGGCCCTGTATCATGCATAATAGGAGTAAGTCATTTATAAAATTCACAAACTTGCGCAAAATCTGGCATAGCAGTAACAATAATGACAACATATTTAAAAATATGGAAAATTGCGTGCCTTATATAAATTCCACACATTTCAAAATAGTCTTGCTTCCCAACAACTCCAATATAATTTAAAAACATTCTCGTAGAATTTGTGACCAAATTTCCTTAGTTTGTCCATGCAGCAGCACCTTGTGAATGGAATAATAAACTATGAAAAAAAAATGTGTTTGAATACTGAACAGAAAATTATAACTATTATTAACATGGTTTTCATAAGCTATATTTGTGCTACTTTAGTAATACATGAAACTTGGAAGCTTCCAAGATTAAGCAAATGCATTTCTCAAATTCAATGAACCTCTGGCCCTCTCTCTTTGTCTCTCTCTGACCCCACTGAAGAATTTCCTCTCTTTAGGAAGTTTGTTACATTTCTTCTCAGTCACTTTTTAACACAGGACTAGTCCTTAAATTTCTCAAACCGTTAAAATGATAGCAGTATTTACCACACTTTTCTCCATCTTACTCCATCCTACTTACTTAAGATAAGTACCTCATATGATGGATGCCTGTTTCTGTTTATTCTGCTGGGAAAGTTTGTGAAGCACCGTTGTATTACAGAGCTTTAAATGGTGTTTTTCAATGAGAGAAATATACTTTTTCCTGAAAAGTTTCTTAGCCACATTTTAAGAGAAGAAATTACAAAACTGAATTAGTGCATAAATCAGAGAAAATATTTATTTACAGACATGTAAAAATTATGTTACAACAATTTAAAGAAAACTGTAATGAACCATCAATCTACTCTACATGGGCAAACCTTTGATGTTTTAGTCCTAACTTGCAGTGGCACCTATTAAAAATATGACTGCTTACAAGATTGTAGCTATCTACATAGCTTAAGTACAATGATTTTTCAGAACTAAAAGTGGATCTACAGAGAAAACTAAGAACCACAACAATATGTAATACAAGAGTTTACAAAAGTAAAAATATTTTTTCTTGATCCAAACTTTAAAGCTTTTTAGTAAATATTTTCCATTCATGCAGCTGCACAGTTTTGAAACAAATATCTGAAATTACACAGAGCATATAGGTCTGTGTAGAAAATGAATTGGTTTAATTCAGGACTGACCATAAAGGATTCTATAAGACTGTTTACTATCCAAACTGATTGACAAGATCCTTTATGTTTCCTATTCTTCCATATTGCAAGGGATGAGCAATGTTAAAAAACCCACAACTGACGAAACCCATGTAAAACAAGTATAGGTAATGATGGCAAACAGCACCGAGCATACCATGTGTGTGAAGAGTAGAGAACTATCAAGCTCTCTTGAAGCAACCAGTATCCTCTGTAGCAATTTGAAGCAAACATGCCATGAAGAAACCTTGCTAGTAATCGATTGCACAGCACAACAACCTTCTGGCTTGCAAACGAAGTAGTGCTTCATGGTGTTATCAGAGGTGTCTTTTTGTGTTCAAAATATATTCAGGACTTAGACTGTGGTGTGAAAGAGTGTCAACATTATGACAGTGCAATCATTTCTGTGACTATATAATCTAAGGGCAATGATTGGGAAGAATCCGTAAAAATCTAATAGATCTAATAAAATCTAAATCTATTTAGATCTATTAGATCTAAAAATCTAATAGTAAAAATCTAATCTAATCTATTATTCTGTGATTATTAGCTCATTTGGAATGGAAGTGGTGAAGAGATGATAGACCTAGCTGTTTCACATACATAGTTTATTAACACCAACATCAGAGCTGATCTTCTTGGACGAAGTTCTGCATTTTTCAGTCAGCCAAGAGTTTATATAATTGAAATGGGCAAAATGCCCATTGAGGTGCTAAAGTTTGGAGTGCTTTTTTTTAACTGTCAGCCAAAGATGGAGATCCCAAAATGGCAATTCTTTTTTTGCATTTTGACAGTTAAAAATATTCATAACCTATACTAATCGATAGAAAGTGGAGAAATATTTCACCCTTTGATGACCTAATATTTCACTTAGAAGTAATATTTTTTGCTGCACTTTTCTGGGAGAGTCAGCCTCGATGGATTCTGAAGCGGTGATACTTTATGCTCAGGCATAACTACTCATATTATTCTTTCCTAAATTAAGTAGCTAGGTACTACTCAGCACTTAAGTAATCCCTTTAACTCCACAGACAATAGCTAAATGTAAGATACACAAACATAACTGAGAATGCTATGCTACATAGTCTCCTAGTGAAGTAGATTCCCACTCAGTAATAAGTGATTAAATTCAAATGGATGTTCTTCTTCCAAATGTTTGAAGAATATCAGTCCTTCCTTGATGACGGTCCCCGTGCTGGAAACCTGACTGGAGACCTTGAGCTCCCACCTCCTCATACCCGCACTCTTTGAGTTGAAACTGCTGTTTTTTATAAAAATTGAAAGTTTGATCTATTAAAGAGTCTCCCTGGTACCTTAATTTTTCTGTTGCTTTCAGCCTACAGAGAATGATTGAAAGGGCAAGGTAAGGGTTCATCTTTGTGGTGCTGGATGATACCAAATATCCTTGGTCATGGATATCAGTGGACGTTAGGGCGCTGTGCTGCAAACTGGCACACAGCTAGGTCTGAGCTCCATTTGACTGTGTAAGGTACTTCTTAAATTAATGTCTCTCCCTCGTGGGAGGCTGTAGCTATTAAACAATTTTTTCCCCTGCAATCACTTTGAAGATATGTCTCTTTCTATAGGAGTATATCTCACATAAGGAAGTGGATAAATAAATATCTATTCCTTATTTCATGTCACCTGCAGTGCTAAGGAGGTCTAGCTTTGGGATGGTGAACAAGTTGGTACCTTCATTAGAGAAGACGACCTGTGCCCATATCATATAAGCTTCGATACCCTTAATATCTCAGTAACACAAAGAAATAATGCATCCATTCTGTTTGAAAGGAAATATGATTTATTAAGAAAGTCTATACTGAGATTCCCCCTACAACATCTGTAATAATTCATTATTCCACCTGCAGGCATTTAGGAGGGCTTTATGGGTTCAGGAGTGGAAAGACTACTGCCAGAAAATAAACGAAACAGTAATCAGCAGGCTAACTCAGGTTGTCAGATATTGGCAGGCTACAAGTAATTTACCTGGCTAGACAGGAGACTGACTGTCATGTACACTTTTCAATATGGTAACAACAAACTGCCGTTAGAGGCTTGCAGGAACAGTTGTAACAACTGTCTGGTGAATTTTATCACAGAGAGTGCTTATCTGAAGAACGTGATTTGCAAGAGGATCCAATTTACAGGATTGCTCTCTTATTTTGACGTTTTCACTTTTTAGCAGCTATCCCTATTAGTAAACATAATTATTTCTAGTGACGAATATAATAAATAAAATAACGGAGAATACCATACAATGTATTTAATGGTGATCTTGTTTGAATTAAGCTGTAAACAAAGAAGTGCAATATCACCTGACTCTAAATATGGTAAAACAGTAAAACATGCTAATCATAAAAATAGCTTTTAGAAATATACATTTGTATACAGTGTTTCCCACACCTGCTAAATATGTCCTTCATATTATTATGATACAGTACATTGGCCTTTAAGACATCAAAATTAAAAAAATAATACCAATAATTAGCCAGAGAAAAACACATTTACAGTCTAAACCATAAAAATCTGACAATTGTACAGCTTAGAACATATAAGAAATGGAATTTCTAATATTTGAACAATAACGTCCATTTTAATAGGTAAATTGAGTTTTCATACAAATTGAATCAAAGGTGTTGCTAGCCAGTAAGAAACCGCAGTTCACAATTTTCTGTGGGGAAGTCAGAGTTTCTCTTCTCGGCCTTCAGGGGGTTCACACATGACATCTCATCACTTGATCTGTAGAAACTGAGAAATTAAACGTTCACTTTAGTATGTAGGCACAGAATTTCCTCCAGCAGAATCTCAAAAGGAAGCCAAGACAACTGGGGAAAAGAGGGAAGAGGACTAGGACTTGACTTTTTCATGAATCAATCAAATATCAATATCTATCAAATATCGATATCTATCAGACTTTCCCACCTTAAACCATGGAGGGCATGTACCTGCAGCAGTCCTAGGTTGGACTGCATGGCCCAAAATAACCACAGGGAATCAAACAAGAGCTGCTGAGGCTGAAGTGCTGAAGTGTACTTCCCCTCAATAATGCTGTGTGAACAACTGCTGAATAATTTCTATTTTAGCAGCAGAAAATGGAGGAATGTATCTCAGCTGCTTTGCAATTAAATGCTTTATTTGCATAATAGCGTTCAATCTAATAACCTGCGTGTAGGATTCTTTGCTTTGATCCCATTGCACTATTTATATACCTTATTCCAGATCATTTGCATTGACCCTGTGCTTTCAGCAATGCTTACAGTTACCAGATTGATGGATCTTTCCTCAGTGGCTTCCCTTTTGACATTGTCTATTTTATTATTGTTCTTGTGTACCTGCTGTAGGCTTTAATTCCATATTCTTTGAGCTCTTTCATTGTTTTACCAGCCACAGTGTGAAATAGCAAAAATCCAGTGTCTGCCAACATTTTTGAGGGTCATTCTTCCACCAAAGGCTGGAGGCAGGTTGCATCTAAAAATCTGAGTCCTGCTATTTAACCCATTAATGCTACCAGCTTCAGCTAGGCATTCAGTGGTGCTGCAGGGGAGCATAAGACATACCAGCTCCACCTACCCACAGAAAAACTGACAACACTTTCCCAATCACATCTGTTTGGAAAAGTGACAGTAGAAAATGTTAACAGAAATAGATCGTTTCTTTTTTTAAGTGAAATTTTCAACAGAAGCTTTTTTTTACTTTTGACAGGAAAAATGTCTTTCAGCCAATTTCTTCTTAATTTTTTTTCTGTTGTTTTGTCATTTTCTATAACTGAAACAGAAAACAGCTGACAAAAACTGGTGCACTTCTGATCAAAACCTGAAAAATTTCCAGGTGTTCTTTTCAGCCAATTTCCCCCTCCTTCAGTGACTTTTAAGTCTGCCTTTTCCTTCCCCAGAAAAAAAAAAAAAAGGATGATTTCTGTTAAAATTTCCATTTATTGAAAAACAGGATTTCCAATGAAAAAGGTTTTATCAAAACCATTACAGTCTCTGCAGGACTGGCCTCCTGCCCTGTGAAGCAGCCAGACATCAGATTTCTCCCTCGTTGCAATGGGAGCACCAGATTTCTGGTTGTACTCTTCACAGGTAACCAGGGTTAGGGAGAGAATCTCTTGTGAGAGATCCCAGAACTTTCTTCTTTTAGTCAAAATATCCTGAAACTTGCATTGAGAAAAACTTCCTCTCTTTTAGTTTTAGCTCCTGATCCCTGGACAGATTTAACTACATGAAAAAGATTTTAGAATTCTCCCTTTAAGTCTAGGGGGCCTAATGGTTTTTAAGTAGCTATTCATCTTACAAGAAGTAAAAAAGAATCCCATTGTACATCCTATATGCTCCAGAGAGAGTTTCTCTTTTCTAGCCTTTTCTTCACCTATGCTTTGCTGTTCCATTATGCTATTATAAAAAGCAATAATTATGCAAGTAAGAAGAGAGACAGATTTTCAAGTTATTTATTGAAGCTTTTTCCCTGCCATAAACCTTTCAAGCATTTACCTGTCACCAGCACTAAAAAGCTTCATTAGGTTACTATTATGAAGTGTTACTGTGAACCATCTGGATGCAAGTCATCAGTGCTGCTGTGCTGTCGTTTAGGAACAATGATAAAAATTTACCAACCCCACCAATCCAAAATCTTGTGTTCTTCCTTCAGTACATGGGGTTGTTATTTGCCTCTTAAGGCAAATAATCTTAAAGGCTGAGAAGAAACTTTAAAATCTGAAATAGTCAAGCTTTTTTTTTCCATAGAATGACAGTAACCCAGGGCTATGATTAATCTAGTGTAATGCAATACTAATTTTATTCTATTTCTTTCTTCTGAATAGTGTGCAATTTATCAGCTGGTGTTGCGGTAGTGCTGATGATATTAAAAAACCTCATGATGACTAATGTTTTTTTTTAATCTTTTCATTTCCTTCCCATTATATATATAAAAAACATCCTGACACAACAAGGATGAACCGAATTACATTTAAGCCAGCAATATGGCTTTCATTTGATGTAGTTCTAACAGAAAACCACTTTAGAAAGCATGATTTTAACATAATGCATTTTAAGAATTGAATAACCCAACTGAGCATATAGCTTTGGCAGCTGTAGACAATATCAAAGAAACAGTATATACTGTCCTAATTGCCATCATAAGGTCTGAAAAAAAAGCTGGAAATAGGTTATGAAATATTTATTGGTTCGTTTTCCACCTGAAATTATTTCTGCCATTTTTTTCCCCATCTGGGTGGCTTTTTGAGCATGAGCTATTGGAAACGGTCGTCTTAGACATAACACCGTATTTCAGTCTTCCAGAAATGCTCTTGCTACTGTTATTATAGTTCCAGTATGATCCTTCTAGCATTTTTACCAGACTCAAATTATACTAGATTCAATTAATTTTAACTTTACACTATTACAATGTATATAACATTGGAAAGCTGACATTAAATATTAAACACCTCACTAAATGAAAGAGCAGTTCTACTTAATGGGCCCCAAACTATAATCACTAAAAATGATGGAGTAAATCAGGTAAAATTCAGTTAAAATCTAGAGAGTTTTCCATCTTGTCTTTTAGAGGTTTAATGGTTTTATCACTTACCTCCCCTCAAAGGTTAGATAATTCCAGTCTTTACATCTGTAGATCTTTAAGAATGCCCTGCATGTAAAAGACAGTTTTTGCAGGAGAGCCTGGCCATCAGATCACCTGCCAGGTTACCATCCCCTCTAAGCTTTGTGCTTCATAGTCACCAAGCGTGATGCAGTTGGAATAGTTTGCACTATGCATTTCTCCTAAAAGGCCATTATGAGAAGACGAGCTCAATATAGCGTAAAGACCTGCAGGCACCATTCTTTTAGAATGAGATAGACCACCCCGATCTCCCCAGCTTCCCCAGGCAGCTGGAAGCTGTAATGGTGACCCCTGCTTCTGCAGCAGGGGGGATGCTGCCAGCTTGCTTAAACTCATTCAGGTGGACTTTATTTGTCTGCAGGAGGCATGGGTTTTGATCTCTGATAGCTGGATCCAAAGAGATCAGCTTTTTCCCCACGCAGGTTCTTCTTACAGTTCTGAAAAAGGGTACACAGCAGGGATATGTTCCTTGTTGCCCATATATACCTAACGTCCTTCTCACAGGGTTTATGGGAAAAGTGTTCTTTACCATGCTTATCTTCCAGACATAGATGTACAGGAATAAATCTTACTATCTGAGAGGATAAATTCAGCATATATCCTTGGGAGGGAGTATTAGGAATGCACCATGACTAAATGCCGCAGAAGTTTTACATGATGTACATGATTAACATCTTCCCTTGTAGTAAATTAAGAAAATGTTTAGAGAACAGTCCCGTAGAACATGGATGTTGCAGAATTTACTCTATGGTTTACTCCACAATAATTATAAGCAACAAGAGCATCCAAGATGTTGTCTGACAAAATGCATCTGTTTTTAAACAATCAATTGCTCTTAATGGCTTTTGTGGTGACATTAATCTTCCCAGAAATTCCCAGAAAATGCAACTAAACAGTGGATGGATAGATGATGGTGCACATATACATGTGAGCTTGAAACACAAAGCCCTAAAATATCCTTCCTCTTCTCTCCTGCCTCTTTTTCCTTGGTGGACAAACCCATTCTTGGGACTGTACTTCTGAGTTTAAGAGCTGTAAGGGAGGCATCTGAAGCTAATTCTGACCATTGCCTGGTTTCAGGTAAAATCACATTTCTACCTCTGTGAGTCTCCCGTTCATTTGGAGACTCGATGCCTGACACCTTGCCCGGTTGTTGCTGATGTCTGACTAGGCTTTGGGAGTGGGTTATGTGACTGCCATACATCACTTTCTGCAAAACAACTGCAAGCCCCATTAAAATGCAGTTGCTGCACTGTCCTTTCACTCACCACACTGGTCCTCATACTTGCACTACCTCAGACTGCAGTTGTAGTGCGATTGCTTTGATTGCACCTGATGCTCACTCCGAGACTGTTATCTGTGCAACTGAGAATACAGAATCCAGATCCACAGATGCTGCTACCATGTCCTCTAGGATGGCATACTCTGTTTTATCTCTAATAATTTTTTCTCATTATGAAAGGTACCTTCTGGACAGCCAAGGAGGTGAGAAACTGAATCTGTTTGCAGAACAGACTTTTTTAAAAAAAACCACCCAAATCTTGGCTAGTGGTTATTGATCCAGATATTCCCCTAAAATGAGAAAAATCAGGCTGCGTTACACAGAGTAGTAGTGCAAATTGGCATTCTGTTTATTTGCTGCATCTAACTCAAGACAACATCCTTCCTTTCTCTTAAGCAGACAGCTCACACTGAGTACAAAACCCTGTAATTTATGTTTGTAAGGTACCATGGGGGCATGTGCTTCTATTGGCTTTTACACAGCATTCATCATCGTGAATGGAAATCCACAAGCAATGAACAGGGCTTACCAAAGAACCTTGAATTTGTATCAGATATCACATTGACTCCACAGCTGTGCTCATTTGAAATACACCTTGAATTGTCCTTTGATTTAAAGCATGAAATCTCCGACTAAGTAACAAAGTTATATATGTGATTTAATATAATGCTCCCCTATGAAATGTAAATGCTTAGTTCAGTGGGTGTTAGCAGGGGAATGTGAATGTGTATTACAGATTTGCTAATGTCATTTATAAGACTTGTAAAACATGCCAGACAAAAATTATGGCACTAAAGCCAAACTTTTTATAATTAGCTAGTGATAGAATATTCACTACATATAACACATAGGAGGAATTATACAGTTTGGTAAATATTAATAAAGAATAATTAAAGGAAGCATTTGCACCTTCTTTAAACCTTTCTTCAAGTGATGAAACCTACTCATTACCCATTGTACTCTGTCAATCATACTTTAATTGGTGAAAATCATTTTTCTGTTCAGTGAACAGTTTAATTGCTTTGAAGTGTTAGTACTTACGTGAGTACATGTGAGAATGGCTGTCTTACTCATCATTGAAAACAAAATTCTATCTCCTTTGTATTAAAATGCTCTGTTTCACTTGCCTGCCCAATAAAAATCAGTGGTAAGAATGAGATAGCCCTATCAAATACTGATTTTTTCCCTAGACCCTTTTTCTTCCCCTTTCCCTTTTTCTTTCTCGGAGTCCTGTGTGGGCAGATTTGTGATGAATACTTTTGGGTGTAGTCATGAAGACAGGATCGAATATTTGGAGAGGGCCTGTGAGGACATGCTGCAATTGAGATGATGACCAGGTATGAAGCTGATGGAGTGACTTTGGGATTAGAGTTGCCATGGTCATTTGTGAGCTTTGTAGAGAGGAGTTATGAGGGCAGCAAGGAGGAGGAGGGAAAGAAGTGGATCTGTCCACCTCACTTTACTCGGTGGGTTTTCTTCCCACTCTACCACTTTTTGCGGCAAAGTCTTCCTCTACGAGTTCCTTTTTAGCTGTAGGAGAAGATTTGGGGACTAGTAGTGTAATTTCTGGTGACAGTGGGAAGGATCTGAAGCTGGAAGTATTGGACCTTCTGCAGAGTGTGGCGTGGGCTGCAGGATCTCTGAGCAGCAGAACGTGGAAGAGGTGAGAGGGTGGGAAGGTGGTGCTTTTGCAGCGCTCGCTGCCCTGAAGCCTTTACCCAGAATAGACTTGGAAGGCTACCCCTTAGTGAAGCCGTGCTCCCACCACTCCATTTCATGGTCTCTCTTGTCCGATAAAGACAAACCAAATGCAGTAAGGCCTCACTGATGCTGTCTGCAGAGTTCCTTCAGCTCATACCAGTGTGCCTTGAAAGCAACTCAACATCTTCTTGGCATCCAGTGCCAAATATAACAAAGGGGGAAATGTCCCACTTTCCTTTAACCCCGAATATGAGCAGATATTCATAGTGAATTCCCAGAGGTATGACTCTCATTGGAGACCACTAGGTGTTTTCTGCTTCTTGGATTGGGCCTGTTCCATGACAAGCAAGTCTAGCAGGATCCATGGTAAGAATTGTCCTTTATCATTCTGAATGCTAGTGGGGAGATGGTTTTAGGATTAAGAGTGCTGTCAAAAAGTTGTAAAATAAAATTCCTACTGAATCAACCTCTGCTCGATCTGAGGAGTAGGAATTCCCCAGTGTGGGGTGGTGGTCTGACTAGTATTAATGCTGAAGGCAATAGTTCCTGTCCTACTGATGCCAAGGGTTCAGATTTGAACACACAGCTTAATGTGTAAAGGACCTGTACTCTGAGGCCACTCACTATCTCTGCACTTTAAGTAGTGTATTTTTAAAATATATAAAAGTAGAAGCTTACCAGGAGAACTACCTTAAACTAATTACACAGAAAGCACCTGCTAAACTTTCGCAGTATTGCCAAATTGCGGTTTAGATAGGTATCAAAAAACGCCCATGCAGGAAAAAGAAATTCTATAAGATCAGCAATGTCCTACCTAATCAACAGCAGATTTTTCAGTTACTTGGAGGAAGAAGTTTTACTCAACATAAAGACCAGGTGGAGTGAGGTAAAAAGCAAATAAATAGAGCAGAAACAGGGAGGAGAGCTTGCTGAAGAAAGCAGCTGGAAGCATTTAGTGTGAGATTACAGAGATACTGGGAAGCTCAGAGAAAACATAGGAAGGAGGAGGGGGATAAGACTAACAATGGCGCACAACAGATACTGAAATTGTGACGACGGTGTACTGAATTAAGACAGTCAATTAAATATACAGGATGTAGAGTTACCTGCAAAAGACTGTTATCTGTGAAAACGTTGGTTTGGGAATGTGATCCAGATGGAAATGACAATAAAAGCTGGTCCTATTTTAAACAGGTTTTGCTTGGTATTTTCCTGCGTAATACTTATTTGAATGCAAAGTGCATAGTGGTGCGTAACATTTTTGTTTTATGAGGATTTCAGGAGACATTTCTTTAAAAATAAAAATTGCAAAGCAAAACGGTGCACTTGGGGTTACACTGTGGTCTGCAAATGGTGCAGAATCATCTAATAGCTGAGAAAAGATTAGTATTACCCTGGAAAGAGGAGGCAGAGAAGTATTTAGCCTTTTGATTCCCTGTTTATTGTGGCTGGGACACAACTTACTCTTTTTGAAAGACTTTATAAAAATGTAGTGTACTTTTAGAAACCAATAGCAACAACAATTTGGAAACTTCAGATACGCCTATCAGCATAACAGGCTGCCTAAGATGGCATTTGATTAACTGCTAAATCTTCATTTTAGCAGCCTGAGCTTGTTTTATTCTTCACTGATTGCTTTTTTGTTGAAATGGCAATTATAGTTCTATCACCTTCTAAATAACTTCCCTTTTCTGAGGTCTGTAAGTGCCTATGTACAGATAAATTCAATCTGCCTTTCATGTTTTGGTATTAATCATGCAGAAAATCTTCTTAGTAACACATTTATATTTTCTCAAAAAACTGAGACCTTTTGGAATAATTGGGTCACTAACTGCAGTGGCTCTGTAATTTGTATTGAAAAATAAAAACAGATTTAAAATTTGTATCTTTTTATATGGAAATATAACAACCTTTTGACTTTTCAGTGTTTACCCCTCTTTGCTTGCGTGAAGACTTTCAACCGAAAAATGTTTCCTCTGAGAGTTTTTCATTCACCATTCTTGAGGCTCAAGCATACTGATAAAGCCTGTGAAATGAGTGTTTTCTAGGGGAACTAAAGCTGTTTACTTTCAAAGACTGACACACCAGGAAATATGTGTGATGCATGGCAATTGCTCAATTTCAGTTAAATCTAAGAATTTGAGGATTAAGCTGATAGGCTCAAATCCATAGACAAACACAGACCCAATGGCTGGCCTAAGTCATTGCGGAGGATTTCAGTGTCCCAGTGAGCGTCTGGAAAACACCGGTCCCCCCTGCCTGTTCTCTCACCACTTTCCCACCATGGCTCATAACTACCACTTTGGTATCTATGCTAGGTTACTATTCTGATGCCTGTTCTCCCTAAACAGCATAGAGGAATGTTGGTTGTAAATAATAAGTGAACCAAACCCAACCCATCACCTTCCACAAGTCATCCAAAGTCTACTGGAGTCAGCTAAAATACAAGGAAAGGGCATCAGCACCAGAATTCATGAAAATTACATTGGCAAAAATATTCAGGGGTGGAAACTGAAATCAGTCTGCATATTTAAAGTGTTGAGTTAAATCTGATGTTTCTTTACAAGCCACAGATTACAGAAAAAAAGCTTGTGATCTTTTTATAAGCTACCATTACCCTCCCCTGAAAAAGGATCTAGGTTTGCTTCTGGGTGGTAAGTGTTTGGCTGTCCTCATTTCCGAACTGCACTCAGAGATTGACTCTATGCTCATAAATTTTAGGCTAGCAAAATCTGTGGAGCTAGTTCTGATTTACTTAGGTAGAACAAACATAACCAGGCCACTAGTACGGAATATTAAGGTCAATTACATTATATCAGAAAAGAAGTATTTGCCTCTAAATCAATTCACAGGTTGCTTGGGTTTTCATTTTTTTATTTCCTTTCTTTCTTTATTATTTTTTTTTTTAAATTGGAGGCACAGTTGTTTTTGACAGTTGAAGCTGAGCTATTAAAATTAAATATTTTGATGTCTCAGAAACATCAAGCATCATATCTATCTTGTTCTTACTTAAAAGCTTAAGATAAACAAATAACCCTGCCTAAAAAAAGTCAAAAAGAAAAAAAAAAAAACAACCCAAAAATGAAATTAGTGCAAAAATGAATAATGAATACTAAATAATGATAAATCTACTGACGGTGGGTCAACAAACAGCAGGGTCTCCCTCACGCAAAACAGAGAAAGCACAGAAGCTACCCTTTCAAAACACAGGTCCACAGGAAGGCAGTGCATGTGCTTGACAGAAGGCACTTAGACAATTTCCAAAAAACATTAAAACATGTTAAGCAGTAATCAGAAATTCTTTTTCTTATCAGATATATTACCAAGAAGTCACCCATGCTACTGTTTCCGAATAGACTTATTGCCAAACTTCTGCGAGGCTGTAAATCCCACGTACAAGCCAGTGCTCTGTGTTGACAGGCACTCACTATATAAGTGTGTTTAGGACTATCCTCATGCAGCATTGGGCTATGACCAGCCATTACTTCAGGTTGTCTAGGGCAGTCTTAAATACCAGAATTTTGCGACTAGTTCTTACAATGGTTCTCAGAGAATAAAGCAAATAAAAAAACCCCCTCTGTTTAATATTTATACCCATTTATTGTCTCAGAAAATATGTACCCCATTTAAACTGCTGAAGATAGGTGGTTCTTCTGTGCTCGGTGGGATTGACAGGCTGTAGATGACGTGCGTTTCCTGCTCTTGCGGTGTGTGCCTGGGCATTGTGCTGGAAGCTGCTGGCAGGGTTGCAGGGATCACCCTGCTGGGTCTGAAGGGACCTGTCCTGAGTTGCCTTGCATATAGACAGACCTCAAAAAGAGAGGCCATGCTAACAGTTCTTAGTAGAAAATGTAGCGAGTTAAATGATGGCTGAATCTTCAGGCAGGTCAAGACTGATGTCAGGGTGCAATGCAAAAGTAAACCAAATTCATTGAAGAGTATATTTGATGTTCAATGGGCAAAAATAAAATCTGCAGTTTTCTTGACTGGAAAGCATATAATTTTCATAAGTTTAAACCATATATTTGAGGAATGCTCCTTTCCCACGTGTTGGCTGTAGGGCCAAAGGCACATACTGGTCTGACCTCAGAAAGAGTGGCTGAGTCTACATGCACATTCGATCTGCTGAGCTGCATTGCCCACCACATTGGCTCAGTGGCAAAGCTGAGAATGGGACCCAAACTTCCCAGTTCCCCATATTTTGCTTAAAAAAAGAGATAAACTGGAGAAAAGCCCATTCTTTTCAAGATCTTTTGTATCAACGCCATAAGATTCTAATGGTTGTAAATTATTTATATTACTTACATTGTAAATGTTTTATAAGTTTTATGCTTTTGAGGTTTTTTTTTTTCTTTTAATTGGGGTCTAAATAACATAGAGCAGATTCGGAGGAATGAATGTGAAAGGTGAGGAAATTATTTTGCTCATTCACTTTACAAATATGCAATTACAGGCAGGGAAGTCTAGTAGAAAGAGATACACAAAGTGCATGATAAGAGTGCTTGCATTTTCTGCAGGTTCCCCTGTGATATGTAGGGGATAGGATGTTAATAGTAATTAGAAAAATATTATGTAGTCAGTCAGGAGTAACCTGGTTAAAACGCTGAACACCACTTAGGAAGTCTACCTCTGAGAAATTGACTGCCAGGAAAAATGAGGAGGAGGAGCTGGTAGCAAGGCCTCTCCAATGACTCATACAACAGCGTGTGAACAACAAACACATCTACTGTGCTATTGCATATATTAAATATAACAAAAGGGCATGTCAGGAAGTTTCTTACAATTTTTGATTTAATGACATGCTTTTATTACTTTTTCCATCTTTTCAGTCACAGGTTATTAGATTTACTGCAGCTTTGGAAGGTACAACACATTAGTATCTGTCGGGTATGCTGCCCCTAATGACTTTCTTAGCTTGCTCAAGTACAAACATCTTGCACTGATATTTATCAAATGAACACAATCTTTTACCTATTCATTTGTCTTAGGAATGAAGAGCTTCATGTTTCCCCTGATACTGAAAGAAAGATTTCAATGAAGTACAAAATGCTCAGTGCATCTAAAAGAATAAATTTTGCTTGGTTTCAATGATATTTAAAGTAATGTAAATAAGATTTCTGGCACAACGTTGCTTCAGCCATTACCATTAATTAGAAGTTTTGTCCTTTTTTCTTCCTAAGTAGTACTCTGTATAAGTGCACTCAGCAAGCTGCAAATTGCCACAGTAGCTATTGATCTTTTTGACATGCCTAATCAGCCTAATTCTGCTGATAATAGAAGAGTCAGTCTGTTCTGCCCGGATGCTATTGACAGAAAAAAAACCTGCATCTAAAAGAGCAGTGAAAAATCCAGTTTGATTACAACAATAAATTAAGTACTATCAGTCCTACCACATAGTCACATATTTGATCTATCTTGCTATTTGAGGTATGAAAAATTTGGCTTAAACCACATGAAATTAATCAGACAAATTTTTATTCCTTTTCTGTACATCTTATTCTACTCTTGGCTGAGTATTTTTGTTGTGGAATTCTCATGCAAAGTAATGAAAGTAAAAAAAGTTTCACTGCTTCGTACAGATTTGCTATTAAATTACTTTAATTTCCCTTTAACTAGTTATAGGAGACGAAAATGTTTCTAATAAGCTTTAGCCAAAGTACCAGTTGGTTCCATTGATTTAAATGGTATTTGCATCAATTCTTACAAGAAATATAGCTATTATTACATTATAACTTTTTTACTTTTGCATAACGAAACTCAGTGCAGGAAGAGGATTATCCTGAGTTTTTTGTCTGTGGCAGTTTCTGGCATTTATGTTTGAAACATGATTCTCTATCAGATGATAGAAACAAATCCGAAAGACTGAAAACATGCAGTGCAGAGGTGAAGAAAAAGACAAGAGTAAGAAATGAAATATCCTTGAGAGGTAAATGTTCCTGAAATATGCTTAATAGAAAGGGAACTATAATTGTTGTTGAAATAACTGCGGTAAATCTACATTGTAACTAGAACTGGGCCTTGCACAGTCTCTGTACCTTTTGTTTCTGATATAATTTAATAAAAATACCTCTCAAGACATCTCATTAAAGGTGACTCATTATTGTAGAACTCCCATCTAATGCTTGTGTGGCTTCATTATTTTTAGCATAGCTACACCAGCATAAAATCACAGTGCTGTGACTGTGAATACATCCTTCAAATTCCAGCCAAGCACTAACCAGAGTCTGATCTGAGTTATGACACCGTAAATCTATGGTATTTGAAATCATTGGGATCACATGCTCTACCAGAAAACACTGTTTGCTCTACTGAATGCTTAACTACTGAACCACTGCTGCGCTGTTATTATTATAGTTATTTATTATGAAAGGCTGACAGTTTGATAGAAACTATTCTTCTCAGGCAATGTAATATAGATATGAGCGCCTGTGTATAACTCATTCCAATTAATTAGTTTGTTGATATTTTATAAAGCATTAGCCGAAAGTGATTTTTTTTTTTCCAAATCTACAATACTTGAGGCTTTCAGCTAATTAATTGGATGTCACCTTTCTTATTTACAAGGGGATTGTGATGATAAGTTATAGTTCATTTTGAACCAGTGCTTCCTCAATGATCGATTAGCGCCATTTGAAACAAGTTCAGAGAAGTTATATGAAATGCTCTGGGCCTGCGTTAGGTTGTCCAGCTGCTAACAGAGCAGAGTAAGGAAACCACCACACACACTAATCCAGAAACACTTTTCCTGCACGCTCTCAGGCATGCCGCACACTGCTGACGCTTCTTCTAGTAAGCAGAAAGACCTTGTTTCAGAGGCACTGAGGCCAAACTGCTTCTCAAATATCAAAATGTGTGTTGGACTGTGCTGTAAAGGTGACTTTTCTGCTCTCTGTCGTGCAGCCGCAGGAGTAAGAGGAGGTTATTGTCTTTCCTTCCCACTCCTTACAATTTAAAGCCATAGCCAGCACCTGAAAGCTGCTTGATATCACTGATAACTTGTGCTCCAAAGATTTGTGGCCTGTTTGTTGTTTGTGTGTGAGGTGAATTTTGTAAACATGAAGATCTTTCTTCCTAGGAGCTTGTTTTCTTTCATGTGAGAGGGGAAGCTGAGTAGGTGAGTTGCTTTCTTCACAGTGTGGCTGTGGAACAGTTTACATTAAAAGCAGTAAGAATGGATGGGTGGTCACTAAGAGGGAGCACAAAGATTTTTAATTCACTGCAACCAGAAACTGTTCAGTGCAAGAAAGCCTGACTCATGTGTACAGTAAAATCTGGGATAACCGACTTGTTTTTTTATCTAAAAGGAGCAAAGGAAACAGATGTGAAGTTTTCATCCACTCCAGCTATCTCTTATGATCAGTTAAGTGACATGAGTTGTAGAGTAAGCTCAGGAGTTACATTCCAAGTTAGTGATTATTTTATATACATATATAGCTACAATATATTATCTCATGCCCTTGTAAAAGGGGCAGTGGAAGGCCAACATGTAAGAGCAGGTGGATGAGAAGCATGACACACTTCACTGAGCAAGTTGAAGACAACTGTTTTGTCTCCTAGCGTATCCATACATAGCTGGATCATATATCACCGTTTAAACAACTTTTCAGTATGTCAATGTAGCAAAAGTCTGAGAGGACTGTTCTAAAAACATCCTCAAGCTGGAGTGTCTGCAGCACTGGAGACACTGGGACACATTTGTGGGCAAACAGTTGGTACAAAAGAAACTTTCCCAATAGGTGATGTTTGATGACAGTAGAGGTACTTCAAATGCAGCATGTCTTGAATTGGAGTTCAGATGGGCAATCAAGTTATTGCAGCGTAAAACTTTTTCATGCTTCAGCTGATCAGAAATGACTGTTTGTGGGCAGGGCTTTAGCCCATAGAAAATGACAATCCAGGGATGGACAACATCCTGATCTAAATGGTGGATGAAGAAGGTGTGCAGCTGTTGAATGTGATGTGTTTTTGTGCGTCCAGCCAAGCAGGCAAATGAAGAGGCTAAAACCTCCTTAAATCCATGCCTGACTTAACTCAGACTGCAGGCTAAACTACTTCACATTTCTTTACATTTGGTCTAGGCTGAAAGCAGGCATGAGGACAGCTGCCATCACTCAGTTAATGTGCAGTAACCTGTTCCTCCAAATAGACAGTGTGTGAATTTAGAGAACTGATCCTACCGCCTAAACCCACAGCATACATCCTGCGGAGTCACTTCCTTTGCAAGTTAGAATTAGAAATAGAGAAAGGAATATATTTTTGAGTCCTCTAGTCCAAAGATGCAGACCCACACACACAGATTCAGAGGCTCCGTTCTGGCAGCACCTGGACCCTGGCAAAAGGTCTGTCCTTACTGAACACTTCCCTTTACTGACAGCCTTGGGGTTGGTCACAGGGGAAACAGAAAAGAGACAACAGCATTGTGTTCAGCAAAAAGAGTCCTGCAGCAGGTTATTGGCAAACGGCTTGTCAGGAGATTTACAGCTAAATATGAAGCACTGCAAAAAAGGTTAAGATTTAAATTTAAGTCATGTTTCTCTCTCCCTCTAATAACATTTTTCAGACTAGTGGACTCACAACCAATTTTTGTTGCTGAGCCGACTTCAGAACATTAGCTATGCCCATTTCAAATGTTTTTCTGTTTTCTCTGCTGCTCTTAGTGATGAAAGAAAAGAGTTTTTTTCATCACCATCCTAAATCCCTTTAACTTTATGTTTGGAAAATATTATAGATTTCATTAAAAAATGCCCTTTGGAGGGGCATTCTTTATTCTGAGACCAAGGTTATATTTTTACACATGGAAAGTTTGTCCTAATTGTTTCACATTTAACACGTTTCATGCTTAAAACCCCCTTTTTCCATCAAATGAGTTGCAAATGAGAAGCTCCATTCCAAAATGACACATTTGCTATTAGTCAGCTCTCTTTCCTAAATAACGTAGTTTTCATAAAACAGGAAAACAACATCTGTTAAGATTTCTTTTTTTATAACAAGCTTATCTATCTACTTTACTTCTCACAAAACAGAGGGCAATGCCAGATAGCAAGGCGTAGAACAGGTAGCAGGAGACTGAAATCCCAAGTATTTCTACTGGGGTATTCACTATATATTTGATAGTATTCTTATTGACTATCCAGTTATACAGCTATCAGTGATTGGAATGGAAAGTAAAACTTATAGGAACTGGCCATTATATCTACATAAATATATGTAAGTATAAGTGAAAAACAGACTAAATTATAATACGCATCATAAACTACCAGCTTCATATTATAACAGTATTCGCCAATACTGCTGAGTGTTGGGATAAAAACTGTAGAGGAAAGATGTTCAGTTCAATTTATAATTGCCTCTCCGTGGGAAACACCCAATGCCTGAGATTTCTTTGAACTAATCCTATGCAGAGCAATCCTTTATCCCATCCATAGCAGTTTTTGATTCACTGATCTCCCTAGGCTTTGCAAAAGAAAGTGTTATTATCCCATTGTAGCGGGGAGGAAAACTAAGGTGATGAGGCCTCTTCTAAAGCTTGGGGGAAATGGCAAGGGAGGATGAAAAGCAAAAGGATTTTACATCAGTGGCAACCCTGATTCTGAGATTTAAAGTCTACAATACTGCCAGCTTCTCGGCTAGAGTGTCCAGTGTTTGGGAAGGTGGAAAGCATGAGGCTGCCTGGCTCCACTGCCCTGGCATTGGGACAGACTGCACCTCACCAAGACGATGCACATAAGCCCTCTACCTTGTCCTTTCCTTGCTACCACCATGGTAGCACCTTGCTACCCCCAGGGTTGGGGGGCTGCCATTCATAAGCGCTGGGGCACAAGGCAGAGGATGCCACTCTCCGTGTGCACTGAGTCTCCTCCTCCCCGCACTCAAGGGGCTCAGTAATGGCATGCAGAGAAACTGGAACTGGTTTCCCCCCCTGCCTTAGATGTGTGGCTCAGACTCTGAGCCGTCTTTGGAGCTGTGTCTGCAACACATTGCACTTCAACTAATTCCATAACATAAATCTTGGAAAGGCTTTCTAACTCGAAAGCAGCAGTGTGCAAATGAGGCGGTGCCGATTCCAGGCTTTCACTATTAACGAAGTCTTCCTGTGCTGCTTGCTTTTTAGAAACTTTCCTGCTAAGACCTTTGCCAGATGAAAAGTTCTTCTACATTATGCTTCATTATATAGTGTAGATAGATGCTAAATATGTCATACCTACTGGGTGAAATGACAGCACTGAACAATCAGAGGCTAATATACTGTATGTTAACTTCCCCGCTTAGTATCTGTAGTATGGAGTCTGACACCTAATTAGTGCAAACCCCACCAGTCTTGCTAACCTGTGGTCACCCCTATTGCTAATATCACTTCAGCTGATCAGGTACGGTGGCATATTGTATTTACAACTACTTATTTGTTACAAAATTTCAACTTCCTACAAACTCAAATGGCAACTGCTTACAAAGGCCCCTCATACCTGTACAGGAGAACCTGTTCCTTTGAGAAAAATTGATAATGTCATCTATTCTACATCACGTATTAAAAGCTGAGGGGATTCAGGTTGTAGGAGTTTCTCTTGGGCATCATGCTATTCAGGATTTATAAATTCAAGAGGGCCTTCTGCTGGCTAAAGAGACATAGACCCTCAAATTAGCAGCAGCTTTAAAATGCATTTTCAGTAAGCAGTACAAAAAGCAGTACAAAACACTAGTTATTCACATGCCCTGTTACTCCAGACTTGGTGCTGGTTCAGTTGTGCCCATTGCTGACTGATTTCTCTTGGCATCACTGAATTGTTTTCACAGTGCAGACATGATTAAATGTGTGTTAAAAAGCAAGCAGGGACAGTGACACTGAGCAACAGAAGTGATTTCTAATCAAAGCGAAAGAATATGAAAGCTGGGAAGAGAGGGAGAGTATTATAGGGTCTAAAACAATGTGACTGATCCATTCCTATTAGGAATGAACAGAAAAGTATGAATCTGACTTTCAAAATATTTTTTTAATGTTTCTCTAGAATAACTTAAAGGTTTAACACCATGATGGGCATTTCGTGAAAGGTGCGGGCTCAGGCTGAAAACCCAAACATTTCTTGGCCAAACATTTCTTAGGGAAAAATCCTTCCATCAAAAAAACCTGTAGCCGCCAACACACCCTGCAGAAGATACACATGGAAGACAGGGACTGGGAATTATGGAGGACCCCATGTTTACTAATGAGAAAGTTCTCTTTTCTAGAATCTTATTTGATTTTGAAATGCTACAGTTAGGAAAACATGGTTCGTTGGTGTTTTTTTCCTCCTCATCTACATTTCATTAAATTTGAAGTAATAAGTGTAAACCAATTTAAAGAACATTTCGTTTCCTTTCTAAAATCACCAAGTGTAGTAAAGTATATTTTTCTTGTTTATCCTCAGAGGCCACCATGCTTAATTGATGCTACAGTGTATTGAAGCGTGTAGGACTAGGCACTAGTTACAGAACATCCCAGTGCTGCTGTGAGCTTTTTTAAACCCAGATTGTTGGTTCTCTGTGGTTACTTGTAGCAACTGTATAGACAGACGTGGCATGGTTATTCCTTACCAGCTCATTGCTGCCATCCTCATCAAAATCCTCCTCTATCCCATCAGTCATCTCTTCTCCATCCCCATCTGCATCTGGCCCTCCTTCAATTGGCTCTTCTGTAGAGTTATCTGCATTCTCTGATATGCATTCCTCTTGGATCAAATCAGCATTATCTTCCATTTGTTTCTTTTGAGCTTCTGTAAGGAAAACATACTCTATAGAGATTCAGTAGCCTTCCCTATTGGTGGCAAAGAAAAGTGCTCTGAGGAAGAAACCTAAGCTTCCCATCTCCAGATGAGCTAACTTTGTAAAAATCAGTGTGTTAATATCTACCAGGAAAATATAATCAAACCCCTTGTTTTCAAAAGTTAGTGCATAAATCAAGCATAGTACCAACATGCTCATCTATCCCATGCAGTGGATGAAGGTTTGATTTACCAGCGTGTTCAGCTTTTTGATTTTCTGGACTTTGTTTTACCTTAGGAATCCAATTGGCATGGTCACCATACATTTATTTATCTGCAGCCAATGGGAAGTACGTAATTGTCTATACTCTGAGAAGCAGAAGGCTGTTAATTGCCAATAAGTGAACAAGGATTTGCATAAATTTTATATGAATATAGCTCAACAACCGTACAGATAATCAACAAGTCCTTCTGGACAACTGAACAAATTTTTTATGAAGAAAAGTAACAGTTTCTCCCTGTTGGTATAATGTGCTGAGGTAACTGGAGAATGCACCCCTCCAGTTACCCAAATATAGTGTTTCCTACAATTTCTGCAAAGCAGTGGAAAGAAATACCATTTCCATGGAGGCTCAGAGGATCTGTTCTGGTTGGTTTAGTGCAGATGCCTGCATTGTTGTATGTATTGTGAGACTCCTGGGTACGCTGAGGAATTTCATCCAGCCAGCAGAAATCCAGAGGAGGATTGAGGGAGGAATGACAGAGAGACTGGCCAGAAGAGTGGTTGGAGGGATCAGAGTCATATTCCTGTGCACATCAGGAGTTTAGATGAAAAGCTTTATGTACTGAAAGTGAATATGGGCCAGAGAATTGGTTGCACGTAGCTGGAATACCAATGTCTTTTCAGTCTGAGGGTGACAATACCCATCAATGATCAAATTTCTAGAACCAAACCATTTTTTCCTTTGTTAGATTGACTGTTCTGTAACACTAGTGGTGCATCACCTATCTTGTTGGGTAGCCAATGAATCTGCAGATTGCCTGTGAAGCTTGATATTTTTCACTTCTATGAATATATTATTATTTTAATATAAACAATTACCAGCTACATATAATATTCAAATCTGTTCATACTTTGCTGTATCATAGTCTTAAACCAAGACATTTGTATTTCCCTCTACCTCTGCACATTTATTTTGCAACTTACTTTCATCTCTTTGGTCTTTGTTAGTCTCTAGTCCCTCATTTTCAAATTCATTTACTTAAGACACAGAACAATTAGCTTTCCTCCCTTAGTCACTTAATTTCTTCAGAAAGGTTCTTGGACTTAAAAAATAAAAAGTTATCTTAGATAACTGCTTTGACAGTACTGTAGTCACACAAGTAGGAGTATTAGTAGAAAATTCAGCCCATGGAGCCTAATCTCCTCTTGGTAAGGTGCTCTATACAATACCATGTTAGTTATGTCATTGTGCTACTTGCCTTACTGTGCAAGGAAACGTGGACTGAATCAGCTATGCCTACTATGTCCTGCCCCACCACCTTCTGCCTCCAGCCACTTCTGACATTAACTCACCTGTGGCAGTGACAAATGAATCAACTTTGGTCAAGGCTTTCAAAAAGGGTTCCTGAAATTATGGACTTAATACATTTAAATCGGAAAAATTTTAGGATACAGCTGCTAAAAAATTAGGCAATTTACTTAATTGTCTGAATGAGAATGTAATCTGGGTTCTTCAGGGTAGTCTAAAGTACCATCTCAGCATTTAACTCTTTTGGGCTCTTCTGAGACGCTAAACTTAAGATCCTACCTTTCAGCATCCATGCCTGATATTACAGGAAGAATATTCTCCTCTAACAGTTTTTTTCACATCAGAACAGCTTCTTATCCCTGCCTTCCTGATTCATATTTTTATAAACAAAGGAGCTATTCCTGCAGTTTCCCTATGTACAGGAAATCCTCGTATCTATATTCGCCCCATTGGAGTTGTCAGGGGTTGATAACAGTAAAAGACAGAAGTGTTACTGCAAGGAGTTTTCACGCAGCTGTAGAGCAGTAACCAATGTATGCACTGAGCTTGTCCACCTGGTCTGTTTAACCCATCACATTCCTCCAGATGTACAACCGTTAAGATTAATAATTAAATATTTTTCATGAGAGTTACTCAAACTTAGAAAACCAAAAGGGCAAGATGACAGCTTGATTTTGTTTTGTGTAAATGAGATATAGATCCTCTCTCTGATCCCAGTCTGAGTGAGGCCGTACCTTATGGCAGAGGAAAGTAAGAAATAATATTGCCAAACCATAGAGAAGGAACAAAATCATCTCACATCTGACACCGTAAATGAAATAGTTCAGCCTTTGATATAGCTTTATGTTACACAAATCTTTTAGCTGAGGAAGCAATCATCTGCAGACTAATCACTCAGGCTGCATAACCCTCTTCATCAGCTCAGGAGACTTAAATGGGGATCCAGGTTTACTGGTATCTCTGAGGTGTTTTTTCTCCTCACACCCACCAATGAGAGGCAAGGAATACGGGGGATGGGTTTTGCACCTGGTGTTTTAAAACATCAACAATTTGAAACCAGTTTGTCATCTCTGAGGATATTATTCATTGCTTGTCTTCAAAAGGCATAACAGTATGATTCAATACAAATCAACGTTTTCCTCTTTGAGCTGATTTTTATTTAAATGAGTTCACTACAGTACTTTAGCAGAAGTGAAAATTGGATATCGAAGTACAATGACATGCAGGTTGTTTTGCATAGTAATGAATTTTATATAAAAGCTCCCTGAAGTAGGGATGCGCCATCTCAGAGCATTTAAGTACACAAGTGATTCAATGGAGTGCCTTGCAATTACATCTTCACTGATTATACTAACTTTTGTCTAACTTGCAAAAAGTACAAAATAGAATCTAATGAATACATATTGTGTACGGTTCTCCTGAAAGAGATAATCACACTTTGTACTAATGGTTTACCTTAGACTTGGAAAAAAGCATTTAACTTATTTTGTGGAGTAAATTATAACAGCTGAGGGATTGGTCCTCGTCTGTCAACTTAGAAAATTATTGTAAATAAAAGGTAGATTTTTTTAAAGAGCTGGGGTTTGTTGTTTGGTTTTTTTCTTAAAAAAAATTTTAACCACAAAATATTTTTCTTTAGTGTTCTGCCCTAGGAAGACATTCATTAGAGTTATTTCTGGATGCCAGCATGAAACTTCTGGGTTCAGAGAGATACCCCCTCAACAGATCAGCAAATAGAACAGGCACTTGGGACCAGGAGAGATCCAGATCTAAATATCTATTTTGCCTCTATTCATGACCTCAGCTGCTAATTCCCACCAATGTTTTAGGTAATCTTGATGGCGCTCTCTTTACATGTCCTGTTGGTCTTTTTGGCTTCATGGGTTTGAGTTAGGTAAGGGACACAAATCTGAGTGCCCATACACCCACGCAGCTGCAGATTCTGAGGCAGAATTTCCTTCACACATTTCACACAAAATACATTAGAAGTTTTCATCAGAGAATGAAGGGGGAAGGGGAAAAAGAACATTGAGATTTTTAATGAGATAAGGCTTCCATTTCCCCGCTGGCTGTCATCAAAATCAACTTGCTAGTACACAGCTCCTGTACAGAGATATACCATGTGATTTATACGGAAATAGCCAAGGAAATACCATAGACAGCAGTAAGAATTGAGATTGTTTTCTACATATACTGTGGTGAAAATATAACCTTATAAATCCCTTATAACTGCTCAGCATGGCTTTAAAGTGCTGCTAGGTGAGATCATTCAGCTAACAAAATGATCACTGCAATGACAGAAATAAAGATCTTTATTAAATTAAAAAGTAGTGTTGGATTTTGTCATTCCTAAGGTTTGCCTCAAAAAAAAATGTTTCAAGCCACAGAAGAGCTGAGCTAGAGGTGCGGCAGGTTTTACAAAGATGCCACAGCTTCACACAGTAGCTCAGGTTGGAAGGGATCTCTGGACTCTCCAAGTCCAGCCCCTCTTCAAAGCAGAGCCAAACTCAAAGTTTGGTCCAGGTCCATGGGGCCTTGGCCCAATGAGTTTTGAACATCTCCAAGGATGGAGCTACTACAGTCTCTCTGGGCAGCCTGCTCTACAGCTTAGCTGCATCTCTTTTCCTTATATCAAACAGGAATTTCCCTTGATGCAGCTGGTGACTATTGCCTATTGCCCAGGCAATAATTCTTTATATAGAGCATCTAATAATTCTTAATGTGGGTAGCACAAGTATGCCCAAGATCAACCAACTCTAACTGAATTCTCTTCAGTCAGATATTTTGTTTCCGGAACATCTAGTAAGAATCTTTTATTTTCTTGAACAATTCTTGAAATGATGTTGCATGCTCTGTGAAGAATATTAATTTATCCTCCCAATAGTTCTACCTGAGAGTTAATTTACCTTGCTTCAGGCCTCCATTATGCAGCAAAATTTCTGGAAGGCTTCAGTTCTCTCTGGTCTGTCTGCTTGACTGATAACTAGGTTCTAATTTAATTCATTTGACTACAAATTTCTTTTACCTACCTGCTTCAGCTTTTTGCTGCTTTTCAATCTTTTCCAGTCTCCCTAGCAAGGAGTCAATTTTTGTTTTGATTTGGGTTAATTCCTTCTTGATTGTTTGCAACTCATCTGATTTCACTGTGGAAAGAGAGCAAAGATGCAAAACATGAAATAAACCGCATTTGCAGCCCCCCATGGAAAAAAACATGTTATTTTTTCTTTTCTCTGTAGTACAAAGTCTACTTTCTCATTTCTGTCTGTATTTTTAGAGGTTTAACTTTTAAAAAAGAACATTGCTAATTAAAAATACTGAATCCATGCTAGGAAATCACAGGATTCTAAGCCCTAATGCCAAGAGGTTGTGTGAGGTGTATTGCTCTGTAATAAGCATTTCAGGCAAAACATCTCAAGGGCATTCTTAGTAAATCCAAGTAACATTTACTGAAAAACAGGCTATAGTGAAAGAATGATTCAAATATGACAGACAGTTCACAGTCTTGCCATGTTGTTTTGCTGGACTATTTTGTAATAACTGTGACAATAATAAAAAGATCCCTCACAGTAGCAGGAGGTATTTTTCAACAAGAGCGAATGGTAACATAAATGCTAGGGCAGCCAGGAATGCAATGTTATGTTCCAGTCAACAACTTCGTTACAATATGTGTTAAGCATTATTGCTTAAAAAGCTTTCAGTTCTGGTAATTTCTTGTACTTTTTCCAGACGTGGATAACATACGAAAATATTTCTTTTTATGATGGCATCCAGCGACATGGAAGCAACACCTATAAATTTAGAGCTGAAGTTTAGAAATCTTTGTTGCCTTGCATTAGTCTTCGTTTATGTTCGTTATTACACTCCCATTGTCTAATGTAAGAAGGAGTAGCTGCTTTGGAAGTGTTTTGGCTTCAGAAGAAACAGCACTGCATCACTCATGAATGACCTCATTATTATGGCGTTATCAGGACATGGTTTTATGCTCAGAAGATAGTCCAAACAAATCCACTTGCCCTGTTTGTGCTAGGATATCATGTTGAAAAGCCCTAGAGGAGAAAATGGGAACCCTGTGCTATCATGGGAGAATAAAGCCATTTATAAAGGTCAAAAGTAGATAACACAACTGTCTCTTACAACTGTTGGAGGAAGAAATGGACCATCACCTTAAACTGTGAAGGACTGGCAGTGGAAGAGCACTGAGCGGTATTACTCCTTCATCCTTATCATTGCTGAAGGAGGATATGCGTTGACTTTGGTGTGTGCATCCAGACCAATGGGAGGGCCCTTAGTGAGCCTGCTAAAAGGGTCTCCTGGCTGCATCTTGCCATATCAGTCCCATTCATTGACTCTTGGGCATGTATCTCATCATGGTGTCTCATGGGTATTTTTTATCGGACATTCAAAATCTGATGAAGTGTGCAGTCAAGCTGCTGCCTGCTTCGGTGGTAGTAAATGAGTATGTTTTTGCTTCAGAACCCGCCTTATTGCAAACCTGCAGCACATTCACTGAGGTCAAAACCAAGGCTTTTTATCTTAGAGTTTGGGTCATGTGCATTATAGTTATAACAAGTCAGCTAAAGGCAGTAGTTTGCTGTATGCGTTAATGAACTTGTTAAATCATATGCTCATATTGAGAAATTGCATATCTCACACTATCATAGGCTGAAACCCCTGATCTCATCTTGAATGAATGGTAAGACTTAGAGAAAAAAGCTTAAAAGTAACCTTTGTGCTAGACTTCTATATGTTATACAGTATTTGGTGGAATTATTCTGTATATTTATAGAGCAAGGAATTAAAATGTTCTTAGAGAAATATCGGGTCACTGTGCCATCCTCCAGATCTGTAACAAAACGTTAAGATTATGACAAAAGTGTCTACAGCAACCTCCTATGAAGCCAGCAGGCAACAGACCCTGTGCAGCCAAGCTGTTGGGTTAGAGGTGCTCCCTTGACTGGCAAACAGCAGGCTTGCCAAGTCTAAAAGGTCAGAAGTCAGAAGCAACACCATAGAACGTAATGATAGTTGTTCCCAGTCTAAAAAGCAAAGCAGAAAACATTTGCACTTCTGAATTTGGTGAGGAAACAGGCACATACATGAGGCTACAGTTCAACTCAGGTCAAACCTTCTGCTTCACAGGGGCTTCCCTGTGGTGTCTCAGTGAGAAATCAGTTTGGGAACAAGACTGCACCAGAGGGAACGCAGACACAACAGTGAAGATTCAACAGCATACAAAGATGTTAGAAATGACTGAGGGGCTTTATTGCTATCTTGCAAAATTCAGCCATGCCAAAACTATTTCCTCAAACTTTGGTCATTTAATCTGCAATATGTCATTCACATTTAATGAGGTGATTCCATCATACAGTCAATCACTTCAAGTCAACACTAAAAAGGACTGAAAGAAAAAAGGGGAAAAAATTTCAACAAATCTGCACAACAAATTCCAAATTTCCACCCTGGTTCCAACATTGCAATGGTGTATTTATTTGAGTTACTTGTTGTCTTAATTTGCAGGGAATTCTACAAATCTTCAAAATCATTCTCCTAGAGAAATTCCACTCTCAGGTATATTGTACGGGGTATTTCCGTAGTGAGCAGCAAATACTAAAGACAAATTATGAATGGTTCTGATGAACAGTAAGCAGAATATAAGCCAGCAATGCACCCTCGTGATAAAGAAGGTCATCAACATCCTGGGCTGCATTAGGAGGAGTTTTGCCAGCAATTTGAGGGAGATGGTCTTTCCCCTCTCCTCAGCACTGGTGAGGCCACATCTGGAGTACCGTGTCCAGTTCTGGGCTCCCTGGCACAAGAGGGAATGAAGAAAACAAAGCCAAACTCTTCTCAGTAGTGCCCCCTAACATGTCAAAGACCATTGGCATGAAATAAAGCACGTGAAATTCTACCTAAACATAAGAAAAAGCTTTTTTTTTTTTTTTTTTTTTGTTTCCTGTGAGAGTGGTCCAACATTTGCACAGGCAGCCCAGAGAGACTGTGGAGTCTCCATCTTTGGTGGTGCTCAAAAGCCATGTGGACACAGCCCTGGGAAGCCTGCTGTGGGTGACCCTGCTTGACCAGAGCAGCTGGACCAGATGGGCTCCAGAGGTTCCTTCCAACCTCAGCCATTCTGTGATTCTGTGATTCTATGGTATAGAGCTTGGGAAGAAGTTCAGGCTTTTTAAGCACAGTGTTATAACAAAGACAAAATGTAAAGACTGTAAATGCTGTAGTTCAGGTGTCCTGATTTGAGTGTATAAATTTTCCTTTAAATTTTCACAGATTTTTTTTTTTTTAATTTATCTTGGGCAAGAAATAAAGCAGTTGATAAACATGAAACTAGAGCTGCATCTGTCCAAAATATCTGTTAATCTGCTTTTGTGTAATAGAATAGGAAAATAAAGTAGCTTACTGCTTTTATTTGTTGCCATTAGCAGATAAGCAAAGGCCAGCAGGTAACAGAAATGCATGTATTGAAAGGGTAAGAAATTACTAATGAAATTCCTCAGACGCTGTCACTAAAATGGCTAAATATCTTCATCAACTTTGATGCAAAAAAGTAAATAAACAGGTAAAATTTGCTGATGTCATGAAATCAAAAGGTATCATCAATTCAGAGTGAATCAGAATGGAAGGGGCAGTCAGGTGATATTAAGGAATGCTACATTATAAAAAAGATGAAATGTAATTGCACTGAAAAAAATCCTGCACTTGATTGGCTAACAGCAGAGCTCCTATTCTTAACGTGGAAGCTCATCAGAGGAAAAAGACAGTGACAGCATTATCCATGGGTTGTAATCTTAGGTTGACAACGGCGATGAGAAAGAAAATGCAGTGCCAGGATGTGTCAAATGATGTATTGCTAAAAACGGGGAAGTACAATGCCATTGTACAACGACCTGGTGAGAGTTCACCTGGAATAATGTGTACAGGTTGAACCACTGAATTCAAGCAGGTATGTTGGGAGAAGGCCCTGAAGATGACCATAAGAATGGAAAGCCTGTAGTGTGACAAGAGTTTTTCTTGTTTGCCTGAGACAAAAGGAGGTAAAAGGAAATAAAACTTTTAAGCTAAGACAGTGTTGGCACAACCAATGGATATAAACAAATAAGAAACAAATTTAAGCCCGAAATTAGAAGAACCAGAGACAGACAAATCCAAACCTTAACTATTATTAAGATGGAGCTTAAAGGATTAGATGATGGGGCTACTTGGAACAGTATGGAATTAGATTCGGTGTCCCTTTCCAGCCCTCTGCCAGGAATACAAGGGCCTTTCAGAGTGTATCTTTCATTGAAGCATCTAGCACCAAAAGAGACAAACTGCACCCAGCTCGAAACAAGAGATTTAAAATCAAGGTCCATCACGTTTTTAGAAATGAAAGTGCTACTGTTGAATTACAGCTGTATTTGTGAAACATTTTTTGCTGTAACTACAAATTGATTAATCCACAAAGTATGATTCAGATTTCTTTGGAAAGAAACATCATGTATTTTTATCTAAGACCTTCATGTTTAATATAAAATATTTTATCATATTTTATTACTTTATATTTCACTGAAAAATGGGTTAACTGAGGAAGCTAAATATAAACTATATGAGTCAAAATGAATTAATTTAGAGGTATAATCCAGTACATATTGTGACATCTTAAGTGCCTACTCCTTAATCTCAAGCACACAGGGTATGAAAAATTTGATGAGTGTTTTCCTTCTGTTTTCATATGTGTAAAATGAAAGTGCATATTCCAAGAGCTTCAGTTTCTATATTGTCAAAAAAAGTGAGTTTTTCAAGTTCTAAATAGCAATCTGCATCTGCTACTTCATACCATTAACATGAAGAACTACTATGTGTAGTTTCCACACCAACATGTTTCATTTTACAAGTTACTTCTGAGAAGGTGGAAGCGTTGATTTTTTTTTTCCTAGTCTTTGGAGTTAGAAAGAAAATAAAATATTGTCTACTTATCCTTGAAAAATTATAGATTCAGGAAAGAAATCAAATCCTCCTAACTTGTTTTGTGTTTTGGAAGCAAACTTAGCAGAGATATTGCAACTTTTTGGTAAAACAAGAATTTACTGCCCTGGCAGACATTATTTTTGCAGATGTACTCATCAACAAGCAAGGCATTCTTGGTATCATGCTTTTATAACAACTTTGTTGTGTGCCACAACAAACTTCTGTCTTTGGATTGCTGGTTTTCAGCAGTGAGTCCCTCTAATCCTGGTAATTTCACTGGGGGGGGTCTCCTGCGTCCTGACCTTTAATACTATCTGTATGGGTTCATCTTCTGGATCCAGTCTGAGTGTGGAGAACAGCTATGAAAACAGTTATGCGTATGAGATTTCTACTTAAATCTGAAAAGTCTATTAGGGGATGTGATCTCATGAGAGTTTTGCTATTTGGGGGTGAAATCTTTCAAGCATAGGCAATACCATTTCGACATAGTTAATTCTGAACTTGTGATCAAGCTGTTTTACAGCCTTGAATTTCATTAAAACCCAAAATACCTTCCTTCCCACAAACTATGTTTCTCCTTATTGAAGAGATCCTTTATTTAACTAGCAATAAGTTAGGATTAGAATTAACAATGCATTAGTTCAAGGGGTTCAGATTAGCCATGTAGAGTAAGGGGCAACAAAATACTAAATTGTTTCTTGCCACAATTCAATATAACCAACTTTTCCAAGAAAATGGCAAAAGAAGCTGAAAAACCCATACTCTCTACTTTCCAAATTGAAGCCCCTGAGGGAATGGCTTGGTTATTTCTCTGATAAACGTCTTACAATAAGCTGATTACATTCCTGTCCAAGTCAACAAAATCGTGTTTCTACCTTTATGATGGGTTGGTTGGACTTGACAAAAAGGGAAGTAATTCTATGGGGAAATCAAGCATGAAAGTCTGTACACTGTGTGTCTGACTCCTTTTAAAGGTGTACTGCATGCAGAAAGAATATTTTCTGCAATTTATTCCAGCATGATAAATAACCTCTGCTGTTGTGCTCCAATTGCCATTGTAAAGAACTGAGGGTGGAAACCCAAAAGGGGTCAAAACGTCATCCCACATGTTTAGTGATGCATCTTGCAGCTGTCCCTTCAGTGTTAAAGGGCTGGATACAAAGATGATCTTGTCACCTGGAGCTCTAAGACTGACATTTTTAGAATTCACATCACACCTAAATACGTTGAAGGGTACTTTCACCAGGGCATAACACTGTCTGTTAGGATCTCTATACTCCTGATTGCACTTCCATTAAATAATTTACAGGTTCTGCAATGTTTGCCATGTTATGCAGACAGTATTTTGGGGGTCTTATAGCAAGTGGCTATGAGTACTTGGCCTAGGGTTGAATCCTATAATCTAAACAGAATCACAGAATGCTAGGGGTTGGAAGGAACCTCTACAAATCATCTAGTCCAACTCCCCTGCCAAAGCAGGTTCACCTACAGCAGGTTGCACAGGACTGTGTCCAGGTGGGTTTTGAATATCTCCAGAGAAGGAAACTCCACAGCTTCTCTGGGCAGCTCTGTCACCCTCCAAGTAAAGAAGTTTTTCCTCATGTTCAGATGGAACTTCCTGTGTTGCAGCTTGTACCCATTGCCCCTTGTCCTGTCACTGGGCACCACTGAGAAGAGTCTGACCCCATCCTCTTGGCACCCACCCTTTAAGTATTTGTAAGCATTAATAAGGTCACCCCTCAGCCGTCTCTTTTCCAGACTAAACAGACCCAATTCCCTCAGTCTTTCCTCATAAGAGAGGTGTTCCAGTCCCCTAATCATCTTGGTAGCCCTATGCTGCACCCTCTCCAGCAGTTCCCTGTCCTTCTTGAGCTGGGGAGCCCAGAACTGGACACAGTACTCCAGGTGTGGCCTCACCAAGGCAGAGTAGAGGGGGAGGATGACCTCCCTCGACCTGCTGGCCACACTCTTCTTGATGCACCCCAGGATGCCATTGGCCTTCTTGGCCACAAGGGCACATTGC
>VYZM01020308.1:366103-475022 GCA_013398915.1 Dromas ardeola | reverse complement strand
TCTGCACAAATGGAGATGGCTGATCATACTTGCAAGAAAGCCATGAAAAAGCTGGTTACTGGTTATGAAAAAGGGTGAGAAGAAGCTAAAGGAGAATAGGAAGGAGTCTTATGCTATCCATGTCTACATGGCTTATGTAGGTTCACCTGAGTATAAGAATTTCTTCCAAGGCTTTAAGAATTATGAAGTGATTCATGAGTGACTCTGGAAGATCTTGATAATGAGGTGCTGCACCAGACCATTGTTCACCTACTGTTATCTGGACAACCAGCAAAGCACATGAGGGCCCAAAGACGGTTACTAAATACATCACATCTAAGTGAAGCTTCCTATAAAACCGTATGTGATAAATTAGTAATGGCAGTATAAAGGTTATTTAGAGTGAGTACGTGGGCCCAGCCACTACCTGCTACCCCAAACTCAGCATCCACAGTCTATGGATTAAGGATTAAAGAGTATATCTTTGTTGATTGCTTTTAGTATCTGTTTTGGATGTTGTTCATGAATTTGTTAACTCTCTTTTAGAATGTGCTGCCTCCAAAACCTCACATAGCCACCAATTTCAGAAGACTGCTGCCCAACTTTTAAATATATTATAGGAAACATTTCTTTACCAAGAGGATGTCAGACACTGGAACAGGCTTCTGAGAGGTGGTTGATGCCCCAAGCCTGTCAGTGTTTAAGAGGCATTTGGACAATGCCCTTAATAACATGCTTTAACTTTTGGTCAGCCCTCAATTAGTCAGACAGTGGGAATAGATGATCATTGTAGGTCCCTTCCAACTGAAATATTCTATTCTATTTCTATTCTATTCTATTCTATTCTATGCTATTCTATGCTATTCTATGCTATTCTATGCTATTCTATGCTATTCTATGCTATTCTATGCTATTCTATGCTATTCTATGCTATTCTATGCTATTCTATGCTATTCTATGCTATTCTATGCTATTCTATATAGTTAATTTTCAAGCAATTTACAACTAGTATCAATGAATGCCCTTGAGTTTTAATACTTTGGGATTTAGTGAACAACAGCTCTTATTCATCCTATTCCAAGAGGAAATGGCCTCAAGTTGTGTCAGGGGAGGCTTAGACTGGATATTAGGAAATATTTTTACACTGAAAGGGTTATTAAGCATTGGAACAGGCTGCCCAGGGAAGTGGTTAAGTCACCATCCCTGGAGGTATTTAGAAGATGGGTAGACGTAGTGCTTAGAGGTATGGTTTAGTGATGTTTTTTGTCAGTGTTAGGTTAATGGTTGGACTAGATGATCTGGAAGGTCCCTTCCAACCTAGACAATTCTAGGATTCTACTCATCACCTTCAGAATTTCATAAGCATCAATGAAATCCTCCATCAGGCTGCTTCTCTCCAAACTGAGAAGTACCACCATTTTCAGTCTCTCTTTGTCACTACTGTCAGAAAGATTTAACTCTAAAGCAGACATACCAGCCCCTTCTGGTGATTTTATAGCTTTATTCAAGACTATGGGATTCTAAGAATGAAACTCCAGCGTGCTACATGATAGTCATGTGTGATAACTGAAAGAAATGGCCACCTAATAATGGGGAACACTAGGGAACAACGGGGAAATGCTTTGAACTATACACATGCTATAGAAGAGGCTGAAAATATCAGTTTTATTTCTGTTGTAGAAGATACAGAACACTTTAGTGTTTCAGGAGGACGTCAGGAGTGTTGTGTATGCAGGAGTTCCTGTCTTAGGAGACTATGGATGCCATGCTGAAGAATCTTGTATAGATCTGAGTCTGGTATGGATGAGAAGATCCCAGTTCTCCTTATTTTCCAAAAGGGCCTTTTTCTGGACTAATCTACAGACATTCTGATGAAGATCTAGGAGAAGTCAATATCTAACAGTCCAAACAAGAGCAAGTCATGGAGAGTGTTGCAGTTTCCTTGTGATCCACTTCCTCACATTGCCTTTGCATCACAGCTAGGATGCAGAGGGAAGGGACAAGGGGCTATGGCTGGCAGTTGAATCTCATCCTAAAATACAACTCTTATTTAGCAGGTTGTTGCTCCAGATCTGAGAGCTGTGTTTTGCAATACAAACACTCCTAAGAGAATCTCTTAAACATGTTGGTTTTCTGAAAAAAAAAAGAAAGAAAAAGAATAGGAACAAAAATGTGAAAGCAAGAAATTAAACCAATATTTTACCATCAGGCGCCAAAAGAAGCGGAAAGGTACTACAGACCAGGTACAATACCCGTAGGGCTAAATGCAAAGACAAATCAATAAACTCCATTGTCATGAGGCTACCAGATGATGTCCAGCATAGTCCCAAAGGATGAACTAGAGGAAGGCAAAATGTCAAACTTAGATGTTTTCAGCTAAGCTGGAGAAATAAGAACATGACAGAGCCACATCATGCAGCAGTCAATCCAAAATACAGGAGATAGAGGGTCTATTTTGGGTATAAGGCCATGCACTGGATGAGAGACTCCATTCTGTTTCCACTCCCTGGCTTGGTTTCCGTCTTGTTGAACTTTAACATCCTAATGCAGGTACCTTAAACTGAGAATTTAGTCTGTCCTACACTCCCTATACAGATTCAAATCATAATTGGACTGAATGACTCTGAAGGTATGTATATCTCCTTGTTAAATACAGAGGGAAACAATGGTTAATCCAGTTCTGACCTTAATGTTTCTGGTACATGTTTCAACTACACATCCTGAATCTGGTTTCTCAGACTTTTGCTCGACTGGAATGTTTTTTCTCTTAGTAAAACACATAATTACTGGAAAGAAAGAAAGAAAAAAAACCCAAAACCTAGCTTTGATTTTATGGGTAATTTAAAATCTACCTTTATAACAAAAAAAAACCCCAAAACCAAAAAAGCAACTAATTAATTCCTCAGCTGAGGCATGCTCTGTAGCAACTTTCTGAGCAATGCACAACTATATGCAGAGCAGTATAATTTAATTTTCAAATGGGGAATAAGTCTAATTGTCTACAGATCACCATGTCTTTCTGCAGGAGTGAGTCAAGAAAGATTTTTCTCTGCAAGCTAAAGGCAAACAGACACCAGCAAGAAAACACACAAGAATTGTTTGTAACTTGAATAAGAATGAAGAGAGAAACCTTTTATCTGTAATGAATGAAGTGAGATAGCCCAGAAACGCAAACTACTGGATTTTACAGTGGAGTCTTAGGAGCTGATTTTTTATTATTGTGTGCACTATAGATGAGCCTTTGGAAAGGATAAAGTAATCAGGCCCTTCCCTGAAGTAGTCAAAATAAATAATTTCCTTGCCTGGATTAGACTGAGGAGCAGCAGGGAAGAGTGACATTCCATTCATTTTTAAGTAAAGTATCTAAAAACCGGCTTTTGTTCTACTTTTATTCCTTTCTTTCCTCCACCTTTTAAAAGGAAGCTCTTCCCTTCAGTTTTAAGCATTCTGATCCAGGAAATTTTTTTGCTTATATGTTGTAGATGGGCCTCACACCCTATCAGAATATAGAAGAGGTCACAAAAGGAAGGAGTCAATTCATTTACTGGGACATTGTGACTCTCATGGCTTTATTGTCATTTCATCAGTGTTAAACGTGCAGCCTGTTGCCTAGCCTACACCAGATTCTGCCAGTATTACTCACATTGATGCATAATTTCGAAAGGGAGCTCTTATCAAATAGTGTTGTTCTTAAGTGCAAGGTATGACATTGTATGGACCTAGCAGAACTTAACTGAGGTTATTCATCATCTCTGTGCCACCATGGTGGGTTCTACTACATCTGCTGTCTGACAATCTGCTACTTTGATAGTAGAGAGTTTCGGGGCTTCCATTGGTATTACACTGTTTTTCAGCAGCTGTTCTTCAACATCAGGCTGAACTGAAGTATTAAAATCAATAGGTTAGCTCAACAGGACCTTTTTGGTTTGCGAAGCTATCAAGTCACTGGATTTTCTATTAGCATATCCTTCCAAATGCCATGCCATGAAATATAATACGTGTGATTCCAACTTGCTACAAATATGAGGATTCTCCTACTCTCCAAGCTGCTTTGCAGATCACCATACGGGTGCTGTTCTGATTGACCTGAATCACTGAAGCTGGTGTGTAGGACAAGATCTCTGAGACCAAAATCTAAAGACAACTGAAAGCAGGAAGTGCAAAGAGCTTACATTTACGCTTGTGAGTCTAGTAAGCATGATGAATTCTGTGTTCTATAGGTGCCACTGTTTGTTTCAGCTCCAGACTGCAGTAAACATTTAAGTGGGTATTTTCCTCACCTTGGCCTGTTCTTCAGTGGCTAACATGGCATAATTAATTTTAGTATAATTAATTTTGGCAGTAAGAGGGTTCAAAATGAATTTAAGCCTTCAGTTAATCCTAATAGGTGCTGCTGAATCTGTTTATCACCATCCTTTGTGACTGACAGCCAGCACAAAACCCAGTAGTAAATGCAAAACTGGCTGCATGCCCACAGAGTTGGCAGGCTCTCAGACACTGAATGAATGAATGAGAACATGAAGTAAGCAAGAGAACTTTGATTTTATATGCAAGAGCCCACTGGAGCTCCAACAAAACTCTGTTCTGTTCAAATGTCCCTGCTAACACAACACAATAAGCCGACAAGAGACAGCAAATCCACTTGACTAAAAATAAAACTGAAATCCAACACGATATGCTTGCAACTGCAAGACGAGCATATTTCTGGCCTAAGCAAAACTCCACAATTATCCCAGGGATGGGATGGAGGCATAGGGCAGGAAACCTGGGACGACTGGATTATTCATTGCAGTCTGCTCTCATGTTTGCATTGTATTTGGTTTATGTTGGCCACCATTACTTTTCTTACTTGATAACTGCAATTCATTTGAATAGATGTTGCTATTTACATGGAAAAAAATCAGCCATGACTGTGCCTTGCCTGGGTTCACAGGTAGCATGCTGAGAAACAAGCAAGAAATGCTATTTTTTTTCCTTTTCAGGAAATAAGTATTTTTACTTCTTATAATTGCATTGAAGAGTGTCAAACAGGAATAAAATCCCATAGCCAAACACTGCGTATAAAACCATTAAAAGAGAGGTATAAGGTATTACTTTTCTTATGGTACACATGGTGAATAGAAAATGCAGATGATTTGCTCAAGATCACATGCAAGAAATACGTATGAGAACCTAGAACACGTACATTAGATAGAAGTGAACCGTAATTAGTAGTTGCAGTTGATAACCAGTAAATTTAGGTCTATAGCCTCAGACTTTTAAAGACATCTACATTTTCTAGATTGCTGACTAATCTCAGCCTCTAGATGATCCTGTTTAGACTTTGTAATACACAAGAAAAGTCTGACGTAGGGGTTGGGGGAGCTGGTGCTCATTTAAATTACTTTACTTATTACCAGGAATAAGTAACTGCCCTGGAAAATTCAAGTTGCTCTACTCATACAAGCTCAGTCACAAAGAAAACATTCCTGAGAACTTCCTGAAAGTCAAAATCACCATTTTCATTTTCCTACTAATGGGAGGAAGGAGGATGTAGAACCAATATTACTAAAGGACTGACTGAAAACTTCTCTTACTTGACAATGTTGTTGGGATTCAGGAAACATAAGTAAACAAGAAGTGCTAGTTTCTGAGGTAGATTCTCTGTGTTGACACTCAGCTTTTAAACCTAGAACTGATACAATTTGGCTTTCATTAATAGTGTTAATGATGCATAACCCATCCCCCTATCTCAAGAAGAGTAAAGTATCTCACTCGGATTTTACTTTCTGCTCCACTTCACTTCCTGGCACTATAACATGCTGAACCTTCTAAAAATAGCCTGATAATTAAAACACATTAACGTTTACTGACGCACCATCTGGATTTGACCTACTTCTGGATTAAAACTTTGACGGCAGTGGGGACGGTGTCCAGGACATGCTCTTGGCAGCAAACTGTAACCTGCATTAGAGACGAGGACTGCTAATCTGAGATCCTAACATGAGACAACTCATTGTGTTGCTGAGTCAGTTCTCAGCATTTGGAAATGACAGGATCATCAAAATTGCTTCAAACTGAGTACCACATAAGAGACGGTATTATCATTTGAAGTAAAATAGTGTTCTCAGACTGTGTAAAAGATTCAGTCCCACATAAAAAGACACTCCCTGTACTAGTGGATAATTTCCCTTGTGATTTCCTACCGACTCCAGTGTGGTGGCTCTCCAACCCTGTAAATAATGAAACAATTTCTGCATCCCGATAAAGTCTTTCTTATAAGGCATAACACAGGCAAGCCTCCAACAAAAATGTTTCAGCGATAATGAATACTTGGTTTCAGCTTCTTAGACTTCCTGACACCCTGAAAGCCATTTAGCATGCTGCTTTTGCCCATGTCTCCGTGCCCTGGAGAGCTTAGCAATTAAGCCAGAAGGATTTATTAGGATTTCCTAGGATGGCCCAGCAGTATATTTGAGGTGACAGAGTTTCAGATCAATTCCACTCCTCTGAAGCACATACGCAACACACATGCTTCTGATCACAGAGGTGACCAAAACAGAACTCTGTGTGCTTGCTTCTCTCATTTTGTCACAAAATTGCTACGGGTACAAGTAGGTCACGGAAAGAGGCAAACAAAATATAGTGATGCAGATTCTAGTTGCTATTTCTTTTACTCCGTCATGATAGAGACATCACTTTAGGACTAAATTGAGCAGCTTTCCATCATACAGGAAAACAACACGCTTCTCTGGAAAACACAAAGTTATCTGCTATTTTTCACACCCTGACATTGAACTGAGAGTTCAAATGGTAACCGGCTGTTTAGTATTTTACAGAATTCACGTGTCAGACATGGAGCTTGACTATCGGGACACAAGCCAAGGGCTACAGAAATCAACAGAACTTTCTTATTGCACACAACAGGTTTTGGACTAGACACTGAAGCTGTGATCCAGAAAGAACCGAGTTCTGCTTTAGGCATTAACACTAACGTCTTTTTTCCTAAATAAGGATCAGTGCATTGTGTTTGGGTGTTGGCACTTCTCACCTTGCTTCTCAGGCATCACAGCCTGCATGGGGGACCCACAGCTCCTGGGACCAACGTCTCTTTGAGCAAAGGTTGGAGAACTCAGTGGGACTGCTATAGTACCCTCAAGGTCTTCTGGTAACTTTCCAACCACCGGTTTGTAACTCATTAGCTAAAAGACAGTGGGAAAACTGTTGCAGGTTTTTTTTCACTTCACTGAATTTCTTTTTCGACCACTACTGAAAACCGGGGAAAAAAAAAACAGATATGCTCAGCCAGCCTCAGATGCCTTTCGCATACAGAAATCCTGACATCATAAAAATCTGGGATCTGGAAAAAAATCATGAACATACCAGAGGCTGGAGTCAGGAGGTTTTTCATCAGTGTGGCTGATCCCTGATTTTGACCACAAATGATGTAAAATGACAGGAGTCTTTCTCTGGAAAGACTGTTCTTTCCTCATCCTGGTAGGGCAAGGAAATCTCAAGACGTCTGGTCAAGGGAGATGTCTGTGTGGTGAATGCTGCAGCAGATGTAGGACAAAACCTCTGTCAAACTCATCACTGCGAGGAGCAGCTAGTCATATACAAGCCACAGTCAATTTACTTCTCATTGGGAGCAGCTGATCAAATTAAAAAGCAGAAATGTGCAGGACTGAGGCTCAGTCACAGAGCCAGATACGCACTCACCATGCCGCGTGCTCAGCTGGCTGTGCTGTGGGTTCCTTGGGGAGTTGGGGTCCTCGAGGAGGCCACATCCCACAGCAGCTCCTCAGGGTGTGCAGTGGGACAGACCCCGCAGCAGCCCCAAATCTCTACCCCAGGGTCTGGGCCACCAGGCCAGTTCCTCCTGGAAGCTTCCCGGCATCAGGCTGGTTCCTCTGGAAGCTTCCGAGCTGCCAGGCCAAGCTCTCTTTAGGGTGACGATATTTTCCTAAGCCCACTGGGCACAGCCAATCCCTCGAGGTCTGGGGCAGCTGATCCCTCACAGGGTTGTTCAAGCCCCTCTTCTTCTCTTTGCTGCTCTTCCCTGACCTCAGCCCTCAGCCCGGTCTCTCACTCCTGCCTCAACCTTTATCGCATCCAGTGCAGCAGCAAGTCAACATGGAGTCACTCCCTCTGTCAGCTACAGATGGGTTGCAGGATTTGACCTTCAGGTGTTTGATCTCTGCAGCAATAGTACGTGTGCATTATGAGCAGAAGAGCCAGAAAGTATGAAAGAGGGTACAATTAACAGTTAGGATACTGAGTTGAAAGAGGACATGGCCCAGTATGCACTCTGGTGAAAATTCTGTGAATATGGGGAGGTCACTCGGTTCCCTGTGCCTTTACCTACCCTATGAAGGAGGATGACCCCCTTTCATGGTGGTGTTGCCCATCAGCTTCAGGAAAAGACACTGAATGGTGTGAGGTGATATTCAGTAATGACTGTGTGAATGCTGGAGATGGATGCAGTGCACCAAACTACAATACTGACATACATGGGCATGAAAGAACTGTGTAGCAAAGTGATGTGGTGAAGTGATGTATGTCCCTTGTGCTCTGGCCTTCTACATACTGAGTTTGGAAAGGCTTAAGGACCAAAGATTTCTTTTTGTGTGTTTGCTTTATTCTGTGGGGTTTTTTTGGTACAATCATTGTTGATGTAGATGCAAGACGTGAACTCTCAAGTTATTTATATTCTGATCTGTGAGGCTATCTTTCTGCCAAGAGCCTTTCAAGTATGTGCTAGCTACCCAATTTATTTTGTCTAGATTTAGCTATTGATTTTGCACTCTCAACACAGCATAGTTCTGCATGACACTGAGAGACACATGCATGCACACTCTTCCAAATTTATCCCTTAGAAGCCTAAACCTAAGGGAAGAGAAGCATCTAGACCGTTGACTACCTAAAGAATTTTATGGTACTTCTTACTGAGTGTGTAAAGCTTTGGTGACCAACCTTGCTTTCCACCCTGAAAGAAACTTTCCCACTGCTGCAGCAACTTCAGTCTCTGCTTGCTCCATCTGTAGCTACTACCACTCATTCTACTACCTCCTTCAGTGTGTAAAGACCCACAGAGACAGAAACTGGGTGAGGGGTATCCTGGAGTAAGAAATAAAAGTTTATGAGAAGATGCTTAGGTTTGTAAGAAGAGCTGAAATGAGATGACCATTATTTTCCTTGATCACATTTGTTGCTCCAGAGAAATGTCATGTTTCAGGGGTGTACTAACCACCCAGGAGGGACTGGAAAGGAACCTTGTTCTTTCCCTCCTTGCTGCACAGTGGTATTCATATTGTATTTGCATTCAAATATTTCTTGAGAGTCTGCTTAGCATGTCACAGCAACTCAGTGTTGAGACTGGGTTAGAGCCAGAAAGTAATTGTCTCTCAACACAGAGGAATCACTGGGTGTTGACCAATGGTTTTATGTCCTTCCTCTGCAACATGGCTTGCTTTCAAGGGTCATTTGGTAGAGATGGAGCCAGTCCTGCACTGCCTACAATGTATTTCTCTTCCCTCTATGAATCCAGGAACTTCAGTCTCTACCATGAACAGACAGTCCACTGGAAAAGTCTCACACTACTTATGAATCTGCTACTATCTGTCCTTGAGTTTTATAGGCCATTGGAGCTGGATGTGATGCTGACATTCAGATCTGATTTTCCCTGCAGCTCATGAGCAGTTGGATCCATGGGTTTTGGATCACACATATCTCTAGTGTCAACACAACAAAATGGATGTGATAAAATGAACTGAAAAACCAGCAGTGCTCTGTCAAGACCAGCCTGGTTACTGCATAATAGAAATTAGTTCTCGACAAAGACTTTCGCTTCTGTAATGCCCAGAGGATCTTGTGGCTAAGATAAAGCCTAATTTGTTTAATGGCTTTCATGCCCAGAAAAAATAAAGACATGCTCTATCCACACATCAGCGGCTGGACCTCTGGAAACCTTTGCTTAGGAAGAAAAATTAAAATGGATAACCATCTTTTTGTCACAAGATTTTTCCCCTTCCTCTCTTTTCTCAGGGCAGTCGGCAGCACTTTGCAGCTAGTAAATCTGTTTGGCAGGTAATCTGCCACCCATAGACCAGATGCCGCTTTGGCAAGGCTGCCTTTCTGGTTGCCATGGCAAAACTCAGGCAGGCAAATGACACGGATGCCGTGGCACGTTGCCAAGGTAATCTGATGGCACAGGCCTTTGTTAATTGAAAGAAGGAAGAGGGCTGGTGCAGCCTGCTTTTCCCTGCCAATAAGGGCTGAACTTTGAGCAGGGTGCAGGACTAATTAACTGCCTCCACCAGCTGTTGGTTGTAGCATGCCAAATCTGACAAGTGGACGGGGCCATGCTTCCTTAACCCTTGCTGTCTTCTGGAGGAGGGGCAAAAGTTAGTTAAGCCGTTGGAACACTTGTAAAATTTTCTTTTATTTCAAGTACATCTAGTGGGAAAAAAACAAACCCAAAACCAAACGTGTGGAGGAAAGTGGTTATGTTCCTCCTGAAGACCTGTTAACTATTTTTTGGTTGGCTAATGACTCTTCCTGTGAGCTGGTGAAGCTGTCAGGACACAGAAGCGTCAAGTCAGGTATATACTCTTCAGGTGCCTTGCAGAATAAAGAAGTGATGTGCACTAAAAATTTCAAGAGTAATTAGTGATATGTTAAAGGAATCTGATTTGGCGGGGTTGGCCTATAGACATCTCTAGCTCCCACTGTGTTAGGAAAAACATAGTGGTTTGGGTTGGAGGGACTATGAAAGGAAGCCTTCCTGAAAGTGGTTGGGAATAACTCATAGGTCCTGGGGTTTCATCAGAGGTTGCATTTCATGTCTTCATCTCCTGCTCCATGGCATGGCCAGGACTTTGGATAGGCAAAGACATATAGTGTAGGTATGATCAATAAAACCTGGGGACCCCACAGACTTCATCTACATCTTTCTCAACCAATTTTGAATTTACATATCCCACTTATGGTGCCCTGCCCAAACACCTGGAAACAAAAGAGAGCAGGTGGCAAGGAAAAGGGAATTTGCAGCAGCTTTTCCCCTCTGCAAATTACCTCATTCTGCTCCACTGTCTACAGAGTCACTGGCAGCATCAGCAACAAGTCATTACTGCAGCAATGCCCTCACTAGTTCTGCCATGGGCAAGAGTAGAGACAGATATACAACAATGGCAGCAAAGAAAATCTTTTTTGGTTCCCAGGAACTGTTCTTCCACTCCTTGTCAGTCCTACCAAGAGTTTTTCCTGTATAAGTATCATCTTCTATTTTAAACTCTTAATTGCACTCTTACACAACAAGTTGTTTACCTGGTTTTAAGTGATTTGGAGGCAAAGCACAGAAGTGTTCATGTAGTCACTGTCTATTTCTTAGGGCACTTAAAGCATAGCTGCTTCAGAGCCCAGCTACAAACCCAGAGACTCAAAAACACTCTCAGGGCATTCGTATATGAATATTTGCAAACTGAGCTCAAAGGGGTTAAGTCAAACTCTTTGTATTGCAGGTGAAACTCACAACTCTGGCCTATGTAATGAAGATAAGACCAAAACTCCTTTCTATGATGCTGACCATAAAACCAGTTTCTATGACGGCTCTCTGGTACCTGCTGTTTATGGTTGCTATGTTGCCTTTTCACTGGCTACTGCCAGACATCGCTACTGTTGCTTGCCACCCTTTTTCATCTTGCCGTCACCCATCCCAACAGGTCCCGCAACATTCCAGTCCTTTTACAGTTAGTGGCATACAGGATCCGACACCATCCCCACAGAAGGGCCTTCCTCCTGGGCAGACCCTTCCAGCATCCTTTGTCTTTTGCTGTCTCTAGTCTCTATCCAATGCAGGTTGCAATAACTGTCCATTTCCAGAATCCTGTATATAATTCTTTTCCTTATTCATTTTCAGGTGAATTAATTTCATTTATTCCACTAATGGAAGAAAAGTCACCCAAACTGTTCCTTAAGTGACAGGAGATTGATGCCTGGCCCATCCAGTTCATTCCTTTCGCTAAGCGAACGGAAGGGCCTTTGTCTCTGAACATCTGACTTGCCTGTCTTACTACTCAGCAGCAACTATTAAAGAGTTCCCCTCTCATTAAAGGTTTCAGCCATGGATCTTACAGCTGTAACGGATAAAATCTCCAAACTAACAGCATCTTTAGTCAGGGGTTAGTTTTGCCAATGTGTGTCTACATGGTGAGAGGGAGAGAGAAAGAAAAAGAGTAACAGCCATACTATTCTGTTGTTTGAAATAAGTCTGTTGCTTAAAAGGCTCTGGGCAGTGTAATTTTTACTTTTATAGTCATGGCCTGGATGTGTTTGACTTTTCAAATCCTCTCTTTAGAGATCCAAAGGGGTCTGTTTATAAAATCTGCATCTCAGACTCCTTCCTATATGAAGTTCAGAGAGGAGTTTCTACTGCTATGTATAAATTTGTCCCTGATGCTTTATCCTTGGAAGAATCTCCTTCTAATTCAAACACTTCCTTTCACAGACAAAAAGGGTGTCTTAGGCAGACTGTTTCCTATACACACACCCCCACACACATACTTACAGTTATATATATATATATGTATATACAGAGAGAGAGAGAGATATGGTCTGGCTGCTGTGGGAGCCTTTGTACAAAATCTGAAACATTAACTGTACAAGCAGCAGAGGAAAATCAGTGCTTCTTTTGATAAGTTCATTTCTCCTGCCAAGTAACTGCCTCTCTCCTTTCATACCTCAGGCTGCCTGCAACAGTTGTCAAGTCTCACAGAGGGAGACTGAGATGACTCCTACCTCCTGTTCCCACCAGAAGTAGGCCCATAACTCATGCATTTGCACTGCAGCACCACAACCTCTCTTATGCTTGTTAGCTGGTTAGACGGTTGCAGGTATAATGGGGAAAGAAGTAGGTCAAGGACTGAACTGAGGTTGGGAAGTATGTCATACAACGGTACCCTATTTTCAAAAGACTCCTAGTCAGTGATGGAGTCTTGTGTATGGCATCTCCTTCAACTGACCTGAAATGTGCCAAACCTGTGCCTTGGTGTGTGTTTTTCCCACATCTGTTCTGTACTTGTACTTACTGGTTTTGGGCAATGCAAAGAGTCCACTGAAAATAACTACCTGCAAAGAAAGTACTGGAGTTTATTGAGCTTATTTAAGCTTTTGACATGTTAAAATAAGACTCAAAAATATGAATTTTTTACCAGCTTTTTGTGTGAGTAAAAGTGAGATTTTTTTTTCCAGTTTTATGCCATAGCAATAGAAATATGAGAGCTCGGAGAGTTTCTACTAGCACTGTCGTATTGGAATAACCACCTTCCCCTAGTGTAGGGATTAAGTCCCCATTCCCCATCTCTTCTCTTTGCTAAAATAGGTTGAGGCCCTTAAACCTTCTGGCTACCTTGGGATCCATCACTAGAAGAAAAAAGTGAAAAAAAATCTCAGTGCTTCAAAACTCATAAGTACTTGAGAGAGTACAAAGCACACAAGAAAAATCACAGCATGGGGAAAAATCACGATATATTTTGACTACAAACCACAGGGTAGATGGGGCTGCCCTATCAAGCGCAGTTACTTTATAACAGAAGTAAGAGCCAGGGTTCTTGTACTAGAAAAAGTTTAATTTACCAGAGAGCTACAGGATACACAGAAGTCAATGTGCGACGTCATGTTCAGGTAACTCATGGCCTGTGATGTCATTGCCCACATGGGCGATGAAGAAATGATTAGGTCATTTCCAGCTCCTTTGGAGCTGTGGTAGCACAGGATAAATTCATACACTAGATAATGGCACTTATGGTCTTATGAGCAGCAAAAATCAAGGAGTAGACAGGAATTTCACTGTCGCGATCTGTTGTATGCATGCCTTAAGACAATAATTTCTGTAAGTTGCTCAGTTCTTGGATCAGTGCTCCTGGTCACATAATGATTAGAATCCGAATCCAAGGCTTCATCAATGTCTTGCACGTTCCTGCTTGTAGCATACACAAGAGCTTACTTTCCCACCAGCATATTTACATGTGGAAAGCATCCTGTGCTTGCAAGGGTTATAAGGCACTTAACAACTATGCTGACCAGAATTTGGCCCCCAGATGTGATCACTGTTGCTAAGAAGGTCATGTATGTTCTGCAGATATAAGGATCCTGTCAGAGGCCTGTGCAGTGTTTGCGAGCAGTTAATTAAAGTCATGTATTTAGACACATTAGCACTTCCCTCTGTGTGTGAGTGTGAGTGTGATATCTGCAGGAAAGGAAGCGTTAATCTGTTAGCAACAATTGCATCACGTATATAGATCTTATCACAGTGTCTTAACTTTTCCTTTCAGTTTTATACTAAAAGCTTTCAAACCTTTTATCCATCCAGGTCTGAATCACAGCATATATTTTATTCACACAAAACAAGGTCTTGTTAAGTGAGTCTGCCATCTCTGGTCCATATAACACCTTGTGTATGTACAGAACTAAAAGCAGATGATAAACCACATTACGAGAAACGCCAAAATCTTGTAATAGGCATAATAGTGTAACATTTCTTCATTTTCATGGAAATTAATATTAATTCCAATTTATTTTTTTTTTAAACCCTTTTACTTTCAGTGGTGGCTATCACTGATGAGATCACTCTCGATATCTCGGTAGCTCTGTTCTGTATGTGGCTCTTGATGTGCATCAGTAGAAGAACTGGAGTCAGTAAAAAACTGTTGCTGATGACAGATAAGAATCAGAAGTTAATGGCAGAGAAATGTTTCAAAGAACAGCTGTCTGTGATAACATTTTCTTGGATTTCAGATCTGAACATGAGCCCTTTGAAAAGTAATTGAACACGGGAGATTCCATTGAAAGTTGTGATGACAAAACATTAATCAGTTTTGCTCTGAATCAGATATGTTGGTCATAATACTGAAATCAGAGGAGCATTTCTTGTTTTTGGCCTTCAGTATCAACATTTTGCATTTAAACACATCTTGTGTTTAATTTTTGAGCTACTGTCTGTTTTTTTCTCTCTTTTTTTTTTAAATTTAATTTTAGATATAGATGAAAGCAGAAAACTGTTATTCTTTGGAAACTTAAGTATAACCGACCTGATATTGTACAACATTCAGGTAACACAAAGTGAAAAGATTCTTGGAATTGATCCGTAAGAAGTAGTTCTTGTTCTCCAATTGAACGTGTTTTCAGCTTTTACTATTGTGGCTTTAAAAGCTTATCGGTTTCAAACCTGCTTAGAACAGGAAAACCTAACATACCCAGGGGTTAGCTGTTTCCTCCACTCAGTATGATTAGAACACAAATTTACAGAAGGTGCAGGGCTGAAAAAAAGCTAGGTGATTAACATAAAAAGCCATTTAACATTTATTGATGCTTAAAATTTTTTGCCAGCTGCAACATAAGGCATGAGAAAAAAAATAATGTCATAGAACAATGTAAATAATAACTCGATAGACCAGAATACATGCTGAGGATTATTCAATTAATCTACATTGTTAGACTCCGTGACATAGTTCAGTGAAAATCAAAACAGAATACATTTGCTAAACGTTGCTATAGGTGGCTGGAAAGTTAGGGGAAAGAATTGGCTGAAATTTTGTAGGCTTAAAATATGTCAGAAATTCCATCCCCTTCTACAATCAGCTTCAGTGCTGGGTGATGCTGACAACGGAACTGGTGCTGGGAAAAAATGTCTCCTTAATTCCTACCCTGAATCTCAACACTTCACTGTCGTTCATAAAAGGAAACTCAAACAAATTATTTCTTACAAATAAAAATTCCCTTCCTCCTCACAAGCGTCTCTAATTTTAGAATGAAGAAAACATCTTTTGTGAGAAACAGTTGTTTGGATGGTGAAAGGAGAAGTTTCTAGGACTCACTGTGGAAAAAAAAATATCTTTTGAGGAAAAATACTGCATTTGAAAAAGGGTGAGAGGATGGAAATGGATGCTCCAAAGTTTCTGATAATTTCCCATGTGTCTTCAACAGAAAACTACACATGAAATTTTACCATCATCAAACGGCATAATATTGTTCTACTTCAGTATGTAACTCACCAAAGCATAACCAAATATTCTACTGCACGGCATGTCGTGAGGATAAGCTAGTTTTGTGAGGTTGTAAATAAGTCCAGGCTGAGAGGAACTTACAAGAGTCTGTGTTTATTTACAATAACAATCTACATGACTTGGAAGAGCACTTTTTACCACAGTCACTGACATCTGTCTGTTGGGGGACTAGGAGCACCCAACAAGGACCAAATATGAGTCTATTTTTGTGAGGCATTAAATTATTGACAGAAGGACTTTAGAACATTTTTACAATGGAGTCCTTATTTGGACTTTAGGGTGGAGGAGAAGTACAGGTTTGGTTGGCTGAGTGAGTAATTTTAATACTTCATCAGCTCGGGTCATTTATAGCGCTTATATTTCACTTTCACTCTCCAGTCAATAGCAAAGAACATATCCAGTGCTTAATGCAAGATGGTCTTCTAGGGACAAGCAGCCTTAGCACAGACTTGCCATTCTACCAGGGTGTGATCTTTGCTTATTTTAACTCTGGGAGATGAAAAATCAACTTTCTGTGAGACCACATTACTCAGTCATCCCTGTCCATGGAAACAAAAAATAGCTGGAGTCAAGGAAAATTTAAAAAAGCATTGGTGTTGAAATAGGTAATGGTTTATCTTCTCCTCAGATTAGGGCTTCACTTTCCCTCTCTGACCATCAGCACTTAGATAAACAAAACATCATGCTTCTTCCGAAAGCAACAAAGAATGGAACACGAATCCCCCTCAGTTTCCTCCCTGCTCCCTCCTGCAAAAATAATTAACAAAAATCCCTGCCTCACAGGTCTTTCACAGAGACACTGAGCAGACAAAAAAAAGAGCAGTTTCTACTCTTTGGTTACCAAGCTTTCCAGGCTTGATTTCAGAGAGGATGGTCATTTTGTACACGACCTCTTTCATTACCTCTTCTTCCTCCTCTCTTCACTCCTAGCACTCCTAACCCAGTTGTAAGACAATTACAGTGTACCCTGGATTTCACTTTCCCTGCTGGCCATCACAGTATTCCCTACTCCTTTTATGCCTCCCTCCACACAAGAATGACCTATCACCAAATAGCTTTTCTGTTCGACATTCCTTAACATATCGGAAGCAATTCCAGAAGGTTTTGATTGCTGCTTAGGCAGCATTGAACTGGATAAATATGGGTGCGCAGCATAAAGACGTCCTGACATAATCTAATTCTGCTCTCAGCTCCCAGCAATTAAGCAAGATTTGGTTGATTTCTTCAACTTTGTTTTCAGACTGTAAATTTCCTTGGACTTTTTACTATGGTACACATGCACAACTGAGGATTGTGTCAGCACTGCATATGGTAATAATTTCACTCTTTTGTCAGTCAAATTGATTAGATGAATGACACTAAAGCTGTGTAAAAGCATAAATGTGCACAAGACTAGAAGGAGGAGATCTCCACTTGGTGCATATACAGCCTACACCTGTGTGGATCTTTCTTTCTCAGGCTTTTGTATCATACCCACTATACTGGTGAGCCTTCTCTAGATCATCATAAGTGATGTAGGATGGTGTTGTTTGTTNATTAAAGTTTGGGGTTTTGTTTTGGGTGGAGGTTTTTTTTTTTTTTTTTTTTTTTTTTTTTAATAAATAGATGTATTCTTCAGCGTTTCCCTACAGAGGTGGAACCCTGGGCATTTTTACCCCCATTGTTCTAAGGGGATCTTCCAGAGTTGGTGGCTGAGTATGTTATGGTCTGTAAGGGTGCACTCTGGAGATTTGCATTGCAAATGTGGCATCGTAGGAACCGTGTATGCTGATCCTGGTGTGGGCAAGTTGTGTGCAATGAATGAGGGAGGCAGGGGGAGGCTGTTGAAACAGAAATGATTTCAAGCTCCCTAAAATCAATTTATATCTTTTGAGGTTTGGATGTCCATGTGGATGAAAGCTAACTGGAAGCTAGTAGAGGACTGTAAGTGTATCAGAGACAAAGCAAATTCCTGCTTTAGCAGGTCCAGAACCACATAAATCTCACTCTGATGCACTCAGGAACCTCCACCACTCATGTAATAGACATATCTCAAAAACTCATTAGACTGCAAACCTTGTAGAAATTAAAAAATTTAGACGATATCCCTGACAGGCTTTTGGTGACTATATGAGAGTTTTGGTATATGCCTTTGTTGGAAGTATTGATCATTTTGGTATTTTTTCATTAGATAATGACTGATTTCAGAACAACACATCCCCTACCTCTCAGAATAAGCTCTGTCTATAATGTGTATATTCGATGAAATGGAGATGGATTCCCTTGCTTGTGAAGTCACATGCCTAAAGCAGAAAACAAGTTTCCACTTCTTTTGAGGTCACTTTCTACAGAAAGAAAACTAAACCTCTGACTTCATAGAAAAAGAAAGGAAAAACAGTATCAATTGAGACGAATTTGACTTTCTCAGCTCCTGAAAACATAATTAACCTTGTACCAGTATTCTTACATGGCAGTGAGACTGACAGTTACTTTCTAAAAGGACAATTATTAATCTTCCAGACTACCATAATCAAAAACCAGTGACTTAAATTAGGTTTCTAGATCTGTACGCATAGGAATGGAAATAATTGGCGATCTTTTAAAAATAACTCAGTCTATACGAGAATTCACCCTCAGAGCCCTCTTTTTAGGACTTTTCTCTAGTCTTTAGGAATACCTGAAACTTTTCTGAATTATCACCTTAGAACATGTGTGTTTGATCCCAGGAAAACTTCAGCCTGAAAAGGAAACAACTGTTTCCCCCTCGCCCCTGACTACAAAGTCCTCTGCTTTCCCAGCCTGTGACTTGTATGAGACAGAGATGTCCTCACCACCCTGTTTCCCCGTGACAGAACAGAGAAGTTACTCATCTGCTCTTCGGTTGGGAGAAAAGGTTAGAAAAACACACAGGGCTATTGACTCACCCACAAAAAGCTGTGTGTGTAGGTACAGTAAAATACCATTGCACACTTCTACCTGTCTGTGGAAACAAAAGATTTACTTGTGGTGAGTAACTGGTGCTGCAGGCTGCCTCATTTGTGTGACAGCTGTTCATACCCAGAAAACAGGAAAATTCCCTTAATTTTTCTCATGTAAGTGCATCATCTAAGAAAGGAAAGGCTCTTCCTCCTCACCATAATTTGGACCGTACCTTGTTCTTTCTACTCTTCTTCCCACAAATTCAAAAGCTCAAAAGGTGACAAGTGTATTTAGAAATGAAAGACTTGATATCATCGGAAATTTCTGAACCCACCGCTGGGGTAGTAAAAAATTTGACAAAGCAAAAGTTTTAATGTAGCAGAAATACCATTAAGAGAGGACAGCCTTTTAATAAAAAATGCAAATTATCACTGGAAATACTTCTCCCATCTCAAACCTTGTATTGAAAATGCTCTAGATCGATGTAAATTCAGATAAAAGACTTAGGGTCTGGACAGCTATTCTCAGCTTGCAACCCCAGAGGTCTCCTGAAGAGTTTGTCGACTAGTCTGTGGTGGGCATCTTCTCAGGAAGCTTAAATTTATTACACAGAGACTTGCACCTCCCCTTGAAGATATTCAGGGAGTTACAAAATGAAAACAGTTTGAAAAACACTGATTTAGACTGTTATGAAAAAGCCCAACAGAGGCTCAGACACCCTGGCTATGTTCTATTATCCTCAAGAAAACCCTTCCTGTCAGGAGGACTGAACTGGAGCCAATAAATGACTGTTCACAGCCAATGAAAAAAAAAAAAAAAGAAAAAGCAGAAGAAAAGTGCTGTTGGTTAGTTGGCAGACTTAAAGCAGCTTTACTGGGGCTGAGTATCTTTGCGTGAGCGTTGCTTTAGCCAAGGAGCAGCTCCCAATCCTTGTTACACAACTCAGTGAGGCATAATTCCCTTAATACAAAGCCAGGAAAAACAAAACACATCAATGAATCAGAAAAGCATCTGACTGAGAACAGTGATCTCTGCAATCTGGAATTTATACTAAAAGTCCAATTGCAACTAATGTTTACAAGATGCAGGTTAGTAAAACAGCACGCACAAACCCTTTGCTTTCATTTTGTGTGAAATGCAGTCCTAACTTCCTGCATTAATTAGTACGTAGGCTTGAGGGCCAGTAGTCCTGGGTTATTTTTCAAGCTCTGACACTGATTTGCTGTTGTCCAATCCTTGCTTATATTAAAACCATGTTTATCAAACTAGTTCAAGAGTGCTTAAGGCTACAGTGATTTAAGTAGAGTTTAGCCGGATGGAGTGAGACATTACTAAAGTAGTGTTCTCTGCTTACCACTAATAATGCTCTTTTGTCATAAATCATAGTAGCAGTAACCTTTAAAACCAAAACTTTTGTAATTGACTCACCAAAAGGTACGCACATTTGAACAGGAGCTTCTGGGTGTGAGTCTTATCCTGTGTGACCCACCTCTCTGCCCTGTTTTCTCATGTATTGAGTCTCAAATTCAACACTTCAAAAGTGTTTTTTTCTCACTCTAATATGTTTGTAATGTTTCCAGACCAAGATGAGCTGATCAATGCAGAGGGCTTTTAAAAGCCAAAACAGTCACTGTGTCTGTAAGGAAAAAAAAAGCCTCTCTCAATTTGATCTGAAAATGTTTACTTCCATAAAAACATCCAGACAACAAATACAGGGATGTTATGAACAATATGCAGACCATGAAGAAGCACTATCACACGCATCAGTTTAGACACAGCTTCAACAGTTTCAGACACTTCCAGAGTGGAATTCTTTTCTTCTTTTACTCAGAACTACAACGTCTCTTCAATACAGCTTTTCAAGCTTGTGAAGTCAATCAGTCGAAGAGATATGTCAACTCAAATCAGTAACAGGCTGCGTTTCTTAAAGCTGAGCTCAAGCGGTCAGTCTGTGGAGTTTTGACTGATTTGCATTAAAAATCTGATGGTGCAATATCAGTTCACTTTCTTTGGTTCTTAAAAACAAAGGCAAAGAAATTTAAAAACAGGATTGTATGGTTCCCACCTTTTCATTTCACAGTTTGGTAGATAGACTAATTTAGTAAAAAGCTAAAGGCAGAACTAACACAGAGATCAAACAGAAAAAAACAAACATTCACGCCTGCTGTAAAGAAATGTAATGTGATTTCAGACATGTGATGTACCCATTAAACTTTTCCTAAAATGTTTCCTATATAGTGTCTTTCTTATTATTTCACTGAGGGCTGTATTTCTGTAACCAAGTTCGGGAGCTGTGCAGTTTAGAAATACTTCATCTCAAAGTACAAAGGCAAAAACTCTCCTCCATCACTCCTCTGCTGATTTTTTCCAGAGGATTCTTTCCCGTATTTTAGAAAAAAATGACCTAGCAACGTATACATCGGTATTGGAGCGTGCAGTTACACAGAAAGTGGATTTTAGACGGTGTTGACAATCCAACAGAAAAATGTTTTTCCATTGAATGTTGTTTGGTCCAAACCAGAATACTTCCTCTGGCTTAATTGTGACAACACCGTCTCCTGTTACTTTAGATTTACTCCTGCCCCTAGTTTTACAAGATACAGAGTGTAAATCCCTTTTGGCAAATAATTAATGAAATGCCCATCAATAATACTACAGCCAATGATTATATCATCCTTTGATGGAGGACTCTGCTCTTTAGCCCTTTTTTTGACCGTTTCCCCACATGCTAAAAATAAAAAAAAATGGGGTCAGTAGGTCAGCGTCACAAAAAGTGACAAGGTAGCTCTGCACCTCTTTCTTCATAGACAGATCTGAGAACAGGTGGAAATATCTAGGACTTCAGAGCTACTATCTGCATTTCGTTTGCCACTTCGTTCCACAAAAATCCTCCTTGTTCTCTTCAGCACTTCTTAAAAATGGCCACTGAAATACTTAAACCTCTAAAAAGAAATAGATTGTGTATAGCCTGAAGGTAAAGTTTATCCCAGGTAAACTTACAAACTGAGGTCTTGGAAGGCTGTGGAAGAGGAGTATCTAAATGACCTCCTCATTGAAGTCTGGAAGCTAGCAGATGGACCAGCAGCAAGCCTGCTTGAAATCATGCCAAGGTATTTAAAAAAGAGAGACACAAGCGTTAAAACAAGTGGCATCCCCCACTTGCCAATGTATAATGCAGAGGGATTGCACTGTCCTCCCCAAAGCTCAGATGTGTCTCACCTGTTTTGCTCGTGTCAGGCTACATCTCCAAGCCTGTGGGCTTTCTGGTAGCTGGGAAAGAGGCTCCAGATTGCTTTTTTAAGAATCTGAGGAGTTTGAATAACAAAAGATTTATCCCTAATGAAATGAACATGGAGGTAACAAATGCATCATGAAGCAGGAGCCTGTGTTTTCTCTGAAGAACTGGTTCCTGATTTCTATTCACCTCCTCTCATCATGGAAGACTAAGATCTATATTAGAGTTTGGCTCTGTATCTACAATGATGTATTGGACTAGATATGATTTCAAATGCACACTCATTCACTAGTGTTGAGGATTCAAGGCATTTACTATTTTAATGCCATGGGTTAACTACTTAATAGAGCAGTACAAAATTCCTAACTTCAGCCTTGAAGGAAACATGCCAGTTCTAAACTCTACTTATGCACATACTTAAACACCCTAAATAGGTCCACACGACAGTGTTTTTATGAATCAAAGACGTAACTCACTTCATTTCTGAGCCCAGAAATTTTGTGCATTTGCTTTAGCTACTCAGTGTTTCTATAATAAGATATAACTATCTTTTTTTAAAAAATGTTGATATTACTATGACTGCTCCATAATGACTGGATCATATTTCAAGAATACCTATTTTGTTCTTGATTTATGCATGAGGTCCAGAAGAAATATTTTCTAATCTTATACTGTCTGAAAGTTAGAGAAAAGTTTTTCAGACTAGACAGTTCATCAACATACAACTGTAATGTATTCCTTATTAATATTGAAAATTTTAGCTACAACTACTGATGGGCAAATGAGTTACTAAACAGCTAGTGAAACAAAATCTGTCCTATCTTACAACGCCATATGTACTCCTTGTTTCACTCTGTAGCTGGGCAACAAAAGTTTTTGTTGATAATAAAATTTAAAAAGAAGCGCTGATTTTGTAGACTACTATAAGATTGATCTCCAGGCCACTAAGTCAGTGGAGAGATTCCAGTTGACTTATACATACTGTGGATGAGACCTTTTATCCTTTCTATTACCAGCTGTAGACATCACTGAGAAACACCACTTTTCTCCTTTAAAGCTCTCCTCCTGAGAGTAATTTTGTGAGAAAACATCAAATGTGTAAGAGAATAATTTTAAAGTTAGTTTGATCTTAACTATGTGCAGTGCTGTAGAACAAATATTTAAAGCCATGCAAGACTTGTCAAATGAACTTACCAAAGGCGGATTAGCTCCATATATTTTAATGATAAATGAATTTTAGAAGAAGAAACTTTGGTAGATTAAATCTATTCAGCTTTCAACATTATATGTTGTCACATGGGAATCCATAGATTAAACTGGAAGAGATGTAAATTAATAAATGAATGAATCATAAATCCAGTAAGGAGCTAGTTAAAGAGGATAAACCCATGGATTGCGCTAAATGGGAAGGGAGTTTCTCTAGAAATAGTTTTAAAATGCATCTTACTTCATATTTTTATTAGAAACTATGGCCAAAATATAATAATAAGAGAATAATAAAATTTGCTGATGACACAAAGTCAGGAAGTATCATCAACACAGAGGGGAATGGGAACATTTCAGAAGTGGAAGAAAAAACCCAGGGAGACTATAAGAAACACAAAGGACTGTTTGAGTACAACGTGGAAAATCAGTTGGAAATGACAGAGGCTTAACTAATCTGGCCGTGAACAGTTGCAGGTTAATAACAATAAGGTTTCCACTATTCACAGCAGTGAAGTTCATGAACAGCTTTCCAAAATAAGTACGAAGTAATCGAATCAGATTGAGGATGGAGTTTGTTCAATTTATGAAGGGGATTATATGAGTTCTTATTGCCTGCAGTAACAGGAAACTGGAACAGAGTTGCAGAACCTCATAAAGTTTGTTATTTCTAGCTTTTTTCTTTTTTTTTTTTTCAAAATGTTATGTGCATTTTTTCCTTGTCTTCTCCAACAGCTCAGTACTGCCTTAAAAACATTAAGAACTCTTGCAAGACAGTGAAACGTGTAGAAAAAGACTGCAGGAAATCACTATTAAAACACAAAAGAATAATTTTCCTCATTTTCTAGGCTTGCCTGATTTGAAGCACTGGAGTGGTACTCTGGGGCCGTTTCCATTGCAACACATAAAGTGATTACATTTGAATTTGTTTCTTGGAGAAGACCCAGCAAAGGCACTCCAATGGAAAGTCCTGCAATCATGGTACCACTGAGACTTTATTAACAACCACCATTACATCACGCTCGCTTAAAGAAGGACAGTTCATCTTTTTTTTTGTAGACAGCTGTGGGGGTGAGGAGACTGAAGACATACAAACAAACCTGTCTTGTTGACTGACTGGTTTTCAGAACCACAGATGTGGGTGGAAAGAGTGGGCAATCTCACTCTATCTTAAAGCACCAGATATTTTAACATCTGTAGATAAGTAGTTCAAACTATGGGAGCCACTCAGTGGAAGGGTTGGCATTGAAAACATAAGAAACAAGAAGAAAACAAGCAAAGTGAGTGTGTAAGTTGTTCTGTTTGTTACCTTCTAGTGGAAAAGTAGCTCAAACCACATATTTTGGATCTATAATTAGAAAAAAGAGCAACACCAACCTCAAAACTTCCTGCTCTAATTTTAGGATTCATAGATTTCCTTTCTTTCCCTCAATCCTGTTTTAATATATTGGTGCATTTAAAAGGTTTGGGTTTCTTTAAAAAAAAAAAAAAAATCATAAATTTCTTGCCTATGCCTAGACCTGTTCAAATTATTTAGGTTTGCTAAGACAGCAGCACTGTGCTCTCACAGGGTCTTTGAGAGTAAATGTGTATCATCTGAAGTGTTTATAATTGACACATGAATGAATGACTGAATATTCAGAGAATGATATGACATAAATGGGAACCGTCTCCCTGTTTTTCAGTGAGCGTTAACAGTGAAGTCTGGGGATCTCAGTGCAAATAACAACATGGTTAACTATTTCACTCATGATCAGAGTGTGTAAAGAAAAAGTACAAACATCTATAATGATTAGCAGTATTTGCTGTGACTGGTAACTGTGCCCTACCAAGGAAGAAGCAAACCTACTTGGGCACCTGAGGCCATCCAGTGAAATGATGGGGCTTTCCTGAGCTGACACAGGAGTATCATCCTGGAAGGATCCAGAAGGAACAATTTCATTATACATCAAGCATCTGCGCAAAATGTGGTGTATGACACCTTGTTTCACTTGCTCAGGGTGAGGCAGGCTGGTTTGCTGGAGGATTGCGTACAAACCACAAGTTTTATGCCTGAAAGAATACCATGCCAGTTTTAACTATCCAAGCATTATACAATCATAGAATCATAGAATAATTTGGGTTGGGAGGGATCTTTAAAGGTCATCATGTCCAAACCCCCTGCAATGGGAAGGGACAAGAGAAATCAACAGCACGCAATTTAAACTCAGCTGAAGAAAACAACTATAATGTCATGTTTGGATTGACTGATTTCTTGCAGACATTTTGTTAGATCCAGATTTTCAAAAGCAGATGTATAAAGGTCTGACATTTAAGTGTTATTATGAGCAGAACAGACCGTCTCTGACTGCACAGGTGATGGTATAACAGTCACAAGGATGGGTAGGGTATGATGATGCAGGACACCATCTCTGCTGAAGGAAGAAGAGAAAAGATTCAAGTTGGCCATAAACAGGATCTGAGAGGTGGGAAGATATTAAAAATATATACCATAAAAAGGAAAATCCTCCTTTCTGTATGTTTACATTCAGCCTCCTGCAGCTGACATGAGGCCTTTCTTGAGGCCTTTCAACACTAAATAATACAAAATTTCATCAACAATAATTGCTTTCAAGAGCAGAAAAGATTCCAAGAAGCATGACAAAGTGTTAGGAATTTTGGAAAAAGAGAATAATTTTATCAGCCATATTTTAAGCCCGGACAGAGACTTTTAAGCATTGAGATGTGGTGGTGTATTTAAATATTCTCAGGACATCTTTCAGGCTTCATGTCTGAGTTAGGTTCTTTATTCAGCCATATTTCTAAATGCAATATGAGGACAATATTTCTAAGAATTATTATTTACTTCATATTAAGAAAAAAAGTGGAATCAAAGTCTTTTCTAGTTTTTTCTAGGGTTGTCATCGTTTCAGGTGGGATGGAGTTGACTTTCTTGCTGGCAGCAGGTATGGTGCTATGTTTTGTATTTGGGATGAGAAATAGTGTTGATAACGCATTGGTGGTTTTGGTTGTTGCTGAGCAGTCAAGGCTTTTTCTGCTCCTCGTACCGCCCTGCCAGCGGGCAGGCTGGGGGTGCACAAAAAGTTGGGAAGTGACACAGACGAGACAGCTGACCCCAACTGACCAAAGGGATATTCCTTACCGTATTAAGTTGTGATCAATATATAAAGCTGGGTGAAGAAGAAGGAAGGAGGGGACGTTTGGAGTTATGGTGTTTGTCCTCCCAAGTAGCTGTTACGTGTGATGGAGACTTGCTTTCCTGTAGATGGTTGAACACTTGCCTGACGATGGGAGGTGGTGAATGAATTCTTGTTTACTTTGTTTGTGTGCATGGCTTTTGATTTATTTATTAAACTGTCTTTATCTCAACCCACGAGTCTTCCTTATTTTCCTTATTTCCTTATTTTTTTGATTCTTCTCCCCATCTCCAGTGAGCGAGAGGTTGCATGGTCCTAGTTGCTGGCTGAGGTTAAACCACGACAAGGGTGCAGACTGGGCTGACGGCTGACTTTTGCTTTGCCTGGACTTTTGCCTAAAACTGGACAACAAAGTGGATTTTGCTTGTAAGTCCAGTATTGCCAGGTGTTGTATGTCTGGAAATGTTACAAGAAAAACATCTGGAATTTCATCTTCAAGGGAAACATAGCACTGGAAGCTGCACTGAGTCGTCCATCACATAACCTCTCAGAATAAAACCAGGAGGAGAACCCAGTCCTCCTAAGTATATTGGGATTACTGCAATTTGCCTGTCATTACACACATTTTGCATTCATTTTTACTGACCAGTCAGTCACCCAGTCAGTCAAATATCTTCCTGGAAAAATCAATGACTAAAGCCAGAAGAAATTCAGAGATTAGCTGAAAACCATTTCAGCCAATAAACAGATATAAGTAACTTTTGGTTTGAAATGTATCAGTAGCTAAAGATCTGATTTATTGCTTAAAGATCAAGATATCACTGTCTTTCTAAGCATAAACACTAGTCATTTTCCCCTGATTACTTTTATTTGGCTTCTTATTTAGACTGCTACATCTGTAAGGTATCATGCATAGTAAATCCCTTTTGCTGTTGCCCTTCTCTGATCTCTGCACAGCTGTCTGTGCGCTGCAAGAGAGTTCTTTGGGCAGGGACCAGTCTGACATACAGTGGATACTCTCACAAGAAATAAATAGTGCAGGCTTGTAGAATAATCTTTAAAGAGTTTCCTGTATCTGTAGAAGCTGTATTTTTAAAGCTGTCTAAAGACACCATATACCCAGCTCAGATTGCAATTACTGGAATTTCTGCCTTTAAAATTTGATGCTCTTGAACATTTCAGATGGACTATTTAATCCTCCAATATAAACTGTCTTTCAGTGTGACAATGTTTGCCTTATCTCACTCCTGTTGTGTCATGAGCAGGTTTACTAGTTCTCGTAATGTTGTTTAAACCGCTTTGCAAGCGCCTTCCATGAGACACCTCTGTACTGTTTTTTAATATCCTAGATTGAAAAGGATATGGAAGGTGCTATAGGGTAGGTGATAAAAAATGTAAGGGTTACTGTTTTGCTCATTCTTTATTTCATGGATTTTGGTGTTTCAAACCTACTTGGCAGGACCAGGATGCAGGTCAGATACTCAGAAACAGTTTTATCCACTTGGGCTTTTATGCCAAATCCCAAAGGTTGAGTATTTTCAGGAAACTGGCAAAAGGGCATATTTTTTTTAATCAATAAATATAAACTCACAAGGTATTTTGTTCTATTTCAATGAAATAACTAACCTCATTGTGTCCTGCAGGGAGACACAGACTATCAAATTTACTGTACTCTTCTTTTATTTTTTTTTTTTAAACTTTTGTCCTTGATAGCAATTGCTCCAGTTCCATTTAAGGGAATTTGACCTACAAAAGTAGTCTCATAATTTAAATATTTACTGTGGAATTTAGAGTTACTGGAGGGGTCTGAATACTCGATTGTCATTGATACTGAAGAGTATCTCGGAGTTAATGAAGAACAGAAATTCCTGAGCTTTTTTTTACAGAAATATGTCTATATTAAGTTGCATCAGAAATTTAGAAAAAACTCATGTTTTTATTAATATCTTCCAGTTTTCAAAAAGCTATAGAAGCTATATAGCCCTGAAACACAAGTGGTTTTGGTTTTCTTTTTTTGGAAATCTGTTATACGGAACAACTTACTTAAAACTATAATGTCCTTGAAAATCAAGAAATTCTCACTTTGTGAGCTTAAGTACCCTTGGAAATCCCACCTTTAGCCCTGCCTTAGCAGACGGTGAGGGAATAGAAGTCTACTATCTATATGCAATATTTTTCTAATGCTTAATAAGAAATGGACAAGTACGTTGTTGTAATGGGATTATATTTAGTATAAATGGGACCTAAATTTTAGGTTTGCTTTAGGAACCAACTGTCATAAGTTTTGGGGAAAAAGATTTCTTGATGAAGTCTGTAATAATTTGGATTTGTAAGAACTACTCTCTGTGCCACTGTGTTTTAATGTTGGGTGCCACAGAGTGAGAAATTCTGTGTCAAAAAGGGGCTTTCAAAGCTAAGTAAGGCAAGGTATTACCTTTGTTGAAGAACACCACCCTGCTTAGATCCCACAGCTGAAAAGGTCACGTGCACTGCCTACTGCATTTTAGTCAAAGACCTACTTTTTAAAAGGTATTAACTGGTCTACTTCAACTGAATAACTTAGCGACTGCTCCCATTGAGTGGCTGCTCAGTAACATGCAGAGAGGACAGGACCCTCTCGCTGGACACAGTGGCAAGCAGCTGAGGCAGAGAGGAGGAGAGCAACCTCTCCAGCCAGCGCTGGCACGCACTAAGAGATAAAGCTCTTAGTAAATTACTAGCAAGTTAGCTGGGGAGAGAAGAAAGACATATTCTGCTTATGCTAGAAAATAGGCAATTGTCAGTGCGTTTCTGCACACAGGCATTTCTCAGGTCTGAATTCAGACTGAAATATGGAGCTCAGTCCCAGCTCCAAAGATAACCTTTAAGAACTATTTTCTTTATTCATTTTCTCTTCTTTCCCAAATCATATAAACACTTGTGTTTGAAAATCTGAGCCCTTCTTTTCCTTGTACTCTCTCCTTCCAGCATTACATCGGTGACCTGATTTTCAGAGGAACAGCTCTCAAAGTCCACAGGAGGTACTCAGCATGTCTGAAAATCAAGCCATAAATAATTGTGAAACTCTCTTTCTTTTTTCCTCAAGGAACTGAACTGCCAAGTTTCAGCAAACAGCTAAAGAAACCCAGCTTGTTCACAAATGTTAATTTAAAGCTGCATGTGTGTTTGTTTGCATAGGCTGGATTGGACTGTATAAGTCCGAGTCACAATAAAAGGGAAATTTATTTTTCTAAAAGGAATCTTTAAATTCTTGGGGGTTTTGCAGGAAAAAAAGGCTGTCATTTGAGAGATCTGCATCTGTGGGATCTGTGAGTAAGCCTGGAGCGGAAGTAAAGAGGAAATCCCCCACACCACTTAATGAAATTCTGTTGTGGGATAATCACTGCCAAAGAAACTCATCAGTTCAGACTTTGAGTATCTTTGTCTGTTAAGGAGTCTGAACTGAGCAAGAGAAACATGCATTTCCTGCGGTGGAAGTCTTTTTTCTCATATTAAGATCAGTGTTGTTATTCCCCTGTAGGAAATAGTATCATTTATATGGGGGACAGTAGTGGGGAGATATGGATTTTATTACGTCTCCTTTCTCATTTAGGAAATGTATTGACTTTCTGTTTGTTTTGAAGATCTTGAGAAAAAGGAACCTTTTCTGAGCACAAAAGATATTAATAGTCACACTGTCATGTACTTCTCATGTATTTTCTTAAATCTTTGTTTTCCCAGATCAAAACACTGTTATGTGCCAAAAAAAAAAAAAAAAAAGAAAAAATTCCTGTCTTAAATCCTCACCAAATACACAGGAAGAAGAAAGTGAAGTCATTGGTATGTAGGGTGAAAAATCATTACAGTTCTTCCAAAGAGAAAGCATTGCTAAGCTAAAAGCAAGACACTGGTGTTTCTCCAAGATGTCCCAACTCCAGCAAACTAGATCCCCAAACTTATTTACTTGAAATGGCAGCATTCAGATATGTTCCAGGTCAAGCTAGCTGTACAATACTTTCATTTAGTAAATGATTTGTAAATTGTCCCAAATATTACCTGAACCATTACATGGTTAATTTTTAACAATTCCTCTCCTGGATATAAATCAGTGACCACAATAGGCTAAGGCAAGATAAAGGGATAAATTCCCCAATGCAAGAAGAAGGAGTAGGAAACCCAAGGGGTTAACGGAATCTAAACCAAGAGTCCCCAAGGGAGGAAGCTTCTGGGCTGACAGTGAAAGTACAGCGAAAGCATGTCCAGGCATTGCAGATAGCTGGACCACTAAATGCCTTTGCTTGCCTCTGTTTCAGAGATGCTGGCAACAAAATCTGCTTTTTTTTTCAAGGAAAGTAGATTCAACTCTTTTTTTTGCATCCCGTATTTTAGCTTAGTTGTGGAGCAGATAAGGAAGGGCTAGATCAGGGATATTTCAGTTTGTTAATCAAGACGTAAGATCTGGTCAGGTAAAAGTGATTCTACACAATGAAGTTCTAGTGAACTTCTTAAAGGACAACGTTTTCACCTTATTTGAAAAACAATGGGGAAATTATGGGTTCTTGCACAGAAGGGGAAACGAAGATTCTGAACCCACAGACAACATGGAGATGATACTGCTCTTACAAAGTCAAATAAAACAAAACAACAGATCTTATTTAATTGCCTGTTTAGGTGCTTCTTGTAGCCAAGGCCACTCTGAGTGACAATGACAAAGGAATCCTGGTTATGAGGGATGAAGATGTTATGTTTTGAGTCTGAGTCATTTCTGACTAAGACCAGGTCACAGACTTATCTGACAAAGTCTGTATTTCTGTAAAGAGCAAATAAAATACATGCTACTTAACTATTTGGATTCTTCGTATGACTAAAAAAATGGGTATTACTGTTACATATTTATTGCCACGACACGTAAGGACACAAGCTAGGAACCAAGATCTTCCTGCACTATATACTGTGGAAACAGAACAAAGCAGTTTCTGTCATTATTCAATGAAGATTGTCCTTGAAATTATAGTCACAGAGATGTTTCAATTGCTTTAATTACTGAAGTGAAGGGATTTTCTATTGATTCCCTTAGAAAACTTTCACAATGTAATAAAGCAAGCCAGTGAGTGCCTTCTTATCCATTTTCTTTTTTAAAGGCTTTTTAAAGTATGTTAATAGCAAGAAGTGGTCCAAGGAAAATATTGGACCAATATTTGTTGAAGATAATCACCTGGCAAATAGGGATGAAGAAAAAGTGGAGGCATTCAATGCTTCTTGTGCCTCAGTCATTAATAATACAGGTAGACCTCAGGCTGCCTGGTCCTCTGAATCGGAGGATCACGAGTGCGGGAACAGTGACTTTCGATTTGTGGACACTGAAATAGTAAGGGACCAGCTCTATCAGCTGAATGTTCATAATTCCATGGGGCCTGAAGGGATGCATTCCAGAATACTGAAGGAGATAGTGGATGTTATGGCAGAACCCCTCTCAATTATCTACCAAAGGTTTTGGGAGTCCAGGAGGGTCCCCACTGACTGGAAGCTGGTCAATTTATTCCAGTTTACAAGAAGGGCATAAGGGAAGACCAGGAAACTACAAATCTGCTAGTCTAACCTTAGTACCTGGAAAAATTACGGAGAAGATTATACTGGGTATTATTGAAAAATATTTAAAGAACAGGCACAGTCAACATTGGTTCACAAAGCGAAAGTCCTGTATAACTAATTTAATATCCTTCCATAATAAGGTCACCCACCTAGTGGATGAAGGGAAGGTGGTGGATTTCATTTTTCTGGATTTTAGTAAGGCTTTTGATACTGTCCTTCACAGCATCCTTCTGGACAAGTTGTAAAATGGGCAGATACACAGTGCACTGGGTGAAGAACTGGCTGAAGGGCGGAGCTCGAAGGGTAGTAGTGAATGGGGCAGCAACAAGTCACCAGTGGTGTTCCCCAGCTCTAGGGCCAGTTCTGTTCAATATTTTTATCAATGATTTGGATGCAGGAGTTGAATGCACCGTAAACACGTTTGATGATAATACTAAACTGGGATGTATTCCCCCTTGCAGAGGGATCTATATTGATTGGAGCATTGGACAACTATTAATGGAATGAAATTTAACAAGACCAAATGCTGGAAGAACAAAGGAAAATAAACGGAGGCAATAATACTGATAAAGGAAAAAAATCCTGTATACAGAGGGCATGTGCAATAAAAGTGCACGCCCATATTCACTACTAAAACACTCCATGTTAGTCTATTTCATAGATCTAATCCCCTTGTCTTGGAATCTGTAGTACGAGGAATGCTATTATTATTCAAAATTAAAAATATACCAGTGAATAATTTTTAACACACTAAAAATTATTAAAAAATAATCTGTAAACAAAACCAGTTCATATGATAAATGTTATTACAATGTGATTTTTAAAAAAAATCATTAAGCAGTTATTGCACTTGATGAGTCAATCGTTATCTTGCTCACAAATACCCACACAGTACTATGGATTGTGCATGAAATATATTTCTCTTCCAGCCACCCAACATAAACCTCTGTATCATTCGGTTCATGATAAATTTTCTCAGTGTTATGATTGAGTGACTATTTGGTTTTTTGTTTCATTTTTGTTTTGAAAAATTCTGACTTCTATTTTGAATCACCATGAGAAAAATTGTTCATAATGAATAACTTTATAAAGCAAATTCTTTCAGTTCATGTTAAGTTAATTCAATGCACAACATCTTGTTTCGCCTCAGTTTGAAACTGCTTGCTATTACTAAATTTATTTTTATCAACCTTTGGTTTAACTCAACTAAGTAAAACACTGTAACCTGGAAAATCAAATGGTTTATTTTCAATTCAGTTTTTATTTTGGAGTTTTGAGCCAAAGCAGTTCACTAAAAGCTATGCACATTTGTCCAGCGTTTCAACAATCCAGTCATCCATTTTTAATGACAAAATTTTACCCACTTTATTTTAACCAAGATTTATTTACATTGCAATGCAGTACTCCCTCACTAGGACTTGAGGCAGAATGAAGGGAAGATGATGTTAAAGAGAAAAATACAGACAGATATATGTACTTGATTGACTGTTTCAGATTGCCAATTATGTTATTACTCAGTATCATGTCATTATTCCACATCATATATCAGAGATGTTAAAGATCACACTGAGTTTATTCTGGCATTTATAAAGCTGATATGTTTTGAAGAGCCAGTATGGTATACCGTTATACATCAATATCTTTCAGGCACTATTGCTAGCAAAGATGTTCAATATTCATCAAAACTGTAAAATATTTACCTGAAGCTCATTGAAGTTCAAACACAAAACTCAACTTCTATTCTCTAAACAAGAGTAACTGTTCAAGCCACACTGAAACTATAGCCAGTTTGACATCATACAGGCAAGCTGTTTTTATAAAAATCAATCAACTTCTCCGATCAATTTGTGAACTCAAAATTGTTTCATGAGCCTTTGTTTAGCCAATACGCGAAAGGTAAAAAGGGGAACATTTAAAAAGGAATGAAACTTCTGATCTATCTAGGAAACCACCATACAAAATAAATCTAAAATTAAAAGATTTTCCATCATTTTGGCTCTCAAAGATACTATTATCCCACCAATTCAAAGGCGAGTTGTAAAATAAACAAATTATGTTTTTCACCTCTGGTTTAAACTTCCAAACTTCTCTTTTTCTCATTTAGTTGGAATTAAGCCATTAGTAGGTCCTAGGCTAAACATCTACAATGTTGACTATCGTGATGACTCTGAGGACCTGTATATGCTAGCAATCTGTATACAAAGGCTGCTGCACATCCCTTTTGAATAAGAGTAAACAATTGAAGATTGAAAAATGAGCACTGTTTCCCCCAAAACAAAGGGGAGAAAGCTGCAGTCCATACCATGTAATCCAAGCTTCCTGTGGATGGATGAGTGGACCTGAACACTCAAGCCACAAAGTACAATTTTTCAATTATGGATTATTTTAAATGTGGCCTACCTAGGAATCATATGGAGTTTTAGCAACTCAGAAGATCAATTGTGTTAGTAAGTCAGGGAAGAAATAAGGAGAATGCCTTTAATTTTTAAGGGACATTGACAGGCCTTTGTCATTACACCCTTTCTTCTTACAGAAAGAACAGATGCAGATATGATGCTACAGAAGCAATTTGTGTTGTGATGAAAGAGCGTGATGACAGACACTGGTTTAAGAAAGAACATAGAGAAACTATTTAGATAAAGAATGCAATTCCAACCAGGAATTTCTTGTACAGAGAAATCTTGAGTCCAAAGCAGCCTTTGCAGAGTCACCGTAAGAAAAATCGGTATTAAACAAATTCAGAAGAAAAATAGTGGATACTTTTGAATAGCACAGGTGCTGAGCTAATAGGGTACCTTAAAAAGGAAGCAATGATTTCTTCTCAACTCAAAGTTTTCAAATAAAAACATGCTTCCTTTCTGAAAGACTTGGTTTTATCAATAAAGATGTAAAGGAAATGTAATACTACAAGGAAATCAGATTACTAGATCAATGGTCCCATCTCCTGCCAGTCTCATAAGAAGTCAGTGGCCAGATTTTCAGTAATGTTACATGGGAAAAATTTTACCCTGTTTGTGTTACTTGGTTTCAAACCAGATATCAGTTAAACATTCAACACAAAGAACAGACAAAAAGAGTTCGTCCAGGCATGAACCTCTTTAATACGCACCTTTTATAAGGTTTCTCCCCAAAGACAGAATATTCTTTGGTCTCATTTGAGGCCCTGTAGGAATCTTGTGCTGTGGACAATTTCTTTGCTAGAGTGAACGCTGGAGAGCCCTACTGTGGATCTTCTGTACTACATGGGAAGCCAAGAACACAGGTAGAGCTTGAAAAATCTTAAATGACATTTTCATGGGCTTATCATTATCACACACACAAAGCAGATGTACAGTTTGCTTTGATAACTGGGTTTGAATTTGCAATAGCACTATGCAAACTTCTCCTGTGTAAGTAGCACTAAATATCACAGGAAAAAAAAAAACATAAGAATGGATCGAGTCTTGGTGCTTTAAGCTTCCAAGTAAGTCTTGGTTTCACTTGCATTTGTAAAAAGTTTTTTGCTTCTCTTGACACCAAAGCTCAAAGCAAGAGACCAGTGTACTGATCTGCTGGGATCCACGTGCTTTTCATTTGCAAATGTCACCAGTCATTTGTTTAAGAGTCCTGTCAACAGCTACAAGACACCAGGATCAACACTAACCTGAGTGGGATCTCTCAGTGCTGAGGTAGCATGTAGATAGTCAATGCTTATACATATAAGCACTGAGAATAAGGGGTGCTAGAAATCCTTGAACCAACAGGGGTTTGCAGTGACTTAATTATTATTTAATTATATTGTTTAAATTAATAACTTGAAGCTAAAAAAGAAATTACAGGTCTTCCTTTACTCTTTCTGGGGGAGAAGATACATTAAGATTTAAGCATATATCAATACTGGGTAAAAAAACTGTAGTTCTTATTAATCTGCACAGACATTCTTAGTTCTTGCTATTCTAATCTTCCATTTAATAATCCCCTTGTAGGCACTAAACATCCTGCAAAGGCGGGGCCCTGAACCTCTGTGAATTCCATTCTTTCCTCTAATCCAATCAATCATTTCCATGTCCAGCTTTGACATGGTAGGAACTGAACATACATTGTTTATATTGCTCAAAATTACCCCCAATCCTTTCTTTATTACCTTCCTTTACCATAGCTATGGTTCGGGGTGCTGTGCAGTTCACACCAAAAAACTGCATAATTACTCCCTTGACCTAGAAGCTGGAAGGTTGCAGAGACAAACTATATTTGCCATATACTCACTTTCTTCAATAGTTATCCTTGCATGGTCACTGCTAGCAGGAGGCCCCTGGGCTAGGTGGACACTTGCTATGACCTAGAGCAGACATTTCTATTTCTTAGTAAACTCAAGAGCTGAACTATATGCAATGCTGCAAAGAGCTGTGAATCAAATATTTTCACATTTGAGGGGAGAGCGGTGTGAGTTGCAAGATTTTGAGTATACCAGGGTCATTCTTTGCAAAGGTATGTGACCAGAATAAGTCACACAGATGGAGAGAATGCAAAACACAGCGATTTAGAAACTCTTGTGGTCATGAAAGACCACCATTGTATTTGTGCATGACCTACAAGCTCCAGAGGCCATGTGTGAAACAGAACACGCAAGATGTTACTTTAAAAAGCAGCACATACAGGTTTGACAGCGCCTGCTGAATGCTAGAATATGTGACCTCTTGTTGATAATTCGTAGTACAATTTTTCAAAGAAAGCAGGAAATGGAGGCTTAGTGCAGGAAAAAAAAAAAAAGAAAGAAAGAAAAAGGTGACTCTTACTTGAAAGCACCCTCTATATATAGCGTTCCAGAAAACCTTAACTGAATTGCTTACTTTAATCGTATTTGTTGTTAATTTAATTATTATGCAGGGTCTCTTGAAAGAAAGTGAAGGATCAAAATAAATACAGGGCGGATGACAAAATATTTGTACTCTCATTGCAACTCTTAACGTAAGACTAGTTGTGCGATGATGCTGAGAAAGTCATTTAAGAACGTCTGTTTCCCTGTCTGTGAACTGGGGATAAAAATATTTTCCTCTTCTATTCACAGTGGAGCTTTGAAGCTTCAGGATATCCTTAGAAAAGCTTTACTGGTACTAACGGGATTCCATGGGAAGAAATTGTTCAAGGGTGGAGCAGAAGCATTAAGAAAATTAAATGTGTGGTTGGTCACATCTGTGATGGAAGCCAGGAACCATGGTCCTGCACTACAGTACTAGTGAGAACAAGGACAAGCTGCTAAACAGTAACAGCAAAATAGGTGGAAACTGCAACACACACACCCCCCCCAAAATGACTTGGTCTTCCACTGTCCAACCTGGGAACAGAAGGGACCCCCTGCCAGTTGTGGTGTCATCGCAGTCAAACTCTACCTACCACTAGCATGACATCCCATTGCTGTTTCTTCCAAGAGACATAGTACAGGCATGGAGAGAGCTACCTTACATCTATATAGATGTTTAGCTCTGAATTAAGCCAATCTCACTCTGTTGACTTGGACAGAACTGTACTTATTTATACCAGAATATGTGGCTCTCGTTATAGACTTCTTTTCTTCTTTCACTTTAGTACTGCCAGCAAAAATCAAAACCAAACAAAACTCCGCTAAAATGGGTCACAAGTCTTTGTGTAGAGCCATGAATCTGGCCCTTGGCAGTATGTTCCCATTGTGTCCGATTCCACCACAGCATTCTGCTCCCTGCTGCACCCAGTCTACAGCCTTCACTGACACTGGGACATCTTTCCTGCAGGACGTAGCAATTATCTCTTTTAAGGAGTCCTCATCCTACCATTTACTATGTTACTGAGACACACTGATGAGTATTTGAAGATGAGAGATATGTCAGAGCATACTTTGAAGTTGTTATATTCTGTTATTTTTGGCTTAGCACCTAAACCAAGGATGAACTGATCTGCAAGGCTGGAGCTGGCAGGCAGCTTTCTTTCCCAACTGTTCTTGGGAGCTGTGGGAATGGAGCACACACATGCAGGTTGCTGGTACAGTGGTCCTATGGCTACTTGCAGATATTTTGGAACACCTCACTGAGACTTCTGCAAACATCTTGCTCAGCCTTTACTAGCTGTACTGTTGCTGGACATCAGGAGTTGACGCAAGTGTTAAAGTGTTATGCTAAGAACAGAAGTCTGTGGTATACAAGAACAGCACAAAGGGTGGAGCCCTAGTTTCACCTGTGGATGGTAATAAATCATAGCGTAGATTAGGACTGCCTTTTTCACTCCTTTCCACTGCACCATACTGACCACTAGAGTTTGCTGTATTAACGTTCGAGTGAACAAATCCAAAATCTCTGAACCAGCCCTAGAAAACAATTTCCAAAGAAAGTATGAATTCCCTTACCACAAACTGTAGAAACGACAATGCCCTTCTCCAGCTGAACTCAACTTGAAATGTAGAAGAAGCTGCAGGAAGTGTATGATTAAGTAATTGGCACTATTTTCTCTCCATTGGTTCATTGCCAATGTTCCAGCAATATGCTAAGGGGCACTGTGCTATTTTCAGATTAAGTGAAAAATCAAGGTCCTGACTGCTGATCATTTTAGCTAATTAAAGATCCCTTGACATTTATTTGCAGAAGAAGGCATATTAGCTTTGATGATCTGGGGAAACTCCAGCTAAGAGAAGCAAATGCTTCCCTTCAAGTTCTCCCTGAAGTTCTGAAAGGTGAGTGTCCCTTTTCTTCTTTCATTAACAACAGAGAAACACTGAATTGTGTTGGAAAAAGGAGTCACTTTTCACCTGGAAGGTGGTGACAAAAGCATCCACGTCTCCCTCCGTGTAGTTCATAAAGCACTATGGGATGCACTAGGATGGAAAATGAAATATCATGGCAAAAACTTATTTAGATTTTTGGATCCAAAGCAGACACTGATTTTGGCAACTGGATTGGTTTCTGAATGCATCTCCAATGTAGTTTCAATGTTTTCACATTTAAGACTTCCCAGTGAAGTTCATCTATTCCTTCTGACAGAGGTACCAAACAGTTTGTTCTCATCTCCACTCATACCCTTGGTTCAGCTGGACCCATTCCCAGTGATGCCATTAGCAGAGGGAACATTGAAGGAAAAGACACTCTTTTCTATCTAATTTTCCATGACCACTGCCACCACAGTCCCAGGGAGTAAGACACAAGGAAAACCAGTTCTAAAGAAGTCTTGCTCCAGCTCTGCAGCTCTGGTAATGAGTGTCCTCATTCACTGCTGGGATGGGGCATGTTCTGTCAAGACAGGGAACTGATCCCCCTGATCTTTAACAATGTCTCAGCTTGTGGAAAGTGATTCTTTTCAGACACACATGATTTGGCCACATTTTTACAAAGACAGCAAAAGAGACTACATACCAAGCCCATCCTTTGCCAGATTTCAATTCCCTGCTTCAAAGCTGTAAGAGCCAAAGCCTCTCATAAAAATGGCTTCCCAGCAAAACACTTCTGGGTGAAGAAAAAAGTATTACCCCCATCCTCATATCCCACAAAGCTTCTCTGTGTCAGATTTTCAAAGAGTCCAAAAGGAAAGAAAACAAATCAACCAACCAAAATTACCTACAAAGAAACTGGAACAGATTAAACAATTTCAGTCCAAGTAACTACACTTCAGCAGAGTGATTAGCAAGTGAAAAGGGGACCATATAAGCACATCAAGCCAACTTAGCGTCTATTAGTTACTTGAAATAGTAATAATATTTACCAGGATGATGATACAGGAAAAGAAATGGACCCTGAGATAGCAGTCACATACAATCATATTGTTCCCTCATTTAACATCCCTTCCATCTGTTTCTATTACTCACTACTTCTGTCCCTACTGCGGTCATAACCCAGTTCACTCATGGTGAGGTAAACACATTTTAATGGGACTACTTGCAACGAGTAGGTTACAAGACGGCATTTACTGGATCACAATCAGGAGTAAAATTTCAAATACTCATACGTTCAGTTTCCAAGCCTGAGATCTCAAGTCAAAGGTCTCCGGCATACTCTTGATTTTCATAGAAAATCAGCTTTGTAAGTGCCTAATTATTTTTGGAAAAGAGCCTAAGTCATCTAGCAATAGCATTTTGAAATTATGACTTTCTGTCTAGTTATCTGTGCAGAGCCATGCGCTTAGAGCATTCATAAACAATAAAATCACAGTCATTGTTTTTCCTGAACTGAGCCCCAACCCAACAGATGCAGTTATAAAGAAATTAGCAGAACTAGAAACAAACACTTCATGAATTGCCAAATAAGCTAAAAATAAGAGCACATGACATGCTGCAGAAATAAAATATTTTGCCTCAAAACTTGAACAATAGTGATCAGAGGCAGCCTGAGAATTTGAGAGCAAGCCAGAAAAACAACAATTTTTCAGCATTCACAGTTCAACATGCCCAACTGCTCTCTACTACGGTCCTTTTGAAATACCCAGGGTTGGCTGGAGAGTCACAGGGAGGATTAACTAGGTGGTATATTGGGGAAAAGTGAGGAAATGAGCAGACGCATTTCTCAAAGCAGTTCAGGTGACTGGGAAGATGCAGAGAGATGCTCTGTTATTCCTCCTGGTGCTCCTGAGGCAGCAGAGGAGCCCAGCTGCTCAGTTCCTTTCAAAGCTTGTGGTGAGTTTGCATGACTCTGACTTTCCTTGTGCTTTGTCCAGACACTTAGAATTGCTCTGAGTCTATAGCCCCTTGCCTTCCCATCCCCACATGCAAATATAACACCAGATATTTTCGATAACAAGTTTCCATAATAAGTTTCTATAACACCAGATATTCTATCCTTTCAGAATTTTAAGGGTGCAAAGTACCTCAATTAACCTTTTAACATCAGCCTTTTCTTTGCTCAGTAAGCAAACATTAGGTGTGTCCTTTAAAGTCAAGCAAGCAGAAAAATTATGTTTTTCTGTCCAAATTTTTGACAAACATCCCTGAACACTTCCTAAGCTCTAAAGCCCTTGACATTTTATGCACAGCTTTAAGCAAAACACCAAATCGGACAATGCTCTGCTTTAAAGCTGAGGCCACAGCCTCCCCCAGCTGACGACTGCTGCTGTTCCCAATAACGAAACAGAGTGTTTGAAGATGGCTTTCTTTGGTCTAACCATTCTGCAGAAGTAATAATACTCTTCTGGGGCCAGTGATCTTTCTGTTCTTCTCCAGCTCTTGACTTTCAACCCAAGAGCAGCACTTTAGTAATTTCCTTATACAAGTTCTTGGACCAATGAGCAATTTGTGTCTCTTGGTGTCTCTTGGTGTTGAAGTATAACCCTTTAAAGGAGAGTTTCGTTTCACTTCAAGACAACACGTACCTCTTCTTTTTAATAAGCCTGCCTGACCAGTACTGTGGTACTTCAGAAATTGCTTCTTCTGCAACCCTGTTAGTGTTGTTGCAAGTTTCGCCTAATATGAAACCCTTCAAGAGAAGTGAGGGCTAACGACACAGTTGCCATGGCATTATTGTAACAATAGGCATAAACAGGGAGGTATCTCGTAAAGGTACCTCATAGTGGCCAGGGGTATGTTCAGGTGCTGTCGATCATGGTGCCAAATTATGTAGCCAGATGGGACTGCAAGTCTTAAAGTATAAGTTTAAAGTGAAAAGCCTAAATCAGAAATTCTTTTCAGCTGTTTTCGTATGTTGATTTGAAATAAATGACACACAGACCTCAACTGCAACTTCAGATAAAGAAGGTTTGCTTTCCAGACACAGCGTACAGATCTTAGATAAAAGACCACAAAGACAGTGATAAATTTCTAAGAAGAAAAATAGGTTATTTAGGGACAGAATTTCATATGTGATCCCCTGAAAGCACAGCAGCCTCTCTCCTACTCAGACTGTAACACCATTTTCCTAGACATTGCGCAGTCTTTAATGGTGAAGACAAAGACTGGTGAATGACTGGGTTAGACTAGAACTTTTCAGGGGAAAGAAGCAGGAATAACAGTATGAGAGTATTTCCAAATGGTATCACCTAACCCCAAGCCTAGCACAGGTGGAAGTACAGACTGGAAATTAGATGGACAGTGGTCCATACCGTAGTTACACTAAAGCTGTCTTACATGGATCCAGAAAGCCATACTACTGGGTACTCTGAGCACGGGACTTGTGCAGCTGGTGTAAGCCTCACGTCACCTGGGCTTGGGCTATATTTCCTGTATTGGCAGCATGGAGTCGCAGCCTGTCTCTTGGGACTTTCTGGGCTGGAGGAGAACCAGGGTGCTGCATTGGTGCTGTCATGGTTTCACGTTTGCCAGTAGGTAGGAGGCAGTGCCATCGCCACTAAACTATGCAACTCCTTCAATGAACAATGACCTAAAGAACTAGATGTTTTCCCTGGCATGTGGTGGATTATGATGCTTTATTGTGGGCAAGAGATAAAGAAAATTGAAGGGTGTGGATCTCACAGCCTTAAATGTGCCATAAATTGACCTAAGTATGGGACAGTGGGAGGATGATACTGACCTACAAAAATGCGCAGTATCTTTTCCTATCTGTCATCACACAGTGAATCTTCCACTGTTTTGCCTCTCACATAAGTTGTAGCCATCTGCCTACAGACTGCACAACTTATCTATGACTATATTACACTCACCTACACATTAAACACCTCCTATAGGAGAACCAAATATTACACTGGGAGAATAAGATAGGACGGTATTTGTGGATGTATTCATCAGTCTTTGCTAATTTTCTGGATTTATAAAACAAATTGCTTGGGCTTTTTTCAAATATTTATTTGAGTTACGGTCAATGGCTTGATGTCCAAGTAGAGACCAGTGATGACTGGCATTCCTCAGGGGTCAGTATTGGGAATGGTGCTGTTTAACATCTTTATTGGTGACACGGACAGTGGGATTGAGCACACCCTCAGCAACTTTGCTGATGACACCAAGCTGTGTGGAGTGGTCACATGCTGGAGGGAAGGGATGCCATCCAGCGTGACCTTGACAGGGATGAGAGGTGGCCCCATGCAAACCTCCTGAAGTTCATCAAGGCCAAGTGCAAGGTCCTGCACCTGGGTCACAGCAACTCCAAGCACAAATACAGGTTCGACGCAGAATGGATTGAGCGTAGCCCTCCTGAGGAGAAGGACTTGGGGCTCCTGGTGGATGAGAAGCTCAACACAAGCAGGCAATGTGCACTTGCAGCCCAGAAAGCCACCCATATGCTGGGCTGCATCAGAAGAAGTGTGGCCAGCAGGTCAAGGGAGGTGATTCTGCCCCTCTACTCTGCTCTGGTGAGGCGCCCATCTGGAGTACTGTGTCCAACTTTGGAATCTTCAGCACAGGAAGGACATGGACCTGTTGGAGCGGGTCCAGAGGAGGGCCACGAAGGTGATCCAAGGGCTGGAGCACGTCTCCTATGAGGACAGGCTGAGAGAGTTGGGGTTGTTCAGTCTGCAGAAGAGAAGGCTCCAGGGAGACCTTATAACTGCCTTCCAGTACCTGAAGGGGGCCTACAGGAAAGATGGGGAGAGACAATTTGTGAGGGAGTATAGTGATAGGAGGAGGGGTAATGGTTTTAAACTAAAAGAGGGGAGATTTAGATTAGATATTAGAAAGAAATTCTTTACTGTGAGGGTGGTGAGACACTGGCACAGGTTGCCCAGAGAAGCTGTGGATGCCCCATCCCTGGAGGTGTTCAAGGCCAGGCTGGATGGGGCTTTGAGCAGCCTGGTCTAGTGGGAGGTGTCCCTGCCCATGGCACGGGCATTGGAACTAGATAGTCATTAAGGTCTCTTCCAACCCAAACCATTCTATGATTCTATGATATGCTTGCGATTGCTTCAGTTCTGGAAGGTTAAAGACAGAGATCAAAGCAAACTCGGAAACAGTATTCCTAGTTCTGCCCTGCTAGGTTAAGGACATACAGGTGTACTATCCTTTATGTAAATGTGCATGCATACACATGTATGTGTGTACAAGTAAATGCTTAAAAATTCTTTTCTGGCAGATGACAGAGAGACACTTAAAATAATTTCCACGTCTTTGTGAGAGTCTTGACAAATCACTGATTAGCCTCGAGTTTGGGGAGTTACAATTCTCAATTTGTCCTGGAAAATACCGTTTTCCATTTTACAAGCTTCTTTGTCGCTGTGGGCCAGCAGATATATTGTCTAGACTGGTAAATTCCGTGGTTGGGTGCAGTTGGTATAGAGCTGCTTTCATTCTTAAAGTTCCCAAGCAGATCATAAACTGTTCACAGGGCTCACACCCAGGCCATCACTGAAATACAGTCACTGCTGCAGTGGAATTCAGCAGCTGCTTAATGGTTCATAGCTTGCTCTTGTTCCCAATTAGGCCAGTAGCAATCTTCTGCTGCTTTCAGTGAGAAGGTTCTTGTGTGCTAAGCCAGGCATGTGCTTAAGTGCCTTGTTAAATCACAGTCTAAAGGCTTGAACTTTCTCATATAACATTCATACTGACTTCACTGGATGCAGATTTGAGCCTTCGGGGAGGAAATACGTAGGAAGATGAATTGAAAACACAGGGTGAATTTTAGGTGGATGGAATAATAGGGCGAAAGTGGAGTTCACACAGCTAGTAAAGCAGATGATCCAGATGTTCCCTGTCTGCTCTAGCTGGGCATGTCAGACACCAGAAAGGGGCTACTTTTATTCTTAGAACCGTTGCCAATCCTATAGAGGGGAATGCTTAGAGTGGAAAGGTAAGTAAAGAGTAACTGTTAAACCCAAGCTAATGAGAGTACCGTAAAAACTCCCGCTAAACTAATGTGAACTGAATAGTACATATTTCAAGGTAAATGAGTTCCTTGGGGCAGGCTTGAAAATTTTTCTCTCTTTAGTGAAACAGGCAAGAAATTGCAGAAAGTAACACTTAATCTAGTACATGAACTTTATTCCTAATGTCCATGTCCATGCCAGTAAGAAACATTTGCTAATAGCCTGCTTCTGAAGGTCTAATGCAACGGTAACTCCCATTGGCTTCGGTATCAGGCATGATCACACAGGGAATAAGTCTCAATTACCTTTCTGATCAGGTCTTAGCTATGTTTTCACCTATACAATCTTTCTCTGTTTTTTTTTTTTTTTTTTCAGCTGCATGCCATACTCCTTGCTTGCTTGCTTTCTTGCTGTCAGAGAGGAGATACAATTGCAAAGTAGCCGTTTATTTCAGCGCAATGGAGGCCTTTGATAACTAACTGAAGAAACCTGCCACAGGAATACCCACAACTCTTTCTAATTTCCTTCACTGTCTTCCCACCCTCCACAGGCCTTTTTCATTTTTTTAAATTTTATTTTTAATGAATGAATTGAGAAGACAGACAGCAGGATCTCCACCAATAAAGCATTCAGTTCAATGGACATGAGATGAGTTTGAAAATACAGGGTTTTTTTCTTCCTTTATGAAGGCAGAAATTTTTGTAATCCCACTCACACACACAATAACAGCACAAGTTCCTGCCAACTGTGCATGAACAGCTGCTTTTCAAAACAGTTTGATTACTCATCTTTCTCAAAATGTTTTTCCACTGTGAATATCTTAAACCAATAATCACATGATTAATTGATGTGAAATTAAGATGTTACAGTATAAACTAGTGATTCATACAAACTAATGGGAAATTTACTTATGTTCCTCACCACCAGAATTGCCTCGAATTATAAACTATCTAGTTAGAGACTGGCATCCATTATAGTTTGTACAGCATCTAGAAGAGGGCTGAAATGGGTTGCAGCCCTTTATATGTAGCTAAAAATATCAAAGTTTAATCAGAATAGATTGAAAACACTTGTAGAGTTTAATTTATGACCACATCACTGTGAAGTTATAAATGTGAAAGTGAAACACAAAGAAATTGCCTTCGTTAGGAAATCCACAGTCCTTTAAATGACAGAAACTTCTTGAGAAATATGTTGAAAGGTTTAAGACACGATCTATTTTTTAGCATGGGAAATTTCTAAAGGACAATTTAAGGAATTATCAACTCTCGATGCTGAAAAGCTGATAATATTTGCTGCAATATGACATCACTGTATTAAACTTGTCCTTCAGAGAAGGACTCTGTTCAAGATGAAAATACCTAGTATTAAGATGTCTATATGCCAGCTAGGTATCAAATGTATTACAGCCACTGGAGATTTAGGATTCAATATAATTACTTCGTATAGTTTCTGAGTATAATTCTAGACCATAAAGTATCAAGTCTGACCTTCAGTTACCACTTCAGAAGAAATCGGTACCCTGCATCATGTAAAGAAAGACATGGTTCCAGAAGAGGGCCGCAAAGACAATCAGGGAGCTGGAGCACCTGTCCTGTGAGGACAGGCTGAGAGAGTTGGGGTTGTTCAGTCTGCAGAAGAGAAGGCTCCAGGAGACCCTATAACTGCCTTCCAGTACCTGAAGGGGGCCTACAGGAAAGATGGGGAGAGACAATTTGTGAGGGAGTGTAGTGATAGGAGAAGGGGTAATGGTTTTAAACTGAAAGAGGGGAGATTTAGATCAGATATTAGAAAGAAATTCTTTACTGTGAGGGTGGTGAGACACTGGCACAAGTTGCCCAGAGAAGCTGTGGATGCCCCCATCCCTGGAGGTGTTCAAGGCCAGGCTGGATGGGGCTTTGAGCAGCCTGGTCTAGTGGGAGGTGTCCCTGGCATGGCAGGGGGGTTGGAACGAGATGATCTTTAAGTTCTTTTCCAACCCAAACTGTTCTATGATTCTATATTTCTATGATTCTGTGATTCTTTGATGATATGATTCTATGCTTGTAGTCCCGTGGAGGTGTCTGGGATTCAATATGACACCTCAAATGACATGAGATACATACAAATGACCATCCGGGTTGAGCTTCTAGTCAACTCAACAAAGTGAACTGAATTGAGTTTTGGAGTCCTGAGATTGTACTGACACCATGGATTATAATGGGATGTCAGGCACCCACTACACGTGCAGATACCTACATATAGACGTTATGCACATTTTTCTAGAACAGAATATCAACCCTAGTTTCTGTGTTTAACAAAGTTTTGGATAGTCTAAGTCTTGTCATTCCGAGTATCTCTGCTCCTTTCAGTGGACCTGTTTCAGTTCAAAGTATTAATGACTGCAGTGGCCTTTGCTTTATGTGGGGTTCCTTGGACTATTGACATCAAGGGGTCTGTATTTTCAGTCACATTGCACTGTACTTAACTGCTTGCAAAGTCTTCCTCCATAACATTTCCAAAGTGCTGCTTTTACCTGTGAAAGGGGGTCTCTCTGGGCAGTGGCAAAGATTGCACTTCTGAGAAGGGCATGTTGAATCAGATCAGATCAGTTACAAAGAGCTTCCAGCTGTTTGGTACAAACTCCCTGAACATCACTGATACTTGTGAATGTTTTAGAATAGCATGAAAAGAATAAGTTAAGCAAATGCTTTTGAAATTTAAAGGTCAACAGGAATCTCTAGCATATGTTCTCTTTTTCTGTATGTATCAGTACGTTCCAGGCACTAATTACCTTGAAACATCATTTGCCATCACAAGTCAGATGGCAGATTTCTAGCAGTACTCCATTGTTGTAGAAATCTTTATTTTTTCTCTCTTGTTCTTTCCTTGCCCAGCTATGTTGCATGGTCAGGAGGAACAGGAACAAAAACTAAGAAAGATATTGACAAACTTCAGAGGAAAATTTCCCTATTCATTGCCAGTAGACTTTTTGGAGTCATCTGCAACTTGGCGGAGAAGGAGAAAACATCACACCTAAAGGACAAGTCTCTCCCATGATTTAATGTAAAGCTTTGATTTTGGGTTTTCTACAAACTTCTGAATTCTAATTTTTCACATGCATTTTAAAATTGAGAAAGGTAATCTAAAAAGACAGAATGATATGTACAGATATTTTACCATGGCTCAAGAAGTGTAGATTCACTATTCTTTCCTAAAATAAACATCTCACCCACAAAAAGTCATTCACCACGAGATTTTTGAGGTGCCTGAACAAAGTAGGAGACTAAAGGCCTGCCTAGCCAATAAGCTTGTGATCCTAAATTTGGTAGATACTTCTCAGGTTACTTATCCTAAGGTAAAGACAGAGTTAATACCTTAACTTGTTTCCCCCTTTATTCACACCTTCTTTCTTTCTTTCGTTCTTACAATGTTTTCTGTTTTTCAGATATTTCAGCATTTCGGTTCTTTGCCTGTGAAGGTGTGGAAAGACCAGAGGAGGGCAGGCAGAGTCTGGGATGGAAAAAAGCAGCTGCTGGAAAGAGATACTTAAAATACGTCAGAAAAATCAATAATCCAAATGAAAAAAAAGAGGGAGAGAGCTTTTGTAGTGAATCAGGGAATTCACCTTTGCTTTTCACACAGAAAGATCCCTGAAGCTGAATGTTGCCCCTGCCTACGGTTGTATCCAATTAACAAACATGAGGCAAGGTGACAGGCAAGTTCTTCACTTCTCCATTTCACTTAATCTTCCTTCTCCTTGGATTCTTCTTCTAGATGAAATATCTAAATGTTACCTCTGTGGATTGATTTCTCATCTGAGGGATACAAGTTTATGTTTATTTATTATACTGCTGTGGCAGATGCTTCAAAGAATGAATTAGGAACAGACAACAATTCTTTCTAATTTTGTGTATGACAAGTAGTGGACAAAGAGATTCCGGGGGCAAACTGAGACAGGAAGTAGCTTAAGAAAACTATGCCCATAAGTGTTTATGGTCTTTGTATAACTCTTCAGAAGAAAGTGAGAAGAAATCCTTCCCTCTTTGCTGGCATATTTTGAACTTATTTGCAATTTCTCTGAGGAACAGAGACATTTCTCAGGGTGTGTTTCAGAGGCCACATGGTTGGAGGGGATATGGGACAATGTTCATCAGCCTATGGACTTAAGAACTTGCTTAATTGAGATTTGAGGAAAGCAGTCACAGATCTCATGAGCTCTGGAAGAAGAAAGAAAGATGGGACATTGACTGCAGGAAACGTATAAGTTAAATCACCAAGAACCTCTCAAAAGGTAATGACACACTCTGCTTTATATCTAATGGTGCCATAATCCTTTAAACCATGACTAACCTCAGTGGTTTGTTGTGGTTTAACCCCAGCAAGAAACTAAGCACCACACAGCCTCATTGGGATGGGGAGGAGAATCGGAAAAGTAAAAGTAAGAAAACTCATGGGTTGAGATAAAGACAGTTTAATAAGCAAAGCAAAAGCCCCGCATGCAAGCAAAGCAAAACAAGGAATTAATTCACCACTTCCCATTGGCAGCCAGGGGTTCAGCCATCCACAGGAAAGCAGGGCTCCATAACGCATAATGTTTACTTGGGAAGACAAAATGCCATAACTCCGAAGATCTCCCCTTCCTTCTTCCCCCAGCTTTATATGCTGAGCATGACGTCATATGGTATGGAATATCCTTTTGGTCAGTTGGGGTCAGATGTCCTGGCTGTGTCTCCTCCCAACTTCTTGTGCACCCCCATCTTACTCTCTGGTGGGATGGTGTGAGGAGCAGAAAACGCTGTGTAAGCACTGGTCAGCAACAACTAAAACATCCCTGTGTTATCAACACTATTTCCAGCACAAATCCAAAACATAGCCCCATGCTAGCTATGATGAAGAAAATTAACTCTATCCTAGCCAGAACCAGCACAAAGTCCCAGCTAAGGATCATGCCTTTCTTGTGATAGAATCTCCCCTACTATTCAATATTGGGAGAAAATCTGAAAGTGATGATGGAAAAAAAGTGTGACTCTTGGGATATCAAGACTGGTATCGACAAGGGAACAGACATTTAGTCTTTCATGTATGGTAGCCAAAACAAGAATAAGCCACAGAGGGAGCCTGAAGAGAAGACAAGAGGTAGCATTTCTTGTTTAGTGAGGGGAAAAATGTGTTTATGATTCTTTACTCTTGACAGGAATAAATGTGAAGAATTAGTTTCCTGAGTCTGGAAACAAGCAAAAAGAAATGTCAAAGGCTAGAATATTTAAGAATACTCGTGTATTTACCATGTTTTGGTTGGTTCCAATGAATGTTAAGTCAACAAATAACAAATTTATCCTTGTAATATCTGTCCACCCTCCATAAAAGCATTTTACTCTCAAAGGCACAGTTTTTACTCACAAAGGTGCATGTTTTCTTCACATCATTTTTATCTGCATGAAACCTCAAAGTCCCCAGTAAGTTTAGACAATTTTGTAAAGCTATGCTACCTTTAGTAGGTGAATCAGGAATGTCTTGTGATAAAAAGTACAAAATGCTGAAGAGAGGACTCAGAAGATATGTGTTCACCTGGGATCCTGGATAGCCAGAGACCAAGTTTACTGTTGTTACATCTGCTCAGTATTTGATTTTAAATCAGGTTGAAATATTTGTAAGCTGCTAACAGTGGATAGGAACACTGAGAAGACAACAAAACATTCATGTCTGTGTAAGCTTCATCCCTACAGGAAGAAGGAAAATCATTACAGCCACCAAGTGAGTCTCATCTCCATTAGGTGTAGCCATCTAAAACTTGGGTGCCTGGCGTACACAAATCATCTAGACCCTCTTCTGTAATTAATGGGGAAAAATAGGCAGCCCCATAGGGAATCTAATCATTCTACAATACAAACCTGTCCTCTGATGTGAACAAGTTACCTTCTTCACCAAAGGGGAACTGGATTGGCCTACATGCATTACTTTTAGCCCATCTAATGTAGGTGAAGGAAATCACACCAATTGTATTTCTTAATTAACAGGAGGTACCACTCTTGAATGTTATTAGTTGTCATCTTCCAGATAATCCTGGAGAGTACTGTCCATATGCTGCCCTGTTTCTAGACCACTTGGAATGTACAAAAGATCAAATATTGTCTTTAAATTTGGATCCCCCACTTCCCATTAGGCCACCTGAATTACATCCTTTTAAAAGAAACTATAAGCACTCAGACAGAAGCAGTTGAGTTTATTCCTGCAGAAATGAGAGATTAGCAGCATCAGAATAATAACTATGCACAAAACCAGTCATCTGAATGATGCCACAGCAGAAAACTGTGACAGGAGCTGGATTATACAGTCATAAAAACTCGAGAGATTTGTCAAGGGAATGTATAAAGCCAGAGTTGTTCCTATTTCTGTTCAATTTAATTTCTTAAGTATGCCTGTTTTTCTTGTTAACATATGATTCTGTTTCATTAAAAAAATATGGAAAGAAGCTTTTTATTTTCTCTCTCTCTCCATATGCATATTAATATACCAACACTCTAATACATGAGTCTCGTTTTCTTTAGCTAGCTGTTGAATTTTCACATGTATTGTTAATGGAGGTGGTAACACCACCTACATTTGAAGTTTCCCAACACTCCTAATAAATGTTGTTTTTCAGTGGCTTAAAAATTCTATCAAACTGTAACCATTCAGGCTAAAATTTTCCAGACTTGGTATCTGCCTTTGGCTGAATTTTCAGGGACCATCATTCAAAGTACCTCATCCATTTCTCAGAAAGACATTCAGGTAAAGCTCACTGATTGCCCACCTCAGAAAATAAAAAAAAAAACAACCTACAACTATTTGTTAGAGTAACACTAAGTATATTAGATTTTGTGGTAGAGACTCAAAATTAGACAGGTGGAAACTGAAATCTGGACTAAGGATGTGTCGCATGTTATTTCTGTCTCTAGTTTTATGCTTTCAAAAAGGGCCTGAGTTTGTCCGTGCTCAGACAAGAGCTGAGGCAGTTGGCAGCTGCGTGCTTAAAAATTCCTTCTGCACTGGTTGTGTATTCTTGCCTGCTGCCAGCTCTCAAGACCAGGAAGTCTCTCTTCTGTCTATTTTTGTGTGAACTCCGTTTTTTCCCTGCTGATTGCTAAGCCCAGGCTCTGTAAAGAGGATACAGTCCAATTTGAAATGGACAAAATTGAGCTTGGCAGGAGTTTAGGAGTTAGATGTGGCATCATATGCAAGGACAGGTACCACCGAGAGAAAAACGGGGAGATGTATCTGAAGCTCCACAGCTCCTAAGCCTCACATTTACCAACAATCATTTTGCACATCTCCACTGGGAGATTGTGCATTTCAGTGTCTGCTAGTGCTGCTCAGCAGAAAGGATGAGAACCTCATCCAGCAGTTACAAAATTATCTCAAGAGGCAAGAGGTCTGTGCAGTGGATCAAAGTTTGCCGTGCCTGTAAGGGTGCATGTGCATGTCACTCAGTTGCTAACTGATGGAATTTGTGCTTGTGGTTTTTTTTTTCTCCTTTTTCCTTTATTAAAATCTAGAAAATTACTCTCTCTCCTTCATGCACAGACACCCTTTTGAAAGAACCCTGACATTGCAAAGATAAGCACTCCAAACTTAGAAAACACTAAGGGAGAAATGCGATGCAGTCAAGTGCATATCATAAAACAAGGCATTTAATGTCCACTTTTAACTACCTTGCTTCAAAATAAACATGTAAACCCCCCCATGCTGCAAGTCACATGCACATATGCAACAGATACGGGTAGACTCTTGAGCAAGTCTGGGGTTTGTTTATTTTGAATGGTTTCAGGCTCTTTTCTTCCCTCTCCATGTCTTGCTTAACACAGAATTTTGGCAAAATGTTTTTCTTCAAACTTCAATTTTTCTTGTAGACAGGTTTACAGTGAAAATCCTACCTTCTTGCAAAGTGAGTCCAAATTGTGCACAGGTTTACAATGGAGAATAAGCATATTTTGCCATTGTTTGGCTAGAAACATCCAACAAAATGTCACATAATGCATGGCAGTGGAGAGTTTCTGTTGCTGTACAGTACTCATTTCCCGTAGCATCGACACTGCTGATCTTTATCTATCTTTATGATCCTTTACCCCGTAACTCAGACAAGAAGTTCCACACCAGTTAATGAGGAGTGTATTTTAGTCATTATCATGGTCTTAATGAAGTTTCCTCTAGTTATTGTACCGTACTGTACTGGAGCTTCTACTGATGGCATAAAACTCTACTTCAGAAACAGGGGTAGATTTCCCTTCTTCAAAGCCTTGGAATAGATCATCACGAGCTTTGATTCTGACAGATAAAGTCCATTTAGGCTATGACACAAATCAAGGAGATGAAACAGTTCAAAGAAGTAGGTGTGGGGTTTGGATCATCTCCTACCTTGTAAATGAACCCTTGGGAGTTACTTCTGTGCTAAGAATATTGTCCCAGGGCAGAAGATGGCCCCATCTGGGGGCACAGAGTCTAGTTGGAGGTCAGTGACGAGTGGTGTTCCCCAGGGGTCAGTACTGGGCCCAGTCCTCTTCAATATATTCATCAACGACTTGGATGAGGGGATAGAGAGCACCCTCAGCAAGTTTGCTGATGACACAAAGCTGGGGGGGGGTGGCTGACACACCGGAAGGCTGTGCCGCCATACAGAGAGACCTGGACAGGCTGGAGAGTTGGGCGGAGAGAAACCTTATGAAATTCAGTAAGGGCAAGTGTAGGGTGCTGCACCTGGGGAGGAATAACCCCATGCACCAGTACAGGTTGGGGGCTGACCTGCTGGAGAGCAGCTCGGTGGGAAGAGACCTGGGAGTCCTGGTGGACAACAGGATGACCATGAGCCAGCAATGTGCCCTTGTGGCCAAGAAGGCCAATGGCATCCTGGGGTGCATCAAGAAGAGTGTGGCCAGCAGGTCGAGGGAGGTCATCCTCCCCCTCTACTCTGCCTTGGTGAGGCCACACCTGGAGTACTGTGTCCAGTTCTGGGCTCCCCAGCTCAAGAAGGACAGGGAACTGCTGGAGAGGGTGCAGCATAGGGCTACCAAGATGATTAGGGGACTGGAACACCTGTCTTATGAAGAAAGCCTGAAGAGAGATCTCCCCTCTCAGTCTGGAGAGAAGACGACTGAGGGGGAATCTTATCAACACTTATAAATACTTAAAGGGTGGGTGTCAGGAGGATGGGGCCAGGCTCTTTTCAGTGGTGTCTGGTGACAGGACAAGGGGTAATGGGCACAAACTTGAGCATAGAAGTTCTACCTAAACATGAGAAGGAACTTCTTTACTTTGAGGGTGGCAGAGCACTGGAACCGGCTGCCCAGAGAGGTGGTGGAGTCTCCATCTCTGGAGACATTCAAAACCCGCCTGGACGTGTTCCTGTGCAACCTGCTCTAGGTGACCCTGCTCTGGCAGGGGGTTGGACTAGATGATCTCCAGAGGTCCCTTCCAACCCTATGATTCTGTGATTCTGTGATTCTGTGATGCAAAAGGCAACCTTTCAGTCTTTCTAAAGGAGAGGAACAAAACATTGTACGAATGGAGTCAGAGTTGGTTGGTGTAGACTTGAAGACTTGGAAATATTTTATTTTCATGAAAACAATATTTAGGGCTAGCATATTGTACACCATAGTCCAATAAAAGGCATCACATCCTCTACCTCAGTTATTTATTTCCTTAGCATTTGTAGAAGACACACAGCAATACAAAAATTTGCTGTTTACATATATAAAAAAGCAGCATAATCCTTTCAACATGTTGATTCCTGCCAGTGCCAAGTGATCTGGTCTAAGACTACACAATTAACTGCCCATAACATCTGTCTCCATCCAAGAGAACATGCTAAGACTTGGGGATACTTAAAGCTGAACAATGTGGAGATATTGAGGCTAAATATGCACATTATCTCTTGGACATGTTTTTCATTTGATGTCTAATGGGAGCACTCTGGCATGCAATTCACAAATAAGGGAATGCAAGGACTGTTTCTTCCGTATGAAATCTCCCCATATAATTTTTTAAATGAAATATGACAGTAATGTAGGCAAGACTACTGTGACTTGTTTGCATATGTTCCCCTGGAGAGTGATGCCACAGTTAGTAGCTCAAGGTTCCATGAGGAGACATGAGGTCTTTATTAGAACTTTTTTATTAGCTTTATTAGAACCAAAATTACTTCAGTTCATGTGTCAGCATTTTGCTTTATGCTATATGCAGAGTGAGTGCCTCAACATTACAATAGCAGATATCCTTTCTGGTCTTAAAGAATGATAACTGTGTTTAATCTCATTTGCATTTTTTCTGTTTCCAGTTGATCCTGAGATTGCCAATCATCAATTGATAGGAAAATTGAAGTCTTGAAACATAATGAAATAGACCTGATAGTCATCTGAGGGTGATTAGAAGTTAAGGGGAAAACTATGTGTTTTGGTTACCCAAAACTTTACAGTCGCAACCAGTCTGCAGACGGTGGCCACCTGGAAGGTAGAGCCATCCTCTCCAAGTATATATTTTCTTGTCCCTTACTGATGACAGTTTAATGACTGGGACACACAATAAGGGAACTGTGAGTGTACCCACCAGTGACGCACTCATTAGAGAAGTTCTTACTGGTTTGCTTTTTTATTTTTATTTTTTTAATGGAATATTTCTTCTAAATAATTTTCCTCTAACTCATTTCACAGGAGGAAAAAAAAAAAAGATAGAATAATGCCATTTTCATTGGCTAGGCATAGCTGCTTAGCACTTCATTTGTCACCATGCTATTCACACACCCCAGCAGAAGTGGGAACACAACTGACTTATTGAAATTGGGCTGTGGGACGTTCTGCACTGACTTTTTCACTGTGAGGGGAACATCTTTCTCTGTCTCACCCAATTCTCTCGTTATCACCCATTTTCTCTCAAGATAACTGAAGGCACAACCAAATGACATGAAAAGCAAGAAAAGCATTAGATACTTACAAAATAAAGGAATTGCTTTGTCTCTTGTTCTTATACAGATAAACGTTTTGATCCTGCAAACTCTTTAATGACTTCATGACACTAGTAGTGAAAGCCCAGAGAGATGTGTCATTTGGGATACGCACAGAAAAACTAGGGATTTTAAAAGACTTTTATGAAATGAGTAGTAGTAAAAACTGTGAACAGCTCACTGACGTAGAGGAACTTTTATTTAGCCTTTCATCATAATCTGTGGCACTAAACGTCCTAAGAAAACATTTCAAACACGATTTGGTTTTTGCATTTAATTGTCTGGTCTGCAGCCTGTGTACATGGGTAAGTAATTTTTTTTCTGCCACGTGGACATCTTCCTGCATTACCGTCATGATGCCAATGTCTCTTTGCTACCACCATCAACATTATTAGTAATCATGACTTTTTTTTTGTTATCATTGTGTGTCGTCCTAGCCACAGCACGGAAATTCAGGAGGGCTTCATCTGCTTAAACATGCAAGTCTGCAATTTAGGTATCTACATCTGGCGAAACATGCTTTGGTCTGTGCCCTTGCCATGTTTGGTTTCTTAGTACAGATGTATCCATTGTGAATCTTGCAAAATCTTTCTGTTGTGATAAATTCTGTTACTGCTTTCAGTAAAGTTCCCAAAATTCAAATTCAAATGCTATGTTACAGTAGCAAAAAGCATACAAAGAAGGAAAGATGGAACTAGTAGGAAAAAAATGTGTTAGAGGATACTGCGTGGAATATATTCTGCCCTCAGAACACCCACATTATCTCCCATTAACAGTAATGGAAATTTTGCTTGCATATCAAGGTAGAATATATAGCCAAGCCCTTGACTGCTTTGATACATATTTATGAATGTAGCTATACATTTATTCCTTCAGCCAATTTAAAAACCTGTGATTCAGAGTTTAAATTTATTCATTAATACCTGCAAATAGAGAAAAACGGCATGGAGCCAACATTAATTTGAAGAAAAACAATCTGATTATATGGTGAAATATGTCAGCCATAAGAAAGAAAATGAAGGTTAATTTTTTTTCTTTCTTGAGTTGAGATTAGAGACACTGTCAGAATGGTTATCCCATTGAGATCAATTGTTTGGAAAAAAAAAATTTAGATATTAAAAATTTATGGTACAATTATAGACCAGATTGTTAGTGTCAGAAAGGGTAGATGTTACTTTGCATAGGCAATAATAGAAATAAACGTATTAGAATATGGAATTTTCGAACAAAATGTCTGCAGCTGTGAAGAGTTTTGATTGAAACACATTGTATAAACAAAATACAAGGGAAAGTGTAGAGATATCTTTTCATTTATGTGATTGGATTCGTTGGATTAGGTTTCCTAGTTGACTTGATATCACATTGTGAATTACTGTGAAATTAGGAAATTTGAGAATTAGAATACTTTAGACTCATAAAACCATTGAAGAATAATGGCAGCTGCAGATCATGCATCCATGTACCTTCTCTTAAAATTGCAGATAAAAATTCCTGTATTCCAATCTATTTTGTAGTAACTATTATTTTACTTTATTTTGATTTAATGTAAGTATTAAAAGACTTCTACCTAAATGCCCTAAAAAGTCGATGACTATTTTTTGTCTAGCTCCCATTAAAACTATGAGCAGTCTGTTACCTGCCCTAGGTGAACCTGCTCTGGCAGGGGGGTTGGACTAGATGATCTTCACAGGTCCCTTCCAACACCTATCCTTCTGCGATTCTGTGATTCTGTTTTGTGGAAAACAGATACCATTGCATAATCCTGGTTAACTCATCCCATAGAAGAGAGTAGCGAGTCCTAGCTTTCTTCATATTAATCTTTGATATAAGAGGAAAAACCTCTCCTAGCTAAACAGATGAAAATTAAAGGCTACCAAAATTCAAGGTCATCTCCAAGGGCACCAATTAAGAAATATATACCAATAAAACAAAAATTGCAGACAGATATCCAATACAAATCAGAAAGATTCAACGTTCAGATGTTATGGGCTGGTTTCAAACCTAACTTCTGTAACTCTGCATTCGGAATGTCTCTGGATTTGAGGAATTACAATATATGTTCTCTGCAGTCACTATTTTAAAATACAATCATTAAACCTTCACTTACAAAAATATGATTTTTTTTAAAGTGAAAAAGGAGGATTCTTTTCCTGGTACTAACAACTAATCCAGCCTCTAAAACATCTTGCTGTATAAAAAGGCAAGTATAAAGAAGTGAATGCTTTGCTTTTCAATCGGTGTCTCTAGAAGGTTAAGTTTCACCAAGCCTGTTTCTTTTATTACAGTGTTAATGACATATCCTCATGTTACGGGTATGCTATAATGCTGAAACACTCTAAAACTGATCAACTCCACTATCATCAAAGAATTTAAATGTTTCTTTTTATGTCAGGAAATGATATAATCTCTCTTAGAGCTCTCTCATGACAAACTGACCCAGTTCGAATGTAATAATAACGTTCTTGAACTTTGGATGATTTCTGTCGATAGCGAATTTCCATATTTGATACCTCTGGTGCTATTTACGCTAGGCTCACCAGCCCTACCTAGTTCACAGTCCTCCAAGTCGCCAACAAGTCAAAAACTGCCCAAGCATGACATTGAACCTGTTGCAAAATATCAGTCTTGTCTTTCCTAAATATGAATGGATGACATCATGATTAGATCACAAGACTGAGCATGTTTATTATAAAGATCAGCCTGATTTGACAAGATATGGCTTAAAACTTCCTTCAGGTCCTGATTTCTTTGAATTCAATGCAAGTTTTATGCATATGTCCACTGTGACTTTTCTTCCAGTTCAGTTCACATCTGGTTTTTCCCTTCTCATTCAAGTTTGAATGTGAACAAAAAACCTTGGCTGCATCACTTTGTTTCATCTGGTTTCATAATGAAAGGAAAAAATTAACAGAATTTAATGCAATCTTCCAATCAGACCAATTAATCTAAAAATGAAACCCAAGTTCATGCAAAAAGCAATGTAGAACAGAAGGCTGAACCTGCAAAGACAATTCGGTTTTTCACAGGAAGCTGAAGAAACTTTTAAAAAATACCCAATGTTTTGGCTAACACAAGATTTAAAAATTTAATTTTTTTGTTCAGACAAACATCCTCATCCCCAAATAATTTTAGGTTAAGAGAAACATATTTTTCAACCTGAAATATATAGCCCATGAGAGTTTTGTTAATAAAATTAGGTCAATTTCATAATGAAACATTTTAAAATAAAAATCAGTTTTGCTTAAAAGTGAGAAACTTTCTAATTTATTTAGTTTTTTTTTTTTTTTTCAGCTGAAAGTGATAAATTTGTAGTTGATTGATATCCCTCTGAATAAATAAATGACTGAAAAATTTCACTCTGGTACATAAATGACTTTGAAACATGAACAAGATTAAATTAACCAGCTTCAAAAATAAACTTTAAAAGTGCTATGCAATTATTGCTATAATCATATATCTCACCTTCAGTTCATAATGCAGAAGGGAGTCAGCTGTGATGTTACAGAGTAACTAAAATCCAGTCATCCCATCCATTCTGTTTCAACTGGAATTGAAACACGGATTTTTGGTTTCATTGACCTATAGCAAAGCTGATGGTTCTGCTGTTACTTGATTTCTGTGAAGTGCAACTGACTGCAAAAATCTAAGCACTAAACCATAATGTTTAATAACAGTGTTCTCTTACTGTGACCACCATGTATAACAACTGCAGAATACTCCACTGCCAAAATCAATTAAATACACACTGCACACTTAACTCTGCTTAGGGCAAAATCAACCAGAAAAATATGGGTCTTTTCCTCTGCTCCTGAGGTGATCAGAAGCAGCCGAGAAAGCTCAGTCTACCACCAGGTCTCAGTGTATAGAATAGAGTAGTACGGACTGTAAGCATGAACAACCAGGGTGCATTCCAGCAGAGAGTGCTTATCACTGGGGAGGCTGATTTAAGGCTCTTTCTGGACCTGCTTTGACACCTAATATCCACAAGATTAACTTTGATATCTACTATCTACAATCATCTTCTAAGTACCAAGTACTACGTCGACTGTCTCTACCCAAAGTAAACCCAAATCAGAAGACATGTGAAAAGATGTCAGTCAAAATCCTACTAAAATAAAACACTACCTTTTGTGCACAGGTCTCCTCCACTTGTGTCCTAAGGAAGAGCATGGAACTACACACTCCAGAAGAAAAAGAGACTAGGCTATGCACATATAAAAGAATCAATATGTCTAAGCTTTGCCCACTGCTAAATGAGACGATTTCTACCAGTAAAGGCCTGTAGCATAAAGTGTAGGATATAGGGTCTTTACTCAAATAACAAAGAGCATGTAGAGATTTTAAATTGAAAAGGCAACTATGATTCATCATAAATTTCTCAATATATATGCCCTGAAGGAAGAGATACAATGTAAATAGAAAATTAATTGAAAACCGTTTTCTTCAGCAGGTCCCTGAGAACTGTTCATTTCACACAACCTAGTACACTGTTTCCTTTATGGGAGGTCCTAAGCAATCTCATTTAAGGTAAGACAATAACTTCAGCAGGCAAGACTGAAGATTTCTTCTTCAGACACACAGATGCCTCCCTGAAGGTAACTAATTTGATGAAAACCTTATGGCTTTCATCTGAATATTAATAAGAAAGAATGAAAAGGGAAGAATACTGGCGGTTTTGACCTAAATTCAAGCCAGGTCCCCAGACTCTTTAACACCTGAAACAATATTGTCTGAGTGGACTTAGTACATTCAGTGACAGTAAGAATCACTTTCTTTTCCTCTTAAAGCTTTAAATTCTTTGTATTCCCTCCTTTTCTCTTTTTTTTTTTTTTGACATTTACACTAATGTAATTACTTCAACAGCTGACATGTTCGAGTAGTAAAATAGGTACCGTGTATAATTAGAAGAGGAATGAGTTTGACCTTGCTGACATAAAGAAAAAGCCAGGAGAGCTATGTGTGGATACAAATAAGAAACTAGATATTCATGTTGAATATAATTCTTCAGTGGGGTAGTACAAAAGTAGTTAAAAATGCAGATATGTATCACTGAATGACACGGCATGGGTCAAGATCACCAAACAACATGGAGCCCTTAAAAAAACCAGACATCGAAATGCCAAGTCAAATTATTCAGTGGAATAACTTCTGCTTCGTGGCTGGCTGTGACAACTGAGCAATTAAAAATATAAATAAAAAGAGAACTTACTTCTCAGCAGGTCTTAAGGACTAAAACCACCTGTTCACCAAGCGTACAAGAGATGAATTACAGCTAATAGGCAAGTTTTAAAATAATTTATAAAGAATTAATCAGCGAAGCAAGCTGCTTTTGTCCTAGAATTCAACCCTTCTACCGATTCAAGGAACTTGCATGCAAAACCAGTCTTCTCAATGACTCGCCTCCATGCTTCATTTGTTCCATTGCAGACTGTGAAGTCCTGGTTTGTATTCTCCAAAATATGCATGCAAAAGTGCAAACACGTTATTACACACGCCAAATGGGCAGTTACAAGTGCAATAGCTTGTTGGCACAAAATTAGTCACATTGAGCACAAAACAAATCACAGTTCCTGTGTAATTACTTTGGAGAACTCATAAGCACACATTTGGCATGCAGTAATGAATTTTAAAAAACTGCTTTGAACATCTTTGCCCCTTAGATGCATAAAATCTACTGTTAAGATACGTTACCTCTTTCTCATCGGTTGCCTGAATGGTCGCATAGGAAACTTATATCAAGAAATTCATACAGTTCTTTGACAAATCTTCTCTGCTAGACCAGGAGCAATATATCAAAAAAGTGTGGAAGAGTAAAGGTATTAATGATTTTGAGTTAGAAATAAATCATTTAGTAAATAAACTCCAATAAACATGCAAATACAGATAGGGTGAAAGCTTGTTCTCCAACACAGAGGCCAGACTATAATATGCAATATCAAACAGTTTAGTTTCCAACGAATTCATATGAACATCTTCTTGATTTGAAGCTGCAGCAGTTCATACTCCCTGAGTTCCACTTGAAGAGCTTTGATTTAACAGAATTTTCCAGTTGAAACTCAGTCAAAACTGAGAAAGTTCATCTGTGGTCTCTCTTCAGGCTACTGTTATGAAATCACCAACTGCACTCAAAAAAGTATGGGAAACTGAATAAATGTTTCCAGAAACTATATATGTGTCTCAATTATCTGTTACTCAAGCAAAGTACTAATAGGGTCTTAACATCTATTGCAAATTATTATGACTGTTACAATGACAAGTGCGTTCAAACCTAAAATGAAAGTAAATACACATCAAATAGGAAGCCATTTATAAAGGCAGGAAGGAGGCAGACAATTTTAGAGATTCAATCAACATCGTAGACAGAATGTTCTTCATTTGAAAAGAGAGGGAGAAATGAAGGGCAATCTATTAGGGCTTCCTTACGTTACAGTTTTCACTTGGACAGGATGATGAACTGCATATTTAGGATTGCATATGCAGCAAGCTACATTCAGACCTGTTCCCCTGCTTCCCCCAAAAAGACGTTGAAACACGTATTGTCATCCATGACCTAGGAGAGCAGCAGTCTGAAAAATAAGGCAATAAATCAGACATGAGGAAGCAAATAATTTCATCCGGACTTTTCTATATGAGTCAACTGACAACATAAGTCTCATAGTAATTCTGAAGTTTGTGGGGCCTCATAGAAAACCTTAATAGAAAAACCTTTGTCCCCAGGCAAGCTTGTTTGCAGACCTTACAATCATATGCTCCCACAGAGAAGCAAATAATGTCATGAAAGCCCATATCCTTCTGTTTCTCATGGCACAAGATCATGCAAAAAATTGTCTCTATGAAGGGCAAAAAGAGTCTATGTAAAAATGAGCATGTTGGTAATGTCGGTAAAGCTGTGTATGCAGTTAAATTATACCAGCCACTCAAACCCCATTTTTGCCATAGCCACAGGAACATGTGGATTTGACAAAACCCAGGAGCAGGACACCATGTGCTCCCATATAGAGGTCCTTCGTTGCTGTCTTCTTTTCCTGCTGGCTTAGGCAATTAGAAGCAGCTTCAGTCTGACCCTGCTACACTGAAGCTTTCACCTGAATTTGCTCTAATTGTGCCTTGTACATGGAGAAAGCTCATAATTAAAGCTCAACACCTTCTCTTCATCAGTCTTTTAAACTGCCACAGTTTTTAGTACTGGATGTTTTGTATGAGGTATGGGTTTTTTTCCTAATAATCCCCTTAAGCCACAACCCCAGGAGCCTATTCATTGCCAGCAGCACGCAGGACAATGGAAGAAAGAGGCCTCATTTTTAACTGAGTGCCGGCCCATGTAACCAAACGGGGAGGGAAGTCAGCTATGTGACCCCATGCAGGCTCCTATCATTGTCTCAAACCCTTTGCAAGTTGTCGGATCCTTTTTCAGTAGAGCAGACTAGCTAATAGTATAGGTGAAACCTAATCCAGTTGGGTTCATGGTCTCAAATAACTTGGGTCCCAGTCCTCTGACTATCCCTGCCTGGTTCATAAATGTCATAACTGTTACTTATTCTTGGAATTTCTTTTGCAGTGAAGTAATGACTTCCCTCCAGAACAAAGCCTGGGTGTGCCTGAGCATCTCAACAGTTCACAGGAGGGACTCTGCCTGGATGGCACTGAAGAAGTTTGGTTCCTTCTTCCTTGTGCTGTTCTCCAGATTGTGCCAGAAAGCTTTGCATGTTCATTCCTGCTCTTATGCAGCACCCCAGGGCATACAGTGCATAGCCACAGTAGCATGCCATAAAAACAGTACTCTAGTGGACTCCAGAAGTCACTTAAAGTGTTTCTGTTCCTCACAATTTGAATGGAAAAGCATCACAAGAGATAGTAAGTGAGAATACAACAACAGAAGAAAAGCCCTACTGGCCATAATAACCTGGTTCAGCATTTTGTCTCTTGCAGGAGCACTAGGAGATACCATACAAGGAGCATGTGGCCCATTCACCTCATGCTTCCTCAGCTTCTGCAGCCACCCAAGTAGGGATATTAAAGGGTACATTCTTGCTGTTTTGTGTCTGTTAATTGACCTGCTGTCCATGAATTTGCCTAACCTCTTTCTAAAGTTGCCAGTGCTGTCTATCTCCACAACTCTCTGTCCAGAAAATAACCACACTCTATACAAAACGGTACTTTTAAAAATCTTGTTCAAATCAATCATGTACTTATTTTAATGAATGACTCTGCAGTTCTAGTATTGTGGAGGGTGGTGAAAAAAAGATTGTACATTTACCTTATCCACCCCTTCCATAAAACTGCATCATAACCCTTTGCACAACCTTCTCCCTTCAAACCAAAGCACCCCAGCCCTTCCAGTCTCACTCCATCCATTGGTTATTTCAGTTGCCAACACAACCTCTCTATAACACTTATCCTGCTGATCGAGACCCAGTGCTGAGGCAGACGCACTTCACAGTGTTGCATTTAACTACGGATTCTATAGCTTTCCATTATCTCATGAAAAGCTCGTGTTTTGGCACTAATGCAACCTGTATGATGAAGCATGGCACCTGAGCAGGCTGTTCAGTGTTAGAGAACACAAAGAGAAAATCTGTATGGTTAACATGAATATGCAGAAATACTTACCAAGCACCTAGGCTGAAATGTATTTGAGTACCTCTGAATTCCTTGAGGGACAACCAAAAGCAGCTCATCAAACTGATCTCACATTAATTTCACTGTTGTGAAACTGTGTCGACTTCGCTGGCTTTATCTTCAAATGTATGCCAGTGTAAAGGAGAGAGGATTCTGGCCCAGGGCTCTTTGCTCCCAGTGACTTGGCAAAATTCCTAGAGAGCTGCTGGAAATGGAAGCCTGAGGAACGCTACCCAGTTTGTATCCTTCCCTTTATGAGGTTATGTAAGGGAAAGAAAAACTCTGAGATTTACAGGATATATCACAAAAGCAGTAGTCCTTAAGAAAACACCTATTTTTTCTCCCGAACGACCTAACAACAGAAAGGATTAGACAGAAACACTATTGTGGTGGAGATTTGCCAGACAGCTTCCTGGAAAACCCCAAAGTATAAGTGACTACTAAGATATAAGTGACAGGTACATGTCAACATTGCATATAGGTAAGATCATCTGACCTTAGGGGTTGAGACCTCATTGAAAACGTAGACTTTTCCAGGGTGACAGAGGCATACCCAGGGAGTGCAGTGAGCTGTGATGGGCCTAAGCAGAGGAGTTAGATTTAACAAAGAGTCAGGCATGGCTTTGAGAGAAAAAGGAAGCTTAGGTTTTCAGTCTGCTGGAAACCTTTGGGTGGGATTGGATCTAACCACTCTCTAAATATGATTTCACTGCTTCTTCATAACACTGCTTTGTTCTTTAATCTGGATTAATAATTAGAAAAATACATATACACATAGATATGTCTTAAAATGTAGTAAAATATATGAATGACAGATGCATGCATTTTTAAGACTATCAGAAAAGGAAAAAAGAAAACCTTACTCTTTCTTCAATTCCTAGAGAGAAGATCCAGGACTTTTGCTTCAAGTGCTACTCAACCACAACAGAGATTGGCCTTCAAAGGAGTCTTTCTGACTTTGTAACTTCTCACCTTGACCCATCATAACAACCCTTATCATCATCATCACCAGAACAAGAAGTTATTACATTATCTGTAACCATAACAGTAGCAGCCAGAGTAAGCAGTTGAATTTTCTGGATGAAATGTACCCACCATCAGTTAGCATCAAGTGCTAAAATGTTGCCATAAAGAAAGACTTGGGAAAGGAGACAGGTTTAGATTTTTTTATAGGTGCCATGGCTTAGTGAGAGGTGGGTTTTTGCCTTCCAGTAACACAGTTGTGCAGATAGAAACAACATATAAATCTGCTTAACTTTTCACTACCTCAGTCACCCAAGCAGTATGTAAAAATAAGGTTGATACCTATTTCACAGCTAAAAGGCAGAGATTAGGGGACGAAAGTCCCTCCCATTGTAAGAGAAGATCAGGTTCATGATCACCTGAGGAACCTGAACATACATAAGTCTATGGGACCTGACGAGATGCATCCCAGAGTCCTGAAAGAATTGGCTGATATAGTTGCCAAGCCACTCTCTATGATGTCTGAAGTCATGGCAGTCCTGGTAACTGTAAAAAGGGAAACATTGCACCCCTTTTTAAAAAGGGTAGAAAGAAGGACCTTGGGAACTACTGACCTGTCAGCCTCACCTCTGTGACTGGGAAGATCATGGAGCAGACCCTCCTAGAAGGTATGCTAAGGCACATGAAGGAGAGAGAGGTGAACTGAGGCAGCCAGCATGGCTTCACCAAAAGCAAGTCCTGCCTGACCAACTGTCATGGTTTAACCCCAGCTGGCAACTAGGACAACGCATCTGCTTGCTCACTCCCCCTGGTTGGGATAGGAGAGAGAATCAGAAGAGTACAAGTGAGAAAACTTGTGAGTTGTGATAAAGACAGTTTAATAAGCAAAGCAAAAAGCACGTACTAAAGCAAAGCAAAACAAGGAATTCATTCACTATTTCTGCATGATACCTGAGCAACCCCTGGTATCAATACAGACAGGGGGATGAAGAGATTGAGAGCAGCCCTGCCGAGAAGGACTTGGGGGTATTGGTGGATGGAAAGCTGGACATGAGCTGACAACGTGCGCTTACAGCCCAGAAAGACAACTGTATCCTGGGCTGCATCAAAAGAAGAGTGGCCAGCAGGTCAAGGGTGTTGACTCTGCCCCTCTGGTTCTGGTGAGACTCCATCTGGAGTTCTGAGTCCAGCTCTGGAGCCCTCAGCACAGAAAACACACAGACCTGTTGGATCGGGCCCAGAGGAGGGGCACCTAAATGGTCATAAGGATGGAATACCTCTCCTATGAGGACAGACCAAAAGAGCTGGGGTTATTCAGCCTGGAGAAGAGAAGGCTCTGGGGAGACCTTATAGCAGCCTTTCAGTATTTACAGGGAGCTTATAAGAAAGATGGTGACAAACATTTTAGCAGGACCTGTTGCAATGGAACAAGGGGTAATGGCTTTAAACTAAAAGCGGGTAGGTTTAGACTAGTTGTAAGGAAGAAATTTTTTACACTGAGGGTGATGAAACATTGTCACAGGTTGCCCAGAGAGGTGGTAGATGCCCCTGGAAACTTCCAAGGTGAGGTTGGATGGGTCTGTGAGCGACCTGATCTAGTTGAAGATGTCTCTGCTCATTGCAGGAGAGGTTGGACTAGATGACCTTTAAAGGTTCCTTCCAACCCAAACTATTCTATGATTCTATGACTCCAGGATTCTATGATTCTATTAGTCTATTGATAAAAAATATCAGGAGTGCTGAGTTTTCAAAGTTTTTGTGGTTTCATTGCAGAACTAAATCTTACATGATTTTTCCATCTTTCAGCTATTTCACTGTCTCTAAAACATAGTTCTACCAAAGAGTAAAAAAATGACTTTTTTATCACAAAGATAAAATTACTTTTTTATCTTATTGACTGGTTGGAAGAATAGATACAGGCAGATGAAACATTGCTAAAAATAGGAAATAAAATAGCAGTGATTAGATGGTCACTAGGTCAATTTTTTTTATTTTCGAGGCAGTGTTTTAAGTAGCCACAGTAACACAAACTAAAATGCATATACATTCAATATCTTCTCACAGAAGGCCTAAAATATTCACTAATCTTTAAAATTCATTTGTCCAGCATTCTTACCAGCAGTCTATCATCTTCCTCCATGAATGATTTATAGAGGACTTCTCTAATTAGGCAAAAAAGGATATTATCAAATGACTTTGGAAAAATGTTGTAGATAAAGGAGGTAACAGAAGATTAACCATTTCAATTAACCATTAACCAAGATCATAATTTATTAGTCGCATATCGCACTGACAGGGCCTTCCTAGAGAAACAGAAGGTATTCCTCTTCAGTCACGCCACACTTGCATCAGCAGATCTACCTGAGTGGTATTTTTTTAGTCTCACATCTTTAAATATATTCATTTCTTCCCATAGATACAGACATGTTGCTCTTGTTGAATGCAGTTCTTGTATTTTTGAGCATCCACATAATACCTGCTGTAAGAGCCACTGCACTGGCACAGTCCATCAGTCCATCCAGATATTGTGTTTGTGACAGAGAAGAGGTCTGAGGAGGAATGTCTGAACTGGGGAAGTATATAGCGAGAATGGTCCCACACTGGGTGCTTAATAATAACAACTATAGGCATGTTCTCATTTGGCCTCAAGATCTTTCCTCCAGATCTGTCCTGGTGTGGATGATGTACTCAAGTCAGAGGCATAATTTTGTCCCTACTTTATGTACCATTAAATATTTATGTAAGAAGTGCTATTAAAGCATTCACAATATAAAGTATATAATTCATTGATTATGGAAATTTTTCTGACATTGTCATATTGTATGTCCGCCACCCACTTCTCAGTGGAACAGAACTATCTCTTCCCAAAATGTCATTTTGTTGTTCCTGAAAGGAGGGGATTTTGACTTCTACCAGTCTGGTTTGCATTTACATCCTGTGTGGCCGTATTTCAAATTGAAAACATATGACGCAGTTATTCCATGGCTGAGAATACTTCATCCTCTGTCTACATTATGTCCCATTCCTCCAAGTTCCAATATAATCTCTCAACTAATCTGCCAACTTTTCCACTATAAAAGGCAGTGTTTTATCTACACAGCTCTTCCTGTTCCAACCAGTAAAGTATTGTTACTTATTTACATTAAGACAAATGTCAGTGCTGAGGTTAAAGTTACCTCATAGGCATTCATAAATGAATAGGACTTCCAGGTAACCAAAACCTGAAGTCTCAAGAAACAGATATCCACCTGAGTCTGGATAAAGTGCTGACAAACCTTCAAAATAACTAGGTAAAACCCATGAAGGCAAAAGAATACAAAAAGTGGAGGGAGAAGATAGCATAGTATGACACTAAGCAGTAGGTGGTTGATACAGTGTATTCCTCTGGTTCTCTTCAAACCATGTTAGACTACACTGAAAACCTAGCTGTCTTTTTAAGAAAAGGCTCATCAGACTGAGCAGGATGTTCTTTGTCTTCCTCTTGCCTCTGTTACTGCTGCACTTTGAAAAAGGAGCTGTCCAGCAAGAACATGAAATGGTAACAAAAATAATCAAATAAACATCAAAGGGAACCAGGGAAAGCTTTGAGCTACCCGCAGACACTATCAAGAGAAGACAAGTGAACATAAAATTATTGCTTTTCCAGGAGAGGTATCTGAATCATGAACTTACCTGCTAAAGATGAACTGAAGGTATCCTCTGTCTCCCACTCTGAAAACTCATATGAGTAATTTTTTTTCATGTCAACAACAAATATACCTGAGAATTTTAAGTCATGTCCAATGTTTTTTGTTGTCTGAGCAATGATGAAAAGAGCTATAAGGTTAGTGACTCACTATGGTACATCTCTGGACACAGAACAACAATTATGTTACTCACCGGGTTCTAATTGATTGTTCATTGTCTTTAAAAAGATGTAGAAGATCAAGAGCCCCATTATATATGTATATTAAGGGATTGATCGACATCCCATTAAAGTCAAGAGGGAGGGGATACATCTCACTACAGTGTGGACTTCTATATCTAAACTTCTGGCCATGAGCTCCCTTCATAGTCAATAGAGGGAAGGTCAATAAACTCAAAAGAGTTTAAGGTGTAATTCCTCTCATCCTAAAGCAGACAGCAGCTTTTGGTTAGATCAGTCATGCTCTAAACTCTATTGGCTGTATTGGAGTTGACTATAATAGGATAACTAGCTCAGACACAAAATTATAGTGTGGATAGCAAAACTAGATAAGGTAATTTCCACCAGGGGATTTCATGTCATCTACAATGTGCACTGCCAGAAGCTTTGTTTGTTACAAAGATGGCCCAGAAGATGAAGGAATGAGTCAAAGCAAAAGAAATATTGAGATAAGAAGCATATATCTTAATTGTTCTCTGCTGTTGAATATATTGTTTTATTTGGATTGTCTTCTATTTTGTCAGCCCTTCTTTGACAGGACTTTATGGCTAAGGATTATATACTAAGAGGTAAATCTGATGTCAAGGGAACATTTCGAAGATACGGGATGAAAAGCATAGTGATCAAAGTCAGAGATAGAGACCAATCTGGAAGACCCTAAAGGCTTCCGGACCATGTTAACCCAGCCAAAACAGTATGGGCAGTACTAAAAATGAACATTAGTGTAACTTCCTGTATTTGGTTTGGGTTTTATTTTTTTTTCAGCATTGACACTAGAGTCATTCCCTTCTCTTCATTTGATTAATCACAAAGGACAATATTTTCATGCCTGGAACCAGGCCATATTTTTACTTTATGTTTTTATGATATTTACATGGCAGTTGGAATTAGAGAAGATTGCCATTAGAGCTCCATTCCAGCATTCCATGAGATAAACAACAAATTATCTGAGTTGATTAAGTTCACCTTGACAAAAGGGTCAATGTCTAAGGCATCATCTGCTGACAAATTCATATCCACAGACTTCAAGGGGAATATTTGCTAGTAATTAACTTCAACTTGTTTCTAGGATGGGAATTTAAGGGCTTTACTTTAGGCTTTGTGAAGGCAAAATGTTACTGCAGCGCTTTCCTTGAAATATGAACCGTGATTTTGTGACTGTTACACAACCAGCTGTATGGATTCCTTGAACCTCTCACATAGTCAGTATAAAATAATACTCACCCACGCTTACTGGAAAAAAAGATAAATAAACATTCATGGAATTCAAAACAATATCCATCATGTACCTGAAATAGGTTGGATAATTCCCCTGAACCTTGTTACATTCATTTAACCAAACAGGAACAGAATTTACTCATAGTTTACCAGATCTTATTATGGCAAAAAAATGAGTTATGTGTTCCACTTTCAGTGGAGCAGCAGAAAGAAAATTCACATGCATATGCATATGTATGCATATACATTCACTCTTACACACTTTTTTTTTTTCCCCAGAAAATACTTTGTTTAGACTGAGAGTGAGCACCTGAGCCATACGATAAAAGCATAGTTAGGGATTTCCAAGTTCCTTTGAAGTGTCATAGTATTTTCTGATTGTGTGTACTAGAGGGGAGATTCATCCCTGAGAATGAGAGGAAACCAGGAGACAGTTTTGGGGTGGATTAGCCTTAAATTCCATGCTACTAAAAGTGCATTGGTTATAAAATTGCATAAACCTGTATGAGTTCTGAGAGCAAGAAACCTGACTTCCTTTCCATGCTGATTTATCAGCCCACAAGCAGTTTCCTCAGCAAAAACAGTATGTCACAGAACTCTGTTGTAAGTGTCTCTCAGAACAGACCGCGGGATAGCTTTACAGTTGGAGCCATCACGGTGCTGTACATTGGCAGCTGATGGGTCTTGCCATCTTGTAGGAGTCATTCAGCACCTTCCCAGACTGGTAACATTTTAACTTCTATATGGGAATCTACCAATCATTTGCAACTAGCAGAAAAAGTGAATATATTTATATATTGTTTATTTAAGCTGGAGCCTAGCTGAATCTTAAGTTATTATAATACCTGCTTTCATTGCTGGCCTGAAAGAGATTCAAGAAGTGAAATGACCAAAATCAGAGAGGAAGTCATTGGATCAGACAGGATTAGAAAGGCCTGGGACCCATTCGACTTCCATTACTGCCTAGTACCTTGACCCACATAGTGTGCCTAGGGGATGGTTTCAAAGCTTTGTAAAAGTCTGGCTTCTGTATCATTCCTGGAATATTTCCAGCAACAAATATTAGCAGCTCACCGTGATCTTTCCTCTTGGCAATATTCAGCTAAATGACTGTCTGCTCTCAGTTTCACTGACGTAAATCCAAGGCAATGTCACTAAACTCAGAGGCGGAAATTCAGTTCTGTTTCTTCACCTCTGTTGACTTCAGGGGACTTGTATATATGAGTCAAGGCATAGACCAGGCAGTCCTCACTTTTTTTGGATTTAGACTAGGATCACTGAATTCGAATTTGGCCCATAGTCATGCCATCACTTGAAATCCTTCCTAGCCAGAGAAATTAGATCAGGTTGTTGGCATTGCTTCAAATTATTGTCCTTTCTTGATAAAACTTTTTTACATACCAGTGACATATGTTTCCTTCTAATGTGTGGACTGCTGAAGGCATTAAATCAGAAGTCAATATAAGGAACAATTTTTAGGTAAGATGTAGAAGACTGAAACATATAAAAAACTCAGGACAAAAACTAAAAGGAGAGTGTTTAACATAGTTGACATCTAAGCAAGTACATAACTAAGTACTTTGTTCAGTCATGGCCCCTGCATGGAAAACAGTGGCCATAATGATTCTAATACGTATAGAAAACACACAAAAGAGTGTTAGGCAAGGGGACCTGCAAACAGAACATGTGAAGAGAAAAGTGTTGTAGCAGTAATAGTGTCTCTAAATTTAGTGCCAAATTTCCCACAGACTTCAGGGCAAGCAAGTTTTCTGTCCCATCCTTGGGGATCACATTGTTCAGAACATAATTTTTCATAATGTCCTCCAACATGGTAATGACAAGTTCTTCTTTAAGGTTGCATAAGCAAATAATAACCTACTGGAGTTCGGAGAAGTAGCGGTTAGTTTTACCACTTTCAGGTAGTCTTTTTCTGTCACACTGAGAAAGTGTCACAAATCTGTTTCTGTATTAAAAGTGGGTGAATACGATACACCAAACAGCAAGGAAATCCGCAGTATTATTCCCTTTGCTTTGCTGTGAGTGAGTCTCAGGAAGCCACCCACTCTGCTGTAAACGTTCTTGTGAGAACCACACAGCTCATCACATTAGAGGGAAAACCCATCTTTGTGTGATGGGTTTTGCTACTGCAGATCATCTGCCTGCATGTTTGATCTGTTACTCTGTTTAATTTTCCTGTCATGGTCTTGCCAGGAATGTACTCACACTGTTCAGAAATTGGTCTCTCCTGGCCTTTTAGAAACATGTGACTCATTTCCTTTCCACAGTGACATCTCTTATCAAAAGTGTAAGTAGAAATAAAGCAGTTATCTTGGATCATCAGTGATTTGCATATCTCTGTTAATCATTTAACCCTGAAAATCTATGCCAAAATATTCATCAGCTTCAGTGGGATTAGTTGCCCTTTCAACATCTTCAAAAATCAGGCCAATTTGGGGAACTGGACTACTGACAGAAGAGCCCAAGTTTGAGTTCCAGTTCCTAAAGTTCTGGCCTTCATTAATTTTGTAAGGAAAATAAAATCAGGAAAAAGCAATAACAGTGCATTTGCCCATCTGTATCCGTATCACTTAGGTAATGAGAGACATTGTCAACAGGCCACTAAGCTGACCTAGTATAATTTCAGCTTAGCTAATTGGCATTTAATAGCTTTGATGATCACTTGCTGAAAGCTTGCCACATTATCTATGTGCCATGCTGTCCTGTACACAAGGTGCACAAGTATTTCTCAGGCTTACCTTCAAAGAGGGAAAAAAAAGAAACTACAAAATTCTCGTTGAGGGGCTCAGTGCAATGAATGTGATCAGTGATGCTCTGATTCCAAGCAATAGCCACATATAGCCACAATAGCCTACATCCCTGCCATGGACAAGGAGACACAAGGAGACCCTGGACAAGTCCTTTGTACTAGAGAGAACAGAATAACATGATATAGCAACAGTGCTGCTGTTAATATCCTGATCAAGAAGCCTTCATGAAGTCCTTTCCTATCCAGGATTTCTATTATGCTCATGATCATAATATTTCTGTTTTCCCTCCCAAGCATAAGGGAATCCAGAGAGAAATAAAAGAGTGCAAAAACTCCTCAGACTAATTTTTCCTATGCACATGAGAGTGGAACGAGTATGATATCATTTGGGCTAGAAGCTGGGCCAAAAAAAATGCATTTAGACACAGGGATCCTCCACACCTTGTATTCCCATCGTGGAAGACTTTGATCAGGGTACTCAGCATCTGTGTCCACATTGCTCTCCACACGCGAAGGCAGCTCAGCCTACCTCTCGCTGTGCTCCTGCTAGCTGACACGTGTGATCTGAGGTTTCCCCAAAGGAACAGAGAGGATGGAGTAAAGCCCATCAGAACTGCGCTGCCCTGGCTTTGTTTTATTCACCACTAATGCACGATGCAGCTTTGTGGGGCTTTTTTTGTTCTCCCCATCTTTTCCCCTGGGGTCCTTTGGTCATGCCAATCATTTAAAGAGAGGATAAAAGCAGCTACATAAAGGCACAGTAAGGGAGGGGTAGTGTGCCCTCCAGCTACGTTGCGCAGCCATAGACGATTTTCCCCACACAGTTTTGCTCCTCTAGGCATGGTGGAATACACTTTGATTTTCCATCCTTTCTGAACTCATTATCATCTGAAGTCAGTGACATTGGTACAAATTAACACCTGGTCCCTGTTTCTAACGAAGAGAAAACATACCAGGTGGACATTTTGAAAAATCAATTCCCATGATAAAGACAAGGATATTAAAAAGAGAGAGAGAGAAAGAAACACACAAAGATTACAGAGCGCAGCTCTCCCACAGAAGCAGACAGAGTGGCAGCCAGCCATTGTTCCGAGAGGCAGCATCAGCACCAAGAATCAGATGACTAAGCTCCTGATAATGAATGAAATATTTTTACTATGCTGAAAAAATTCTGGCACTGCAGGAGGACTCAGGATAAAGGAAGCAATTTGAAGGGCCTTTCTGAAGGACACCATCAGATACCCTTGTGCTACAAGAAATTTCAGTACCCTGAAGAGAAGCGATGGTTCTGGGTTTTAGCAGGGGTAAAAGGATACAGGCTTAAATTAGTGTGGACTTGATGAGAACACACGTGAATAGCATTCTCTGCTAAATGTCACCAGTTTTTTTGCAAGAGACATGATGCAGTGCTGGTCAGTGTTCAAGCTGGCTCTGAAAAGGCAGGAGAGCCTAGGTATCCCCAAGTCCTGCAAGAGAACAAACAATTTGCAAGTGTTTGAACAACATTCTGAAGTGTCACTCCTTGCTCAGCTGCTCATTGTCACCCCTCTGCTGAAAGGTGGGGAGCCTATGCAGAGCTGGAAGGGAACATGGTGCCCACAGCTCAGCTGCTGTCATTCACACTGTGGTAGCTCAGCACAACCCCACTCCATCACAGAGCTGGGGAGTGGTAAAATCTCAAAGAAAGATTCAGCAGCGCTCATATCGTCACTTATCTTGCTATCACAGATGCCTTCTGATATCCCACCTGGAGGTAATGTGGGTATTTGCATTGCACTGATGTGTGATGGATGTACCCTTTATGGTACATCACATTGCTGGCAGTGTGACCCTATGCTAGGCAAAAAGAAGACAGTGACCAGATGAAGATTGTTGAGAGGGTGCATGCATAAGTCAATGTTATGTCTGACAGTGTCAGTACCATTTAACTATACTGGAATTATGGAAAGATGCTTCAGCTCACCCTTACAAAAATTAAAGATAGAAATATAAGGAAATTAAAGAGCCTGGGTGCTCATATATAAAGTCATACATACATACATATATATGTCTATGTTGAAAAATTAATGTTGTATATATTCTATGGTAAGAAAATTCTAGCAGAGGAGAAGATTTTACAAATGTGAACTTAGCCTTAAAATGGTCTTTTTTCTTCTGGAAAATAGCTTCTGAGCTAGATCGCCTTCATTAAAATACACAAAATTTCCTCTCTTAATCTTACATATTTCAACTTGGGCTAAAAAGTTTGCAATGCTACTGCAAATAATTGGTTCTTTAAAAACTTAGTCTGCTGCATCCTCTGAGAAGAGTTATCAGAAATCTTTTTTTAAATTTGAACCTTCCCTTCAATACAGTGTAACATGTGGACAGGTTAGATATCAACTTGGGGTTCTGGAGGCAACAGCAGAATTCGAACTGAGCCACCCATATAATTCCACCACACAGAGGCCTAATTCCATCCAAAAATCAAACTTAGGACTCAGACTCCAATCCAAGGTTTCCTCTTGTACTTGCAAATAAGGATATCTGCTCTACCGATTTTAGTGAAGTCATTTTAAACAGTGTAAACAAAGTTGGGATCAAGTCTAGAGGTCAAAATTTGTGCTCATTTCCTAGTAATTCTATTCTTTTTTTATTCTGAAAACCGGGTAAGCCCAAACAGCATTCAATTTCTTCCATTAAATAGCAAGCCCAAAGTCCAAGGCTTCAGCAGGGACACGGCACCTACAAAGCTTTCATTAACTGTGGTCGTGAAGCTTTGAAGCTCCGCTGTGCAACTATTAGCTGATCTTACTTAACAAACAGTACTGTAGGCCTATGTGTTGTTTGTGACTGAGCAGGTGATGATTTTCTCTCCACTGCCACCAGTCAAGGACTTTCCACTACCAGGACCCAGGTTCCAGCTCTGGGGTCAGAGGTCCAGGCTGTAGTGGGGGAAAAGGGAAATGTTATCTCCATCGATTTCTAGTTCAAAGAAAGCTTTTTGCTTTCACACTTTGAAAAACACAAGCTATCAGATCATCTCACAGCCAGGTTAATAGCGGGGTTTGTTTTATTTCATGGCTAACGTGATTGTTATGATTAGTGCTCGTAGGAATAGAAACTGCTCAGATGGCAATTCGCTCTTTGTATTCTCTAAATTCCTTTCCGAATCTATAGCCTGCTAATACTGACAAGATTGTTTTCCCTGACTCATAGACTTAAAAAGAAACTCTTAGGTCCAGTTTTTCCTTACAGATGAAAACAATTGTATACATGAAGCTAGTGTATAGTGACAAAGGGTAAGTTATTTTGTTTACTTTCAAAAAAAAAAATCATATTTTAGAGACCAGCTCTAATGCACCAAATAGCACCTGTGCATCCTGGTTTGGGTTGTGAAACTCCATCTTCTGGTGATGGTCATTTGATGAGCAGATGGTAAGAAGTATCTATTTATGCAAAGATAATGTCAGGCCCCAGGATGTATTAAGCACGAAACTGGTACTGGCAGTACGATAAGGCTCGAGTGTACCTGAAGACGACTTCACAGGAAGGGGAGCGGGAAGACAAACAGGATACAAGCTAGGAGAGGTTAAGGGATTATTGCTCTGATTGTAAGAACTAGATTCTTAAAGAAAGAGAGACTCATAGTAAATTCCAGTAAACAGAGGGAGAGGATGTAAGCAACAAGAAAGAGATAACAAAATTGATTCTCTGTTGTTTTAGGCATCTCTGGATTTTGTGGATTTCATTGTAAGCCTGATCTCCAAAGGAAATTAGTAAATGCTACACTCCTCACTGAAGATCTTTCACATTTATCAGTAGGGGTTTGCTCTTCCATTCCTTGTAAACTTATCAACATGAATGCTGTCACACTGTCCCTGTGGAGTCCAGGGAAGGTAGGATGCACCAGTTGTGGACTTAATACCAAAAGATTCCTGAAGTCTCAGAAATCATCCAGCCCCAGTGAAATACACCTGAATGTGGCATCTGGTCCAACCTAAAAGAATCCTAAAAGGAACACGAATAATGGCTAGGATACATAATCACATTGAGAAACTCTTTGGAAAGAGACACGTTTTCTGATTGCTGTGTAAATGGTCCCAAGACTTGCATAAAAGCACTAGTCAACATGACTACATAAACACTTTACTAGCAAAGGCAAATAAGATAAGGACTTTCTGTTCTGTTGCCACTGAGTCTTTGAAGCAGTGGCAGTCTAGGCAAACCAAGTTTTGCTTAACCTCCTATTACAGATGAAACAAATATGCCTGGAAGGAAAACACATAAAGTTACTATGTTTTAACTGTAGGGGGAAAAACAGATTGAGAAAAAGACCATCACGTACAACTCAAAAGTTTTTGTATTTTTCAGTGTCTGTGGTCTGGCAGCTACTTTCAGAGATTACAATTTATGCAAGGAAACAACCAATCTGTCTCAGAAAGGTAGGAGAGTATGAGAAGTAAAAGGCTAACATTTTAAAGTACAGCTAGGCCTTTGGCATTCACATCAGTGAATTACCAAGTAATACACGCCTCGGAAACCACACCAGCCTGCATTGTGGCTGCTTATCTAGCTGAAGTAGAGCACTGTTATCGTGCTTTTTCTAACGGGAAGATTACCTTTTCATACCTAGAAGGCACCTCATAAAATGATCAGGCCAAAAACCTAACAAGACAAAGGAGAATTATTTTTTTTTTTGCACAGCACATAACGCAGTTCTGGATGTGGAGCGCAATGCACTGAATGGGTTGAAAAGGGGTTTGGTAGATGAATAAAGGAGAGGCTCACTGTGGGTCATTAAGCATGATTATTGGGAGAAAGTTCCCGAGCTGCTGACTGCTGGAAGGGGGGATGCCAGGCCACCTTGCACAGAAAACATATTCCTTACATCCTTTCTTATAATGTCCTCCAGTGGCCAACATGAGAGTCATGACACTGGGCTAGGGGATGTCTGTCTCATGTGCTTCAGCACTTGTGCTGCTACATCATCTGCTGTGCCTCATCTTCCAGTTAATGAAGACAATTTTGAAATACCATGTCTCATTTCAGGGCCTGCTTCTTCCTCTGCTCCTGCACTGATGTAGGCACAAGAGAGATCCATTTCTCTGGTCCTCAGACACTACCTAGTCCACATGCTTAAGTGTGTCAATTCATTGTAGCTGTTAACTTCACAGTTTATCCATAGGATGGTCTTAGTTGCAGCTTCTAAGGGTAACAGATTTCCTCCTTACTACAGAGAGGCAAAGGGAAAACACATGGAAAATGGGGAAAGGGAATAGAGTAAAACATGAGAAGCAAAGCACTGAGGGAGGCAGAGAGGGACAGAGTTATGTATGTTCAGTGGTAACTTGGCAGTGCTAGGTTAATGGTTAGATTCCATGATCTCAAAGGCCTATTCCAACCAAAATAATTCTATGACTCTATGATTCTAAGCTAGTATTTGTCTCCTCCTCAAATATATAATACAAAAGCCAGTGCTTGGATGAACTTGCCTGATCGACAGCACTGAGGCAAGTTGTTCTGGTGAGCCCTGTCTCTGGACCACAGGAGTGTGATATGATTTGTATTGGAAGACGGGGCTGCAGATGGAAAATAAAAACTTGCCTAGTTTCTTGCCTCATCTTAAAATATGGCCACTGCCCTCGGGGGTATTTGCACTCCGGACATGCAGCAGTTATCATACCCCACCTCAGATCTGCATAGCCCTGGCAGGAATCACAGCACTGTGCCTGCCAGCATGGTGCTCCCATGTAGACCATTAGGATTTCTTGCGATGAAGCGTTGCTTCTCGAACTATGAGATAAATGTGCCTATATTCCCGTAAACACCAGGAGACCTACGATGTTCTAGGGGATGCTCAGAGTTTTAAGTGATGTAGCTGGTGTCCCTGAAGCAAAGAAAACAGGTTGCCAGACTGAGAGAGAGCTAAATCCAGCCTCTGAGTTGCACATCTTGCTATACATGGCTAAGGTGATTTCATGGGATAGGTGAGAAGAAGGGGTGAAACACCAAGTATGAGTCCAGATTAAATCTGGAACGAGTATATTCCCTAATGGAATAGTCTGAACCCTGATTTTCTCTAGGTTGCAAACTCCTGCGATCAGGACAAACCTCACTGTGGTAGTGGTATTGCTGTGCTGTTATTGAAAATTGATGCATTGTCCACACTGTTAAGGCTATTTTCTCATATGATCTGAGACAATCTACACTTTTGTAGGAGTTCCTGAGAAAATTTTAACATAAACCCACACATTAATACAGGACACAAACCCACTCAAGCTGGCATTCAACACATGCCTGGCAGTAAAGTAAGTGAGACTTGTTTTTGCCAGCGACATGGAGCCAGTGAAATGAAATGATTCAACTCCCAGTTTAGATTATCTGTGATTGAACTTGATTTCAGCATGGAGGAAAACAAAAACTTAATTCAATAAATGTCATAAAGTCAGTGAAATACTTGGGGCTCGAACTTGCATAATCTAGTCAGCATTTCAGCAGACTAGGCTACATGGGAATGCTAGGAGTGTCACCCTCACATTTTGCTGCCACAAAACGAGGTGAAGGTTGGATTTCAACTCCACAGCGGAACTGCCTGCAGTAGGGGACAAATCCATGTTACTTCACATCTGTGACTTCATCCCAGAGGAATCCATCTCAAGTCACCAACTCCTATGAAGAGTCGTGACCTGGAGTTTTGTCCAGGTCCTTTCTAAGTGGGAAAACCTGCCTCTTTTTTCTTATTTATCTGTTTAAAAAAAAAATATTAAAATCCACTGCCACTTCCACCTTTACACTTTCAGAACAAACCATGTTTGTTTATGAGTCAGAAGCTAATAAATATCCTGCTTTTTATGTACTCATAAGCTTCACTGGGCCCTCTCCAAAGCTCACAATGTACTGGTTCTGGATTGAACTGGGAAGGCAATTAAGCAAGTTGGTACCCTCTCTCAAAAACCCACTGCAGCAGAGAGGTGCAAATAAATCATATCATAGAATCTGTTGGTTTGGAAGGGACCTTTAAAGATCATCTAGTCCAGCCCTCCTGCAGTAAGCAGGGACATCTTCAACTAGATCGGATTGCTCAGAGCCTCATCAAGCCTGGCCTTGAATGTCTCCAGGGATGGGGCCTCCACCACCTCTCTGGGCAACCTGTTCCAGTGTCTCACCAATAATAATTGAAACCTTTGTCTTTGTTGCTAAATACAGAGGAAATTTTTGGTGTTTTTCATCACTTAAATGGAGCTAAGAGAGTCACAGAGGATGCAAATTGGAGCTTTTAGTTGAAGCTGCACAGGGTCCAAGTTATAACGTAGTACCTGCGTTTTTCCCCTGCTCTTTGAGCTCAGGTCAAGTGTGGATGGCTGATGAAACTGTTGTTTGACACCTCAGTCTTGAACTCAGACAGAAATGATGAAGCTGTGCAGCAAAAGTGTTTAGCAGAAGGCAATGAGTGTCTCAGCACCAGAGACTTCACGGCTCTCCTTCATGCTTCCAGATATAAAAGCCCTTCAGCTGGGTCCAAAAGGAATGGGGAAAAGGAAGATAAAGGGGAGGGGCAGAGAAGCTGCCTTTATCTTCCTTCTTGTTCTTCAGGGGAGAAGCTAGCTCATCTTTGGATTTCCTAAAAGCCATTATTCTCTGAAAGAAAAGAGAGAACCATAGAATTGCCTAGGTTGGAAGGGACCTTTCAGATCATCTAGTCCAACCATCAACATAACACCCACAAAAAACATCATTAAACTATATCTCTAAGCACTATGTCTACCCGTCTTTTAAATACCTCCAGGGATGGTGTCTCAACCACTTCCCTAGGCAGCCTGTTCCAATGCTTAATAACCCTTTCAGTGTAAAATTTTTTCCTAATATCCAGTCTAAACCTCCCCTGGCGCAACTTGAGGCCGTTTCCTCTTGTCCTTTCGCCTGTTACTTGGGAAAAGAGACCGACCCCCACCTCTCTAAAACCTCCTTTCAGGTAGTTGTAGAGAGCGATAAGGTCTCCCCTCAGCCTTCTTTTCTCTAGGCTGAACAGAGAAAGTTAGTAAAACCTTCTTTTTCCCTCACCATGGACCTACTGTGGTTTTCTTTTCTCCCTCATGCCTAAAGAACAAGGAAATACTAATCCTGAAAGTATTGTAACATATCTTCCACTCTTTTCCCTACACACTTTTCTGTTCTATTGTTCGCTCCCTGGGGATTCCTGATCCATCCTGGAATCTGAATTGTCTTAAGTCTGTGACATACAAGCTTGAAAATTGTGATGCCATGCTGGATTTGACAAATATTTGTGTCAGTGACTTGATTACCTGCCCTACATGTTTAGTTCATGCCTTTGTGAAGTAGTAAGAGTGATTCAGGCAACTTGACTCAAGTCTCATCTGCACTAGCTTTGTGTCATCATCTCCCATATGTTTCCCCTACCCTGGTGGTCTAAAATCCTCTGTGATACTGGACAGCTGTTAGCAAGGAAGAATGGGCTGAGAAATAATCTGTATGAGTGGAACCACAATCTGTTGCTCATACACCTCAGTCTTCCTTATTTAACGTTTCTTTTTCTTTTTTTTGAGCCACTTCTTCCATTTTTCCAACTCCCATTGCTGAGTGGACTTATATTCTTTCAGCTTCCCTCCCCTGAATAATCTGCCATTCTTATTTCCCTCATATTCTTTACTTGACAATTCTTTCTGCAGGGATCCTTGTGCAGAAGGTTGATACTCTCCTCTCAAATTAATTACCACAGATGCATACATACATACTCACAGTGCCGTCTCCGATTCATGTCCAAAACACCTCTTCATACTTCTGCAGAGTCCGTCTTCTGCATTATCTCCATTAATCTCTGTCCCTGCAAATTTTTCTCCATAGTTACCATTCTATTTCTTTCTCCTCATCTCTGACATTTTCTGGAGATAACTGGGTGACAGAAATTACGTCCTTTTGTTTCAACCTACTTATTTCTCAGTAAGATAAGCAGAAGGCTTCCCTGCCTGAATGACTACCATTCTCACAGCAGGATGAGCCACTGTGCACTCTGCCTCATGAGGATTTCAGACCAAGCTCATCCCTGGGTTGCATTTGATGCAAAAGAGCTGGGAAGAGACAATGGGGCTTGGCTTGTAGAATCCAAGGATCCAAGTGTGGCTTTGGCAGCTGTTATATATAACCTACTCACTCTAAGGAAGTTATTCCTGCTGGGTAGTGGAAGCAGGCTAGGTAGGCAGTGAATTTGTTGTTGGCATCTGAGTGAGCTCTGCTGGCTTTATATCATTTCAGAGCTCTCCCCAAGTGAGGAGATTCTCCATGTGGGTCTTGTAGTCAATTGACAACTTTGCTTCCTAAAAGAGCAGCTCCATGTGAGAATCTCCCTTTATAATTATTCTATCCTTGTTAATTTTCCCAAATCTGAAATAACTAGGCTATGCTAATAAAAATGTTTTATGCTTTACACAAGGAAACACCATGTCCCACCTCTCCTTCCTTGAAGGTATCTCCCCCCCTTCCCCACTCGTCTCCTGCTTTCCTCTCCTTTTCTTTGCATCTAGTCCTGAGACATAGGAACCTACTGCTTATCCTGATTTTCTGCCAAAATCCTTGTTTCTGTTTTAGTTAATCCTACTTTGCTGCGGTAAGTTTTTCTTCAGCTGCGGCTTGTGAGCTATGAATCCTTTTTTGCCAAGTGCAGAGTTCATACTTTCCCTTGATTTACTAGCAGTAAAATATTGTCTGATCAGATGTCTTAGTACAATGCTATTCTCATCTAAGGATGACATTTTTACCTTTCAAAGAAAAACAGAGCTTCACTTGCAGATAAAAAGGCAGAGAGCTGAAGAATGTAAACAGAGTTTAGATTCTCTTATCGCAGTTAAAGAAGAAAAAAAATACCCCAAACTATTTTAAACTGAGGCCCTATATAAGGAAGTCTGCAAAACCACTTCCCATTTCATAGGACAGATGATGCCAAAGAAATGATACAGCTTGGCACAAATAACAAAGATAATTTTGACTTTATTTAAATACTACAAGGACGTTTAAAGACATCTCGGGACATAAATCCCATTTTGATTACATTCTTCAGCTTTGCTTTAATGTTCATCTTTTTTCTGGGTAGAAGGGGAAACTAGGAGGGTAGTCAAAACTTGTGGTTTGTAAAAATTATGAGCATCCTGTAAGCAGGTCTGGAAATTAAAACCTTACATTTCTTCCCCATGAAAGCCTAAAGAAGGAAGCCAGCATGTAATCTTCTCCTCTTTGCTTTACTGGAACCCTTTAATCGCTCATGGCTGACCTGGAAGATGAGAGGTAATTTAAACTCTAATTGTCTCAATAAGAGAGAGCCAAGCAAAGAAAACAAAACTATATTAAAACAAACAGTCTGCAGCCACTGAATCTATCCTCTGTCAGAATTATCACCCTGGGGACACTGATGGATGGGTCAGAATTCAAATATCGTAGGCTGGGATCACTGATGAGAACAGCCCCTGCTGGCTGCTAAACAGATGGACACCTTCAGATCGACACAGCCGTGCACATATCCTCAACTGATGGAAATCAGCACTTCTCTGCTGGAGTCAATAAAGAGATATCAATATTCAACAGCTGGGAATCTGGCCTATATGATTTTCAGTTTGGGTTAAGCTCAGGATTCGCAAGTGTTGAATCCAAGAACAAGGCATGAGAGGTCCCGCGGGACTTTGCCATTTGTAAGTGCCAGTAAAAACCACACAAGCATCAAGTAAACCCGCATTAATACAGACACTCATGTCTTGCATCCATACAAGGTTCACAGGTGAAAAGTCAATTTGAGAAAGTTGTAAGAATTTAATTAGGAGTGGAATCCTGTAGGCTTCTTGTTCTTCAACCAGTTATGTTAGACGGATGAGTAATGATACTAAAAGCCAGTAGCTTATGTCCCACAGAGAGAAAAGCGGGATTCTTGTACTGTTGGGGGAAAAAAAAAAAAACATCTGCTTTCCATTAGGGAATGGTTCTGCAGTGTGCCACAAGGAACTGTGTATGGTTTTGTTCTTCCTTCTATACTGGCTTTAATTCTGCTCCTACAATGAAAACTCTGTAAAAAACATTGTGTTAAGAGAGTAAGGGAGAAGGAGTGACAGAAAACTAAAAGGAAAAAAAAAAAGTATACAAAAATTACAGGCCCAGCCTAAATCCTATGCTCCTGGTCCACACAGTGGCAAGAATAAACCAAGTCAGGTAAAATCCCAATTAAGTCTACAGCATACATGATATACTTCATTTAAATAAACCAACCTGCTTCTTCATTTTTCTTCAATACCAAAACACAAACTAAATGTAAAGCAAAGAACCACTCTTCCATGTCCTAGAAGACAATAATAGATGTCTCACTAACTCTGCCAACTCTTGAAAGTCAGAGAGGGTTGCATCTATCCACAGGGTCCACATACAGAACGCTGATCAAGTCAGTCAATCCTGGAAGTAAGAGTTGGACATTTTAAAGTGTTATTCCTTGTTAACACACAGACAATACAGATGCAATAAATCTCCTGAATATCCCAAAATCTTCCAAAATAGTCAACAGAAATATTTGTAAGGCTCAGTCACAGTGGGAGACCTTCGTTTGTGCATCCCTGCCCTATGGTTTCATGGGATTTTAAAATGGTCCAATGATTTCAGAGGATGTAATGAGGCCGTTTCTCCTCGGTGTGCAATGCAATGACTGCAGGGCCCTACGTGTGCACCATGGCTCAATCAGTCCAGATTCAAGTGACATTTTCAAAGGTATCTAAGACATGAGTTGGAGTTGAGAATCCAGGTCCGCTAAGTAAATTTTGATCGTCTGTCTCCAGGTGTTGCATTATTCCAACCTGTGCCCAAGGGCACAAAGGAGGAAAGCCTCCTTGAAAAATATCTTCTCCAATCTTGTGTGAGGCTGGGCACAATCCGCTTCTAAATTATCTAAGGAAAGCAGTTCTGATCTGAGGAGAGAAAAGGACATTTGCCAGAGAAATGTTTTCAGGACGTAGTTATACAATAGCAACTAGAAAGGTCATCGTAGGGCATCGACTAGTGTTTGTTCCTGTGCCTTTCACTAAGCAAGCTTAAAATAAGGTTGGTTTCATATAAGTAATAACTCAGCCAATTAAAAAAAGAAAACTAAGAAGACCCCTGTTCACTGCCACTTTATAACATGAGGGAACTAATGCAGAGATCTTATTGCAGTTTGGTGATAGCATCTTTACTCCTTATGAAGCCAGACAGTTAGTAGAAACAACTGCCAAAAATAAGTTCTGTCTCTCCTAGGCAAGGACACAACAACCCTAACTGGGACAATGGAGGCAGGCCGGAGTGTCTGAAAAGTGAAAGGAAGAGAGCAATAATCAAAACAAGTTTGTTTTGTTCTCACCACTGGGTGTGTCCTCGCTTTGCGTGAGGAAGTAACTTAGTTTAACATCCCGATCAGCTGAAAAACCTCAGCTTTACCGTAATTGAAGTTCAGTTTTTCACATCCCTTTGCTCTTCCCTTACACCCTGTTTCATTTCATAATTGACCAGCAGTGTCGCTTCAGTGCTGGTCAGACTGGTTAATTTGGTGACCAAGGCCACTTTCCTTGTGAAACAACTGCTGTAAAAAAGCTGTTTCTGCGTATGTGCCCACACATGTTCTCTTCCCATTACTCCTCAAACACTGAATGCGGACAACCATGAAGCAGAAGCTCTCTCTGGAAATTTTGAGGGACAAAAGAGCCTTGTAAAACAAGCCAGGAAGGTGTATTATTACAGAGGATAAGAAAATAAGAGGCCACAGAGTCCTCTGTCCTTGCTCCCAGAGCTGTTTTATCCAGCCCAAGCACCACTGCACAGAGAGCACCAGCATTCCCACAGCTGCTATGCTGACCTTTCTTCAAATACCTCTCACCTCACAGACAGCCACCATTTTGCCTTTAAACTGCCATGGAAGAAGTTCAGGTCAAGATACACAAGTCTTGATGGAGCCCATCATGGTGGTGATTCACCAGGGACTGTCTGGAATGAAAGGAAGGCCGAAGTACGATGTCTTTTACACAATTATTTCTTCCCAAGGATTTTTGGAAACTGAGTACTAGCAGGTCGAACAAAGAGAAAAATGTCATCTTGTAGTGTTAGTGTGAAACTTTGCTCCATCAATCTCAACTTAAGAAAAAGGGGGACAGGCTGGAGGAAGAAAGTGCTACTTGTTTGCTAAAGTAAAGAAATGGTGAGAAATTACCCACCTGGAATTGATAGAGCAATGATTCTGGCATGTGGGATCCTGAAAACTTGGCCCTTCAATCTGCCAAAAGTTTGAATTAAACTGAACTGTCCAAGGGAAACTTCTGCGGAGTGTTTGCATGTGGGACCCTGGAGATTTTTGTGACCCATCAAAAAAACTCATTGTTTTCTTTGGGACAATGGCATATGTATGGAAACTGCATCCAGCAGTTGTAGTTTTCATCTTCTACAGTGTTTCCTTGGCTTTCCGCTATTGACTGCGTCTAGAAGTAAGGTGACACATTATGAAGTTGTGCTACAGCTACGAGGCCTTTATTTCCCTCCACTTTCCCAAAATGAAAAAATGTCATTGCACTGAGACGCGATATATTGTACGGTCCGTTCCTGAACAGTAGATGTGTAAAGTACTGCTCCTGAGAAAAGGACCACATCATGCAACAGCTGTACGTGCAATACCAAGGCCAGTACCAAACCCAGAAACCCTACATATTTGAAGAACCTGACACATAAACAGTCACCTGGGGCTTAGCTCACTGCTGGATGCTTTTTTAGGCAAACCCCGAGATACTGCAAGTTTCATTGGAGTGGAAGAAAAGATGGCAGTAATAGGTTAATCAGAGCTAGCTGGTTAAAAATAAAACCACGTAGTTTGCGCAGGTGCTCTGTGTTAAAACAGGATGTGGGGCAAGCTGTGAACATCATCAGAAATGGCTCTTTCTATGGGTGGCTCCAAGAACACACAATCTTTAGCGATTTTTCTGTTTAACCTGTGTGGTTTCCTGAAGACTGTGCTTTTCTGTGACTTCTCAGAAGACTGTGCAGGTCATAGGATAGTTTTGTTGATGAACATGGGATTGTCCCCAGTTTAAACTGCACAGATAATGATCAAGGTCTAAAACACACCAAAGCAGAGTCCTTCTCTGATTGCTACCTCCAGAACTCAGTAGCTTATTTTTCTTGAAAGTAGTGCTGATTTACAGGTTGTATGTATTTCCAAATGCAGTCACGTTTTCTTTCTCAGTGTTTCATAACTTTAGTTTCCTATATTTTCACTATGAATTGGGGATCAAATATGTTTCTTCCGCTTCCAACTCAGGCACTGCAAAACCTCTATACAAGATTGCAGTAAAAATTTAAAAGAAAATCCATGATGACCTTTACATTCACAAGATCATTCACCATTACCAGGAATGAGCAGTCTCTGAATGAGAAGGTTTATTATTTTTACTAGTGTATTTGGTTTAAAATTGTTTGACTGTTGTGCAGCATTCACTGCCATAAAAATGCAAGCCACTAAGATTTTGATGTTGTACAGTGGGGAATGAAGCCAAACATACCAGCCCTGAATTCCCTACTTTTCTGTCCTTATATTGAGCTCAGTGGAGCAACGAAGCCCCTTTTAGAGCATCTTAACCATTGTGTCTCTGATCTGAAAGGAATACTTCATAATAACAGCAACTTTGGTATTGATTTTACTGAGAATGGATAGACAAGTGTGTACCAGGGCTCCAAAAGTTCATCTTTCATCCCTTTGCCCCCCCTCTCCTTTTGCATTTTCTCTAGGAGATATAATGAACATAACTGATAACTCAAACATTTATCAGACTGTATGGTGTGATCTTTTTCCCATTCATGGTGGCTAGACATCTCCATCTCATCACATCCCTGTGCTACAGGGCTGCCTGTGGGGTGAGTTTCACCACTGCCATTTAAGCTCATAGAAAATAGTCCCATTGCAAAGTCGGACTTTAAGGAGATAGCTACGAAAGATTGTATTGCTAGTTCTTATCTTTCCCACGTTTTACCCTAATCTCTTGTGCGAATATGACACCTAGCAAAATATGTATTTTTGGCAGCTGGAAATCTCTGGGGTTCTCAGGTGTCAATAGTTTCATAGTTTTGAAGAACTGGGTAACAAGGTGGGTTGCAAGAGAAGCAATTTTCTGCCCACGGATGGAAAGGGTGTGGCACTCAGCAGCTTCTCAGCTGTCTATGCAGAAAAAACGCATCTCTCACTTTTGATCCTCACAGCCCTGTAATAGTACTCACACGCAAAACCAGGAGTTTGTAAACTGCTTGGTAAACAACGTGGTGTTTTTAACCACCAAGTAAATCCAAGAGAATTGTTTCTTCTGTTGTTTGCCCTCAAGGTAAACAGTATTGCTAATAGCAACACAGTGAAAATTCAATACATTGACAGAACAATTTTCACTCTGAAGTACTTTATGACCTGGAAATTTGGTTGTGGAAAGTCTGATATGCCATTATCCAGGTTTCTGCCAGGAGTGTGGGATGCGGCCGGTCTGAAGGGAAACATTTCTATCAGCGACTAATAAGGAGTCTTCAGAGCAGCAAATTCCACACGTTGCTCAGCGACTTTCCCAGACAGCAGAAATGCCAGAATTTTCTTACAAATGATGTTGAGGTACTTTTAATGATTATAGCAGTGAAGGCCTTCGGCTTCTGTTTCACAGAAGGCATGACACCTTCAAAACGTCCTCCCTCCATGTCCAGATGAGGCCCTGGGTCTGAGGGAGGATGAGGTGTATTTTATCACTGACATTGCTTCCAGCGACACTTACACACTCTCTGCTCCCTGTTGTCACCCAGAAGTGACCTCCATCTTCGGAGTTCAAATCTAGTGCAGTGTCTTGAAGGACCACAGCAATTCAGGGAAGGGAGTGCAAGGTTTTCTTAACATTTGTGTGAGGAACAGTTAAAGGCTAACTCACAACGCACAGAAATCAATGGAGACCTCAGTGGGGCTGGACTGAGCCATAAGCAAGGAGAGACTCTTCGTATCGTAGACTTTTGTTCATTCTTATTGGCTAGCACTCATTTATTTTTAAATGGCAACAGATCTCAGCACTTGCCTATTTACACAGCTCTTGTATCAACAAATATTTTCCCCAAAGTGTTGCAGTAATTAACATATAAATAAAGCATGTCTTTTCAAAGCTGGTGACATATGTTAGCAAGTGTTTGCCAACACAAAGCTTAGCGCAGCAAATACGGGGAGATTCCATTTCTTCATCTTTTCAGGCAGACTGTTGCTAAGACAGGTCATTAGCAAGTTGCAGAACCTCCAGTTGTGATCCATATGGCATGAACTAACAGCTATCAACCACATCCATGTCAGCAGCCTAACCAGTGCATTTGCAAGGATTTTCAGGAATGCAGGTTATAAAGTACAGGAAAGTGATACAGAGATGCATTCACAGCTGATGTAATTTGGCATGGTTCAATCAAGCAGACTCAGTTCTTGGTATTGATTGTCCCCTTTTCTCCAGTTTTACTTCAGGGGAATTAGTCCTCAATTTTAGCAATCTAACTGTGAAGATCTACATCTGTGTCATGCTGAATTAATGCAGATCGTGTCACTGAGCTGAGTGCTAGAGGTGTCCTATACGTAGGACTCTAAATCATTCCTGTAAAGAACCGCTCCAGTGTATAAAATATTACAGCCTTCAGCCCTTTGCATGTGAAAATATTTGATGAGATAAGCTAATACATTAGAGTAGTAACTTACATTAGATGGACAGATTTCTGCCGTACCTTAATGGTAATAGACAGGGAAAAGAGTGCTTGATTTGCACATTATCCAACAGAGATGAGGACAACGCTATGGTGGATTCAAATAATTAATTAGTTGATGGATGCTCTTTTCATTGGTAGATGCTTAGAAATGTCCCTCATATCTTAGAGATCCAATGTACAACAACTTGAAAACTTCTGAAATAGCAGTTGAAAGGACACTTCCCTGAAATAGAAGTCCTTGGTCAATGAAAAGGAGTCAGAAGGTTTCAAGAGAGCAGAGAGAGCATTGGGCAACATGACCACTGCATAAAAAGTCCTTACTCTGAGTATGTTTTTCCTAGTGTCCTTCACAAGCTGGTGAGTACTCTGCATCTACCAGTGACCACCCATGACTATTTCAACATCACAAGCTTCCAACAGTGAAATCCTCAACATTTTACACTTCGTTTTTTAAAAGAAGAACCAGCCTTAATTCAGATATGAGCTATAGCTAATCTGTTCACCTCATTCTAAACAGAATTACAACCACACTACCTGGTGTGCTCTGCACCTAGGTTGGCTTTAAACAAGCCAAGTGTTGGGGTTGGAATAGATGACCTTTAAAGGTCCCTTCCAACCTAACAGATTCTATGATTGTATGATATCAGTGCAAAGGAAAGCTGAGCTGGGTCGTCTCATATTGGCCATACCCAGTCAGGCACCTAAAATCCTAAAGATCTCATGGGGGAACGAGAATTGCTGAGCCAGTTGCCCTACAGCCTTTCACCTTGTGTGCCTGCTTCACTCAGTGCTGTGCCTTGACAAACTCAGTATACTGATCTGTGATGGCCACTTGCAGAAGCAACATCTGAAAGTACCAGACTATCAGTCACAGACATAAGAATAAGGAACCTGAAGTAAATTGTAGATAGAATTATGCTGCTGACACCATAAAACCCTGCCTGATCACTTCTTTGCCTGAGTTATCATGGAAACATATGCTTTTGTCTGTATAACACTTAAGATACCCACAGATGCTACACTATTGCTCTGGCTGTGTGCTCTATCGCAAGTCTAAGTTTTGTTTGGATTCAGGAACTGAGTGTTAATGGGGCCACTGATGAGGCAGGGCTGCTCAGACATATCAAGATCCTGGTGTTTAGCCCAAAACATGAACTTTGATTTTAGAACCATTCATTTAAACACAAAACCCCAGAAATACTAGTAGAAAGCATCTTTTATGCTTTAGCAGTTAAAAACCCTTTAAGGAAAGGGCTAGAATTCAGCCTTGTTTATGAATTGTGTCTAATGTCTCTTCACACAGAGAATTTGAGGTTTTTGGCTACACAGACCAGAATCTATCATTTTTGCCCAACAAGAAATGCACTCATCTCTTGGTTATAGGCGCGGCCTCTTTCATTCCCACTTTGCCTCTGGCCCTTTGAATCTTGCCTTTTTTTACTGCACACTGGTATTGCTGCAAGGATTGCGAATGGGAATATCCTGGTACTTAGGTCATGACCCCAAAAATGTGAGGCTGAAGAGAACTGAATCCAAATCTCCCTGAGTCCGAGCACTGAACAACATAAAAGGCAACCATACCCCCTCAACACATAGCAGCTGCTTTTTAAAAGGGGAAAGTGAATCATTTCCTTGGTACTCAGCCTGATAACTTTGGAGTACACGTTTAGGAAACAGCTTTGGACTGTGAATCACAAAACATCGGAGGTGGAAAGTCTGAGCTGCAGAGGTTATGTTTCAGACTTGTGTCTCAAGTGTGTCCTATAGAAACAGCTCATTTCGGTGCTCTTAGATGGATCCCTCAAACTGCTGCACGCAGGATGCGGACTGAGGTACCACCTGAGGCCCTCCGGGTAAAAGTGAAACCTTAAGGTCTGTACCAGGCACTGCAGAGGATATACATCAGTTTAGGATTCGGAAAAAAATGGACTCAGAGGAGCATTGTGGCACAGCCAACCGCAAGGAGAAATAAGTGTTACTGACAGACAGACTTGTCACGCAGCCAGGTATAATAAGGTTCTAGCTCCATGTGGAAGTAATGTTTTGTGAATGTTTATTTACTTTCCATTACTTTCAATTTTGATATTCTAGGGAATATTTTGGATGACAAAATGCTTTAGAGAACAGCCTTCCCTGAATAATAGAATGGATTCAATTGACAGAACAAATAAACTTGAATACTGAGAGCGAAAGAAAACATAAATAGGCAAGACAGAAAAATGGTGGGAGGCAGAACAGAGAGACAAGGGAGGGAAATTGCATGCCAAGGTCACAGAGCAAGACAGTAGCTAAGCCAGAAATAGAATTCAATGCAATAACGTTGAAGGACTGGCTTGCTTAGGTATTTTTTTGAGGTTTAACAAGTTACATCCTGTTTATTAAGCTTAAAGAGGTTATTTTTTTTAATTATTTGTTCAGCTGACTGCAATAGCAATTGTAAATATGACTCAGGTTTCTCTTCAGATCCTAAATGTTTCTCTGTCCCAGCTTATTCTAAATTACTTAGTGGGAGCAATGCATTTAGAATCAGAAAGAAGCCAGCAAGAGGTCCCATTCTGCTGCCCCTGAGCCAGCAAAAATCCCCTAGTTACTTGTACAGATCAACTGGCTTCAGAACATGTGCACCACACAGCTTGCTGTGGGAGATGGGGCTATCACATCTTCCCAAACTAAGTGGACAAAACTTGTGAGACTTCGGGCTGGGAGCTGGACCTGCTCCAGTCTGTGTTAATTGAACTCCTTCAGAAAACCCCAGCGTGAGTCAGGGCTCCAGGAACGCTCTGAAGGGCCCTGGTCCACAGTGCCGCAAGCCCACCTGCCCCGAGGCAGTGATGCAGAAGCCTGATGAGAAAGCAAAAGACAAAATAGCAATTAGCTGAAATATTGTTTATTTCAAACCTCTTGTTTTCAGGTGGCCTGAGTACTAGTGATCCATCAGCCAGATATCTCATTCACTTGAGCAGGGAACCAGAGAACGAGGAGGAAGCTGCATCTGAGGATACTTCTGATGAAGAGGAAGATGGAGCTCGTAAAGCCTGTTTCTTCAAAGAACAGGATTAGGTCTGCCTTTGAGAAAGTTGTGTGTCTTACTCTTTTAAAAGAAATTCAATATCTGAAAAAGTAAATAGACAAAAACCGGTCAGTAATCTTCACTGAAGCTTTTAAAATTATTTCTTAGGTATTACAACTGGAGTGAGACCAGGATCTATCCATTTAATTTCTTCTGTTGCAAAATATGAAGATGGGTGACTCAGTTTACTGTGCTCACCAGTGGAATTTTTGATTCTTCTTTTAGTAGCTGGTTTGGGTTCAGGCTTTGCCTGATAATACCTGCTGCCTTCACAGGTTCGGCTTTGCCTGCTGAACAAGGTTGTTGCCTTTCTATTTAGTAGCTTCAGCTGAAATAATAAATCCGAATAGCCATAAATCATGGGGATATTTGCATTTAGATCTGAACTTGATGCCACAGAGGCATCTGTTGAAGATGGGCATGCGGACTAACTTTCCTTTGTCCAAAAAATCCTTGCAGTTTTGTGAGTATTGTGACACCAAGGTCTCAAAGAACAATTTTATATGTTGTTTCATTGGAACATAGAGGTTTTTCAGTATATGTGAAAAATATCATATTGCTTCCATTTAATTGCTGAACCATGAATTTTGTGGGTCTAATTTCACATACTCCCACATTAGAAAATGTACCATATAATCTCTTCATCTCAGCTTCTCCATCAATCAACTGGGAATAATAGCAGCTGATTTAGAGTATAATGGACTTTAATTAATGTGTGTACAGCATGTTGAGATCCCTGAAGAATAAGACGCTTTAGAACATCAAAGAATAAACAATGACATTCTTTGTTTTGTGTCCTGGAGTAAAGATACTTTAACATTAAGCTTCAGTCCTGTAAGGGATACAGAGGGAATCCCTTTGGAGCACTAAGTAAAATCAAAACGTGCTTTTGCCAACAAAGCAATATAAAAGAAATTCACAAGCACATATTTCCTATATTCTCAGTCTGAGAAAAGATTTCTGCATGTTTTCCCACTCCCTGTCTATCTCTAATCCTACTGTTGCTGAAATGTTTAGCTCCAGACTACAGCAGAGTGATCCTCATTAGCTCCTTAATGCCAAGGAGTGATGTTTGAGGTTCTCACGCTAACGTCACCAGCACAGGCAATACCCATCTGATAAATCTCACCTGTTCCCTGCATGACCCAGAGGTCTGCCTGTAGTCCTTACAGAATATACCCTTGTAGCAGAGCCAGTGCAACCAGCTTTGGAGCTGTGCAGTCACTCTGCAGTGCCCTCCCAAATTACAAGGCAGTCACCAGAGCTGATCGCCATTCTCACTCTGATGGTACTTTGTACTGCAGTGGGGTCTTTCCCAGTGAAGAAAAAATTTGGCTTCTGACCCTGCTGAAGGTTTGGGAAAGTACTGGAAGACCATAAGAATTTCTGATTATTGTACCCTTATACTTGACTACAAAGTCGGGCAGTAAACCTCTTGAAATGACAGGTAACCTGAAGTCACTACTTCTTTCTTCCACCCACCCATCCCCAACTCCCTAAATAGAAGTGTAAGATAATTGAAAGATTATTGCACCCATTTTTAAAAAGGATAGAAAGGAGGACCCTGGGAACTACCAACCTGTCAGCCTCACCTCTGTGACTGGGAAGGTCATGGAACAGATCCTCCTAGAAACTGTACTAAGGCACATGAAGGAGAGGGAGGTGATTTGAGACAGCCAGCATGGCTTCACCAAGGACAAGTCCTGTCTGACCAACTATTGTGGCCTTCTATGATGGAGTGACTACGTCAGTGGACAGGGGGAGAGCTACAAATGTCATCTATGTGGACTTCTGTAAGGCCTTTGACACGGTCCCCCACAACATCCTTCTCTCTAAATCAGAGAGATATGTATGTGATGGGTGGACTGTTTGGTGGATAAGGAATAGGTTGGACGGTCACATCCAGAGGGTAGTGGTCAATAGCTCAAAGTCCAGATGGAGATCAGTGACAAGTGGTGTCCCTCAGGGGTCTGTATTGGGATACACTCAGCAAGTTTTCTGATGACACCAAGCTGTGTGAAGTGGTCACATGCTGGAGGGAAGAGATGCCATCCAGAGGAACCTGGACAGGCTTGAGAGGTGGCCCCACGCAAACTTCATGAAGTTCAACAAGGCCAAGTGCAAGGTCCTGCACCTGGCTCATGGCAACTCCAAGCACAAATACAGGTTCGACGCAGAACGGATTGAGCGTAGCCCTCCTGAGAAGGACTTGGGGCTGCTGGTGGATGAGAAGCTCAACATGAGCAGGCAATGTGCACTCGCAGCCCAGAAAGCCACCCATATGCTGGGCTGCATCAAAAGAAGTGTGGCCAGCAGGTTGAGGGAGGTGATTCTGCCCCTCTACTCCACTCTGGTGAGACCCCCATCTGGAGTCCTGCTCTGGGGCTCTCAATACAGAAAAGACATGGACCTGTTGGAGTGGATCCAGAAGAGAGCCACAAAGACAATGAGAGGCTGGGAACACCTCTCCTATGCGGACAGACTAAAAGACTTGGGGTTATTCAGCCTGGAGAAGAGAAGGCTCTGGGGAGACCTTATTGTGGCCTTTCAGTACTTAAAGGGGGCTCACAAGAAAGATGGGGAAAAACTCTTTAGCAGGGCCTGTTGCAATAGGACAAGGGGTAATGGCTTTAAACTAAAAGCAGGTAGATTTAGACTAGATATGAGGAAGAAATTACATTCTTCCTCACCGAAGGAAAGAGCAAGGTGAAATGAGGATGGTGAATGAGGTGGTGAAGCACTGGACCAGGCTGCCCAGAGACGTGCTCCATCCCTTGTAACATTCAGGGCCAGGTTGGACAGGACTCTGAGCAACCTGACCTAGTTGAAGATGTCCCTGCTTATTGCAGGGGGTTTTGGACTAGATGACTTTTAAAGGTCTCTTCCAGCCCAAACTATTCTATGATTCTATCTTTCTATAATTCTATGATTCCATGATAAAATTTCATTTAACTCAGGAAAGCATTTTTCCTTTGAGAAAAAGGAAGCAGGCAGAAAGCCCAAGTGAGAACCCCTAGAACCCCTATTAATTCTACTGTTAAAGTAAACCCGCAGATGAGGTATCATATATATACAGAGAAACAACAATGGAGTATGTATATGTAGTTACCACTGCATCCATAGACAGAAAGTGCCAGTGTTCAAGAGCTGTGTAATTTTCACAAAAAAAAATCTCAATTATAAGCAGTTTTTTTCATGCCATTGATCACACTGCTAGAGATACTGAACCTGTGCAGCTCAGAACTGCTGCGCATGCTCTATCCAGAAAACCTAGAAGGGCAAATGAATCTGCAGCCCAGTTTCAGATGGGGAGCAGGGGAGGTAGGCTTCTTGGGCGGCTATCTGCTGTTGATAGCTGAGATAATGGCCGATTAAGTAGTAAGGATGTTTGTTTTTCTTGTGAAAGAGCATAGTGGAAATCGACTTAATGCCCTGAAAGAATCCGGTTTATTTTTTTTTTTCTAAATATTTTAGGGCCAATTTTCTTTTAAGTTGAGTTAAGTTAAATTCATTCAGGGGCCAAACACTCAGAACCTAAAAATTTTTCCTTCCTTTTCAATTGTGAACACCATATCATGTCAACTATTTTTCCTTATTCATAAACAAAGGTATATTTCCCAAATCCTGTGAATATTGACTAAGATGCCTTATAATTTTCAAGCCTTACAGAATTTAATTCAGTCTTTTTTACAACTTCCCAAATGCTTAAGAGAAATCACACATTTTATGATCACTAAAAGTGTGATTACCCTTTGATGTCTATGGTTGAGACAGCAATTTTCTGATTATTTTTTTACAGGCTTAGGCTTTCCAGTGATACCTCTCCCTAGTTTAGTTTTCCCATTATTCTGCTTCCTCTATTCAGTGGCTGCAGAGGCAGGGAAAGGCATCCACAAAGCCAAAGAACACTGAAGGTCACACAGGATTAGCACAGAGCATTTTTGAGTCTGCAGTCCAGTCTCTGGGCTGGTGCAAATCAGCAAAACTTGACTAGCCAAGGATATGCAGTTGGAGTTTGCAAGGCAGCAAAAGTCTCCAAACAGTGTACAAAAATACACCTGGCACCTGCATGAAGGTATTCTTCAAGGGAATAAAACTTGCCTGTCTGGGACTGGAATTTCTGAAGAGGGAGGGAAATGCTTGCAGAAGAGAGTATGTGTTGCACTGGGAGGTTCAGTCACTCACAGCAGATAACGAAATGAAGAGCAGCATACAGCAGGGTTTACTTTTCCAACTTTTCACCCAAAGGAGGTGTTATAAGTCTGTACCTTTCCCTTGCCTCCCTCTTATCACCATACCATTTGCTCTTTCCATTCCCAAGCCTTAAAGTGAGTCATCATCTTTCCTCTGGCTAGGTTGCTGCAGCGAAACAGGGCTGTACTTCTCCACCCCTAAACTGTCTCTCTTATGGTCCCCATCAGATGCTCTTTGATTTCAGTGAAGCATATGAAGACATTAGAAGGAGAGGACAGCTTGTCTCATTTTTCTGTCTATAACAATTTGGAGAGTGCTGATTTCTAACACTGGGATTGCAACTAGCTGTCATCTGAGCTCTGGTAGTGCCACCATGGTGCAAAAATCAGTCTCCTGGTGACTACAAGGAAGGTCAAGGACAGAGCTTGAGCTTGACCTTTTGGTGGAGATGGACGTCGCTGGAGCCTGAGGGGGGCTGAGAAGGGTTTGTGGATTAAAACACTAGTCAGATGTTGTGACTGAGGGGAAGAAGGAAGGAGCAACACTCTTAGCCAGGCCATCACACACAAGTGACAACAAAAAATAAGTCTAGATTACTCTATGGCTTTTAATAACCTTAGTCCATATTGTCCTCCAAAACCTCTGGATACTTGCAATAAGTAATAGAAGGAGCATTCGAAGATGTGTCGATGACAGATAATTCTCTGTGCTGCTGTTTTCTGTAGAAATGATTGTCTCATATTTGAGCTATTTTTTGGAATATAAAGCTGAGGGACTATCTCATATCGAAGCTTCACTGGAGAACTTTTAGGACAAGTGAATAAAATAGAAGGAACCAGACTCCAAGTCTGGACAGCATTCATTGATTCATTCAGGAGGTCTCAGGAATTCAGATGTGAAATTGCTGAGCTGCTAGCTGTAGTGTGTTTCCTTTTGCATAAATAAGCTTTGGTGTCAAAGTTATGAAAGATGGGAAATATGACAGTCACCTTTAAAAAGGTCTCAGAAGTAAATTTAACACTATTCACAGGCAAATCAGTTGAAACTACAAGAGGAGCTGAATTAATGGATGTGGGTAGGACAGAGCCATCAAGCATAGTGAAAAGGATGCTCCAGTTCAAATAATGAAGTTTGAATTTACAAAAACTTTTCTTGATGCCCTTCATTACAGTCTTAAAAAAATTAAATTGTCACAGGACAAAGGAACAAATCACCCTTGCAATCTGGATCAACGTAAAAGGTGGAAAGGAAAAGTTAGCAATAAATGTTAACTTTATACAACTGAAGGAAGTTCACAGTGGAAATCCATAGATACCTACGCTGTTAAAACATAATGGCCAGTAAAAAAAAGAGGGTGAAGAGCCATGTGGCAAAGCCTGCAACTGATACAAACTTATCCAGCATACTGAAATCTACAAGTAACTGGGAAGTTACAGGAAGATCTCATAAGACTGAATGACTAGGAAATAAAATGGCAGTTCCAACACACATGCCAAACAATATGGGTAGAAATTATATCTGTGTGATGATCGATTCTACCCTAGCTTTACTCACTCATGGTAAAGATCTGGGAGTTGCTGAGTGCAATTCCTAGTAAAGCATCCCTCCAGTGCTCAAGGGCAGTCAAAATTCAGAGAACTACCAAAAGGATAGAGGCAAACATAAAACATCTATATGCTATATATAAATTCACATGATATAAATTGATGAAAAGCCTTTGAACCTAGTGTGTAGTTCTGATGACCCCATTCTTTTCTTATTTACAGTCATTGTGAGCAAAAGGTTATTAAGGTAAATGGACTTTTGTTTTGACCCTGAGGGTGGCTCTTGTGTTAAGCAACATGACTAACAGCTGTTACACATTTGTTCAAAGTCCATATCCCAAGAAAGATTACAGTTAAGAATAAGACAACAATTGCATATTGACAGGCAGGCATGATGACATAAGTTTTGCCGAATGAGTGATTTTTGAGTATCCCAAGTAACCTGGTGTTCAAAGGGTAGGCTTTTCACTAGTATTGTAAATTAGACCCCCTATCAGGTCCCTCAGGCTGGACAAGCACAGACACTGATTATTTCTGAGCACTTCAGCCACTAGATACATTATTACTGACAATACAATCTTTTAAATTCTTTTCCAGACCCCTTAATTTTAGGATATTCTGTTTTCTTCCCCATTGCTAAAAGACATTTCTAATCNATGCAGCTCTGTTCCTCCAATGATTTACAAGTATATTGTCCATCCTTACCCCAACCATTTCAGAAGTGGCTCACTGGTATTCCTAAGAATGTAAGTAATTTAGTTTCCATTTTATGATAAGGCAAGGATGGCCCCAGGCTCAGAGGGACCATGTTCTTGAAGGGATGCTGGATCCTAAGCCTGCCTGGGCACACAGGGAGAAGCAATGGACTGCTGGACCACAGGCTCTCTGGGTGGGAAAATCAGGAGCAATGATGAGCAGATCATGGTAACATGGATTCTGACGGCCTCTTCTCTTCACTGTGGGGTAGACACAAAACCCCAAACAGACTGAGCTCTGCCCATTCTTAGGGTTGTTCAGCCTGGAGAAGTGAAGGCTCCGGGGAGACCTAATAGCAGCCTTCCAGTATCTGAAGGGGGCCTATAAGAAAGCTGGAGAGGGACTGCTTACAAGGACATATAGGGATAGGATGAGGGGTAATGGCTTCAAACTGGAAGAGGGTAGATTTAGGTTAGATATCAGGAAGAAATTTTTCACTATGAGGGTGGTGAGGCACTGGAACAGGTTGCCCAGAGAAGTTGTGGATGCCCCATCCCTGGAAGTGTTCAAGGCCAGGCTGAATGGGGCTTTGAGAAACCTGGTTCTAGTGGGAGGCGTCCCTGTCCATGGCAGGGGGTTTGGAACTAGATGACCTTTAAGGTCCCTTCCAACCTAAACCATTCTATGATTCTTCCCCCTCTCTATCAAAAAGGCACCTGGATATGGTGGAATAATTAGAGTCTGAGGGCTGTGAGAGATGTTATGAAGCCATGCACAGCACAGAGTGGACCCCACGTCTCCAGGGTTTAGGTGACATGAAGGACTACTGACAGCAGAAGCAGTGCACATGCTGGGCGACAGACTCACGTCTGTGCAGGGGATGCGCAGAGGCACACACCTGCTCACACTATCATGGCTGTTGAACTCTCAAGGCTGCTCTGATCACCTTTGGCCAGCACCAGTGTAGACTCCTCAGTGCGGGTCGCTTCCGTCAGGTGGACGGAACATCTTCGTGTGGGTGGATGATGAGCTGAGCCTCTGGGAATCTCCCTTCCTGTTTGTCTCCAAGGGAAGCTTGGCCATTGAATGCCTGTTTTGTGGGAGGCAGATGAAACTCTTAAAGATCTGCTCTCACTTTTTAAAGCGTAAAATACTGCCGTTGTTATGGTGAGAAAAGCAGAGACAGCTTGGCTTCTGTTTTCACGCAGACTGGAAACAGCAATTCTGCTGTGCAGAGCACTCAGCTCACTGCATCTTCCACCAAGCACCTTTCCCCTGGGGCTCATCGGCACGGCGTCGGCTCCATGCCTCCCTGACTGATGCTGAAGACGGCCTGGCACTGTCTGGAGTGCTCTAGCTGAAAGGGCAGTTCCTCTCAGCTATAGCAATCATGTCAGCCCCAGCCCCCTCACCTCTGGAGCTGAAATTATCTTATAAAAACGCCACCGCAGCAGCTATGCACAGACAGCTCTGCCCCTCCCTTGTCAGTCATATCTATCTGCAGGCTGCCTCTGCATTTTTCATCTCCCTTGCAAGTTGGAGGAAAAGAAATAATACATAGCTCAGCTGTTTCTGTCTGTAGGCATTTAAGCTGGTAAGGCTCAGCTGTATAAATCTTCCCAGCTGTGAGAACCTCAGTGCTTTTATTCCCATGATAAAGCCTTTGGCTCTAAATGTGTTTCAGGGATATTCAAAGTGGAAATCTTTCTCTCCACCTGGGGAATTGCTTGGTGTCGACTGACAAGCAAATGGGAGGTCAGTATCATTAAAAAAGAAAAAAAAGAAAACCCTGGGTTATAGAATTAACTTTATACTAAGCCTTGGTGTGTGTTTTAGGAAGAGAGGAGTGGAAGGGAGGCATGGGGGATGGGAGGTTTGACTTGCGCAGAGCCTTTCATTGGAAAACTAATGCAGCCGTCCCCAAGGCGCTGTGCTGCTAAGATCTGGCATTTTCCTGCTCCAATGGAAAAGGAAGACCAATACTTTCCCTTACAGTAACCTTTGCTGATTAATCAGTGTAGTGACATTGAAGTCAGTTCCAGTGGGAAATAATTGCTGTCGCTCTCAGACACAATATGAAAATAAGATGCCATGGTGACAGCAACTGTTTTGAAGGGCTGGCAAGGAAATCCAGATCAAAGATCAATGTCTGGCAGGCAAAGTGTTCACTTAAAGTCAAGGAGAGAAGAGTTTAGTTATAGTGGTTTCTCCTAAAACTGACAGGATTTGGACAAACTTTAATAAAAATCTGGATACAAAGAAATTTTTATGCTGCAGGTTGGCTTGAAACCCCGGGCTCAGACTTGCAGCTGAATATGAGCATCTCCAAGTCTTAAGCGTGTTTCAAAGGTCATCTGCTTAGACAGGTAAGGCAGAGTCCTTGCTGTGGTGCTAGGATTTGGCTCCCATTCCAAGGAAGCCAAGGACTTCCTGATTGTGACCTTAGACATGATCCCAATTGTGCCTCAATTTCTCACCTGTAAAAAGAGAAACGAGTCCTTTCCTATCTCCAAGGGTGTTGTAATGATATAAAATTGCCCAGTGCTCGGGCACTAAGATAATGAGTTGACATGGGCTTGAGATGTTTTTGTTGTTCAGACTCAGTTCATTAAAGAAAGATGACTCATGGTATATAACTCTCAATTTTTTTACATGTCCCAAATGAGCTCTATTTGTGGGGCCAATATATACCAATGTCCCATTGGTATATAACTCTCAATTTTTTTACGTGTCCCAAAGGAGCTCTATTTGTGGGGTCAATATGTACCAGTTTATACCTGAAAACAGTTCTGGACCATCCAGCTAAATTTTCTTCTTGGGTCCCTGGAAGCAGAGTCAGATTTTCTATTTCTTCACTGCCTCAGTAAGGACCATCGATTAGTCAGACTGAATATCCTGCTGCAATCCATATCCTCAGCAGATAGGGCTTAAACTATATGTGTAAGGGCAGTCCCTGTTTCAGAGGCAAAAAGTGCACAAAAATAGCCTACAGACAAATTTGATCTTAAACATGTAACTGAGAGTTACCTAAGCTTATAATATTCAAAAAGACTGGCTTTTTAAATAATAATAATAAAAAAATATCTTTCACCTTGCTCTAAAGAGTGATATATTGTCAGCATTAACAATACCTTAATGATATTTCTCGCCTGGGAATAAATACATGGATTTGAATAATACACAGAACTATCAACAAAGCAGAAGCAAATACAGAACCGACCATCTCCCCTGACTCCCATATTTCTAGGAGGTAAATAAAAGCAAACCACAGCAAATCACTGTGATCATGAAAACACATGGCACCAAAAGCAAGGACCTGCACCACATGCTTTACATGGGAAACAGAATCTGATTTCCATCAGCATAATGAGAATTTGTTCCCATGCCGTTCTGATAACTCAGACCTCAGCCAGAAAGATAAATATGCTGGTACCTGGGGATAAATTCCGTTATTTTACATTTCCACTGAACTTACACACTCAAAGGATAGGACTTCTTGCCTGCCCATTAGCAGGACTTGGAGAGCCCATTGCTGCCTGCAGTAAATGACTCTAGATAAGCAAGGTCTCTCAGGAACCGGCTGAAAGAAGGCAAATCAAGGGCAACCTCTTAGACTCAACCAACGGTGTAGTCAGATGGCGTGTGGGCAACAAAAGCCTGCATAGGGACCTCTGGCACTGACAAGCCCTTGGCTGCACAGGCACAAAGAGGGATGAACTAGGAAGAGGGATGAAGTTGTCTGGGTAGGAAATGGTAATTGATATGTTGAGTCTATGCTTCACCACTGATGTTTCATTTCTAAGACACTTAGAAAGACAGACATAAGTCTCATGAACTAGTGGAGTGTCCTCTTACAATGTTGCTTTCATGTCACATGTCGTGTGTGGACCATAAGACTTGGTGCAAAGTCCAGCCAGGAAGATCAGCTGGGAACCCTGAAGAGGGAATTTTACTCACCACGGGGAGGGCCTGAGAGTTCAGTATAGACAAGACTATTTCCCTCCCTCCAAAGGAAAAATAAAAAAAAAATAAACAATTCTGCAGTAGGACTTGAAATCTGTTGTCTCTAGTCCACGAGTTACTTCTGTAAGGGACAAATCACTCCGGTTCTCAGTGCTACCTACCCAGCTCTTTGCCTGCCTTGATCCTTAAGACTTGATGGCCCAAATCCTCAAAGATATTAGTGCACATCACACCTATTGATGTGAATTGTGGAATAAGATTTAAGTGGGAAATGGCAGTTAAATTCTTCTGGTGATGGAAGCCAACCTTTTTGAGAAAAAATATGGTGGTATAAAGAGTATATACCGCAATAAGGCTTTGTTGAGGGTTAAAGTAATATCGAAGGATAGTCTTTTCACTATATTTGTAATGGATGGTGTGTTTCACTTAACAATTCCAGTAGCCCTTCCTATGTCCACCTCCTGTTTTTCTCACCTGTTATGGCTATCAGTCTCTGTGAGTCATGCCTCAGTCCATGTTTTTGCCCTCTCTGAAAAGGTTGTGCATTAAAACTGGCAGAAAGTAAATTAATGACCTACCAGGCACAAATCACAACTGTAGCATTCCAGAAGCGTTACAGAAAAAAACTAATTAAACTGACTGCCACGCACCCAGGACAAGAGACTGGGAAATGTGCCAAAACAATTCCCAAAATAGCTCCTTTTGAAAGTGCAACATTTTTACTTCTTTTCTTTTCTTTTCTTTTCTTTTCTTTTCTTTTCTTTTCTTTTCTTTTCTTTTCTTTTCTTTTTTTCTTGGTTAGTAGTCAACTTCATCCTTATAATGATTCAAATTGTTATTACTGTTCAATATGACATATAGGGGACACTTCGCTTACTTCCCTGCCCTCTGCAGCTACCCTGACAATCATTCCAGCATAGAGCATCCAGGCAGCACCTTTCCTCCAACTAGCACAACAAATCCTGCAATTTAGGGTTACCGTCCTGCGCACAGAACCGTTATTCCCCATTGAAATCCAACACATCTCACAGAAGAGCAGAATACACCTGATCCTACTAAAAAGCCACCTCTCTACCAGCACTTGGGCTGGCTGGACCTCAGCTTTGTCACAGTATGGCCATCTTTATGTTCTTGTTAGACAAACGGGCAGCAAGATGGAGTGTTGTCAGAAACAGATAAAGAAAAAGAAGAAGAATGTGAAAGAGTGAAAATAAGTCCGGTGAAAGAGTGAAAATAATTCCAGTGAAAGTGGAAAATAAGTCCTCTCTACAGTGGCTGGGGAGAGATGACACACAAAAGAGTTTGCCAAGAGGAAGGACTCTCCTCTAGCTCAAGCGCTAGTGTTAGGCAGAAGATCTGCATGCAGCGCCTGTCTCTGTCCCAGATTTCCTCTATGGGACACTGGAAGACTTGAACTTTCTGTATGCCAATCCACCATTTAGAAAATTAAGTTTTTCTTTTCAGTTAGGCCTGCAGCTCTTCAGGACAGGAAATTTGTCTTGTTATCCATATGTGCAATTTCAATCTCTATAGATTCTTCAGGAATATAAATCATACAACAACCCTTTGTGGCTACGCTATTTCTTCATTTGTGCTCTAGAACCCAAGCAACATGAAAAGACATGTCTTTGGTGTACACTAGATAAACAGATGCATAAACCCCTCTAAATATGCCGTAAGTTTTTTTTGTTAATTACAACCCACAGCTGGAGAGTTATTATTCAGTGAATGGGAAATTCAGGAGTTATTCCTACATCCCAGCTGTCAGAGAGTACCTCATTTCCATGCCCATGGAGTTAGGAATTCCTTCTCTAAAAACAGTGTAGTCTTCAAATATGTTTATTTGCTAGTCTCTGAGATTCATATGAGATAGTAATAAGCTGCATCCCTTTATCTTCAACAACCTTATGTTGATTTATGCAAAAGAAACCCTATGGAGAGGGAGAGTGGTAAAACGGATGTTATACCCTAATCGAGATTCCTGTTTGCAGAAGACACATCTTGAGGAACAGAGCTGTCTAAACAATTTGGGAGCTGGATGCATCAGTTTGGCCTGACTTTGGGAAGACAGATTCCACCGCAAAACCAAACAAGTGAAAGAAAGCTAGAGTGAGGATTCACTATTTTGTACATCTTCAAATGCAATACCTCGTCCTCAACTCTTAGATTTAAAAGGAATAAAGTACATTAATTCCTACCAGCAAGTCTGGACAGTGATAAAATATGTTTCAGGAGGGCTGACAGCTCCATATTCCCACTCCCCAGGGACCGATGATCCTGACACAGGGGAGAAGCTTCATCAATGCCAATATGTAATTCTCGTAATTGCACAGCAAAGAATTCCCCATGCAGGATAAGAAGTTGCCCGAGTGTCATCAAGCCCTTCTCTGCTAAGATGGAAGTGCTAGCTTGGAAGTGAGCAGCAAAGAGATATTGATTACGGAGACAAATTTTCCAATGACAATTTTTAACCAGTTTTTCCAGGAGGCAGCTGGATCCCAGAGACCGTGACAGCAGATACTTCATCCTTCTGTTTTTTTGTAGTCGGTACTAGGTAAAGCAGTACCTGGGTTCCCTAATCCTTCCCTGTGTGCAACTGCTGTGTAACTCATAGTAGCAGATTTGGGGATCCTTTCACTTGGTGAAAGCTTCTTTACCTACCACCCGTAAGAGATTCAGTTGTTTTTTCCCATGTTGAATTGATCTGTATTAACCCTTTCATTTTTTATGGGAAAACCCCAGGTCCAATCTGAAACTCTGTCCACATCAGGATGCACGTGCAGCCTGACAATTTAGGTAAAACTCTGATGTCGTTGTTCAGTTCTCAGATAAAATTTTCAGAAGCAACTAAGTGACTTAGGACACTGTTTCTCAGTCATAATTAAAGCATTTAGGAATTTACGCCTCAGTGGAAGTCTCAGAAAGCCATCAGCCTAAATGACCATTGGGAAATCATTTGATTTAGGTCTCAGGGTCACATAGGCGCTTTTGAAGATGCTCTCCTTATTTTTTAATTGAATGAGGTCCTGAGAATAGGATGAGGGAGGATTGAAGAGTATTTAGCCAATATGTCTATGGTCTATGCTAAGTGTAGTACAGTTGTGTTGTTTTCTCCAAATAAAGATTAAATTTGTTACACCAAGATACACTCAACAACCTCAAAAAAGTTTGCTTATGGGTGAAAAGCAGCAGCAGTTGTGAGGATAAAATTCCTAATCCTTTATGCAACACATCCATGGCACAGTGAACTAAATGCCATTTCTCCAGGCTTTAAACATATGCACTTAAATCAGCCTTCTGGGATATAGGAGTGTCTGTGCTGGAAGTTCGCCTGAAGTTTAAAGCACTAAAATAGCATTTCAGACATAGCAGAAATCATCTGATTTTAGAGCAATTGTGACCATAGGATTAACTATTGCTCACCCAAGTTTCCAGCAGCACAGTATACTCCTCTCTTTGGCAGAGAGGGGAGTGCTGTCAGGGCTGAGGAGTGCTCAAAACAGTGTGGCCAAGCCAGCAGTGAATTCAAGCTCTGTCCTTTTGCATCCTATAGCTCTAATTTTCTGCATTAAGGAGCACCTGCATCAGCAGCTGGGATCAGTAGGAGGCAGAGATGAAAAAGCACACCCAGTATATACATCAGCGCCCTGCATCTTTAGAAAGCTGGCATATACTTGAACAGACTCTTGCCACCTCAGCTGATCCCCATTTCCTGATCCTGTCCTTCTCATATGTGCTGCCTGGGATGACGATGGGGGAAACCTCCCTGAGGTACACACCACTAGGAAGACACTGAGCTGTTGCTGACTGTAAGCTGATAATAGCTTATGCCTAGGAGATGGTAATTATTGCAGCATGCCTGATTGCTTTAATTTTTGCTCTATTCCTGGATCGGCCCAAAATCCAGAGAGTTGCGAAGTGGTTAACAGGTTGGTTCTATTCCTCCCTTGGTTGTATGTTGCTTGGTGCATGTAGTTACTTTCTAACTGATCAATCTTGTCAACAAGAAGTTAGCAAGTATTTACCCTCTCATTTCTCTGAATGCGTAAAGTGAATCATAGACATTAAGTGACCGGTCTCAGGTACTTACACCTTCCTCACATTAGTCTTAGACTGTGGCTAAAACACCAAATTCTGACTGTCGGACACAGGATTTAACCTCATGGCTCCAACTGTCATGTCTAACACAAATATGCACCACAAGGGATAAAGACAAAATTAAAACAAATTCTAGTCCTAATACTGTGAAATCTGATTAGTGCAGAATGGGCAACTCTGAGCCGATATTTGGTAGTGGTGATGACCACATTTAACCCCATTAGTCATTCCTGATTTGCTTAGCATGTGCATCATGCTGGACAAAAAATATTCAAAGAGATGGAATCAATATGTTTCTTTTAACACTGGGTGTGCCCTTGTTTCTTTCAGTTCACAGTGACCTAAAATACTAACATCCAGATTTGATCCAAGTTTTTATTCTGCTTGAGAGAGATAAGCAGAATGGAGAATTCCTGATTCCAGCATTAAGGGAAGCAGGCGTTACAGTCATCTTGCTGGTATAATAAATACTATTTTGTGTACCACAGTGTATCCAGTGGCACCATTAATAGCTCATTGATCCTCTGTACCTAAAAGGTCGCAGCAGGGTTGTTGGCCGGCATCACTTAAGCAGAACGACAGTTGTGATTGGAAACAGTTTCCATGCTGATGTTATGCCTTGTCACAGCTCTTCTTCAGCTGGGTTACTGTGCTCTGACCTCTCATGAAACACCTGTTCTTCAAGCAGTGTCTTTGCATGTTTTCTCTGTTAGTCTCTTTTTCTCTCTCTTTCCTCTCAGTGAAAACACGAGTCTGACAGTGACTTTGGAAAGCCTCACAGCTGGTTTTCTTATTCTGAATTAAAGCCACCCCACCAGCTCACAAAGGAACCCACTTAGCTTTTCCTTACGACACTACCATTGTGTGGGTCCATAAAACAGCCTGCTTCTCAAAGTTTGTGCAGCCAGCAGCTGTTGTGTTATTTTATTTGGCTCTTTGTAATTTTGGTTTTGGGTAAAACTGGAATTTTTCTCTTAGACAATGCTGCAGGAGGAGAAAGGGAGCAAAATTTAAGAAAGAGAAAAGCCTGATGGTCAACAAATAATGAAAAACATCAATGCTACCAATGATGCAGCCGAAAAGACGTCATGAATCAATGAGTCAGCTGGACAAAGGCATGTTGAGAGCTAGGAGTCAGGAAAACATGTAGACATTTGGCAAATCTAATGAGCTCTAATAACAGATATATTTAGCAGTGCTATGTGACGTGAAGGATGAATCTCATAGTCAGGTTAAACCTTTAACAATGTCAGGCACATTGCCAGTCATCTCCCTGATCACTGACGGAGAAACTAGGTAGGAAAAATCCCATCTTCTTATGGGGAGAAGAACACTTTTCTGTTCCTCCCTTGTATTTGTGAGAGTGATACCCACATGAAAATCTGTCATAAACTACTCAGCACAGGACTGTCCAAGCAGTCTCAAAAAAAAAAAAAAAAAAAGCATTT